>WFMF01000491.1:0-78135 GCA_011033025.1 Beroe forskalii
GAAGAATGCACTAGAAAACAGAAACACATGCTCGGAATATTCATTGATCTAAGTAGGCCTTTGATACTATTGACCATGAAACCCTTTTGTCTAAGTTAAATAGATATGGAGTTAGAGGAAATGCTAATTGTCTTATTGCAAGCTATTTGTATAATAGAAAACAATATACTGAAACTTTAGGTGAAAAATCTGATAAATTGATGATACGAGCAAATTTTGCCCCAGGGGTCTGTTCTTGGACCACTGCTTTTCCTCTTTATATCAATGATATCTCTAATTGTTCTAATCTGGGAAAATTTGTACTCTTTGCAGATGACACAAATTTGTTTGTTGGAAACAAAAACTGAAGAAGAGGCTTTTTAAGAATGGTAACGAAATTTTAATCTGTCTTAACAGGTACATGGTTCTCAGCCAAACTTCACATAAATATGACAAAATGCTACTACATTCACTTTAAGCCAAAAAGCTTTAAGGGAACTGGTTCTGAAGAAAATCTTGTGTTAAATGATATCCCAGTCAAGAAAACTGATCAAACAAAGGTTCTTAGGTGTTATAATAGATGAAAAGCTGTCTTGGGAGCCCCACACTGCAAATCTAAAGAGAACTCTTACCTATACAACATCAATTCTCAACAGAATACAGAAAAATGTTCCTGAACACTTATTCCGAGAGCTCTACTATACTCTCTTTGAGTCTCATCTCCTACTGTATATCAGTATGGGAGATGCTGCTATAATGTAGGTTGCAGCCCTCTGGATTACCCAGAAGCATTGCAAGAGTTCTTTTGGAGATAGGGAAAAGTTTCTGAACAAATTTAAAACATGTGCTAGAACTTAGAATATTTGAAGACCAAAAATTAGACTCTTCATTTTTACAAAGAACCGAGTAAGCCACTTTTCCAGACAAACAATATCCTATCACTGTTCAATCTCTATACCTATCACTGTATAATGGAAATATTTAAGATCATAAATTTCATTATCCTATCCCTTTACACAAGCTACAATATTTCCAAGAGGAAGCAGACCACACTTATCCTTGATAAACCTTCTCAAACATTTATCTATCGATCTGCCTTATGGAATGCTGTCGTAAAAAAGCTGAAAGTAACTGATTACTCAGATAATGTTAGCTCTATCCGTGCAAGGCTCAACATAGCTTCTCTACTAGGGCTTCAGCATAGGACCTTCCAACTTCATGGAGCACTGAGGATTATAATGTAAGCAAGCTGGCGTGCCTCTCATAATTTTTCCTTTTTTTTCTTTTTTGTTGGACTGTAGCTCTCTTATGTGAATGATGAATCTACCCAATGAAACCCAATAATATTAGGTAAGTATCGAGGTTGACTGGCCTCATCTCATTTTTGATCTTTATTAGTTGCCCATTTATTATTTATTGTTTGTTGATTGATTAATAAATTGATTTGCTATATTTTATTTGATAGAATATTAAAGACAAAATAGTAAAAAATGATCCTCTTTACAAACAAGTCCAAAGGCTTCTCAAAATAGAACCATAAAATGAATGCTGGAGTAGTCTGCATCATCATCAAAGATAAGTACCTGCCTAAGCAACAGCAATCAAACCTAGTAATAAAAGTTGCTATACAAAATTAAAAACGTGGAACAGCTTGAGTTGTAGTGTACACAATAGCGAACAGCACAGTACCCTTGTGCCCCTTAAGCTGTTCACAGCTCTTTGAGATGGTGCAGGCATACTAGCCTATATTTCGTGCTATGTTATATATTTAATTGTCCTGTAAAGATTGGCGCAAATATTAATTTTCTTGTTTTACTGAATTTTCTTGTTTTACTGACAAGTTTCAACAGGTTGAAACTTAGTTTGTAAGAGATTTAACTTGTATTACCCCCAACCTTTAAAAATTTTCTGTTTAAATTTTATCACCTGAGTATCAGGAACATTGCTTATTGATGAATTGTGGATTTTTTTTTCTTCAGAGTGGTGAGATATATATTATACTTGTTTGTATTTCCAATAAACTTCAACATTTATATTTTATCATTTACTTTTTATTCACTAATATGGGGAAGATGTAATATATTATTGATTAATATATTTGATATATCTTGTATATTTAATAATATACTATTCAGGCTGTTTATGATACCCAACCCGTCTCATGACTTATCTTACATGTGAGACAGTAATTCTAAAAAGTGGTGTCAACGACACGTAGGATCGCTGACGAAGTGACGAAGCGGAATGCAGGCTGACGTAAAGTGGTGTCAACGAAACCTTTATAAGTGGCTACACAGTGCAATAGCCTCACTTCCGTTTGGTGTCACAGGAAGAAGGTAAGTAAAAGTAAGTATAAAAAATAAAAAGTGTGTAAAAGTAAATGGTCCGTAAATAAGGACCCTCGGGAGAATGGGTCCTCCGGAGAATGGGCCCTCTGGAGAATGGGTACTCCGGAGAATGGGCCCTCCGGAGAATGGGCCCTCCGCAGAATGGGTACTCCGGAGAATGGGGCCCTCCGGAGAATGGGCCCTCCGGAGAATGGGACCCTCCGGAGAATGGGCCCTCCGGAGAATGGGGCCCTCCGGAAAATACGCCCTCCGGAGAATGGACCCTCCGGAGAATGGACCCTCCGGAGAAGTGACGCATCGGTGTCAACGAAACTTTTATAAGTGGCTACACAGTGCAATAGCCTCACTTCCGTTTGGTGTCACAGGAAGAAGGTACCTAAGTAAAAGTAAGTATAAAAAATAAAAAGCGTGTAAAAGTAAATGGTCCGTAAATAAGGACCCTCGGGAGAATGGGTCCTCCGGAGAATGGGTCCTCCGGAGGATGGGCCCTCCGAAGAATGGGCCCTCCGGAGAATGGGGTCCTCCGGAGAATGGGGCCCTCCGAAAATACGCCCTCCGGAGAATGGACTCTCCGGAGAATGGACCCTCCGGAGAATGGGGTCCTCCGGAGAATGGGCCCTCCAGAGCTCCGGAGAATGGGCCCTCCGGAGAATGGGACCCTCCGGAGAATGGGCCCTCCGGAGAATGGGGCCCTCCGGAAAATACGCCCTCCGGAGAATGGACCCTCCGGAGAATGGACCCTCCGGAGAAGTGACACATCGGTATGTGAGACAGTAATTCTAAAAAGTGGTGTCAACGACACGTAGGATCGCTGACGAAGTGACGAAGCGGAATGCAGGCTGACGTAAAGTGGTGTCAACGAAACCTTTATAAGTGGCTACACAGTGCAATAGCCTCACTTCCGTTTGGTGTCACAGGAAGAAGGTAAGTAAAAGTAATTATAAAAATAAAAAGTGTGTAAAAGTAAATGGTCCGTAAATAAGGACCCTCGGGAGAATGGGTCCTCCGGAGAATGGGGCCCTCCGGAGAATGGACCCTCCGGAGAGACCCTCCGGAGAATGGGGCCCTCCGGAAGATAGGGCCCTCCGGAGAATGGACCCTCCGGAGAATGGGTCCTCCGGAGAATGGATCCTCTGGACTTTATTAACCGAATTTTGAACCAAATTATGGGCGGACATCAGGATCCCCAAACTCTGGAACTCACCTTGAGACACTGCCTGACAGTCTCCACAGCAGGCACATTACACTCCCTATCAGCCTCCAGGAACCTGTTCACACCCCCATTTAACATGAGGTGGTAGTGTGTCTGCAGCCAGGGGACCCACACCCCCGGAATGACAGGGGGTGGGAGGGGCCGGCAGGGGCTCAGGGTCGTCAGGTGGGAGGGCAGGTGGAGGGAGAGGGGCACGGAGTCAGGGAGTAACACGTTGTAGAGGTCGTAGTAACTCCGAGTACTCCTACAGGGGAGAGAAGGGTTAGTTTTATTTACTATTACTTTAGGAGGGAGAGTTGGGAGTGGTGTGTAGCGTTACAACCTGGAGCCTTTTTAGCATTTGATACGATTGATTTACGTATTAATTTATAATCAATTTATAATCAGGAGTAAGAGATTAGCCACACACCCTCACCAACACTTTAAAGTTGCCGGAATATCATTACCACTCACCAGAACTTTGGTGAAGAGAAGTCGTGAGTGATCAGTAAAATCAGAATTGTTCCCACTTCAGCTCTCACTTCTGGAGTGACTTCGAAGCCATCCTCAATGTCTTCTCTTGATCCTGCAAAATATAGCTTTTTAAGGTTTAACATAATTAATAATTACTTACAAGCTTGAGACATATGATTGAAATTCAGACAGTATGTAATAAGTTGATGCAGATGTGACCAGGAATTTACATTGAACTCTGAATTTACTGTCGTAACTAGGTACCGGTAATTGACATCAAACCGGTCTAGGTGAAGCATTTCTAAAATAGACTCGGTTAGAGCGGCTTTAAATTCAACTCTGATGTAAGAAGTTAAGTTTACGGATCATGTGCAACGATCAGATATTGTGCATCATCAGCTTATAAATGACGCTAATTCCGTTCAGTAATATAACAACAGAGTGGTGTACCAATAATTCTGAGTAGTGAGGCGTAGAGCTCAGTGTCTATTGCCAGAGCTTCTCTGCTGGCAGGGTTGTGATGGACCAGGTGACGTAGACATCGTAAAGTGGGCAGCACCAGACCACTCTTCACATCCACATCTGAGGAGAGGGGGGAGAGTCAACAAAACATGATGAAAATGCAGGAAGCAAAATAATTGAGATGGTGAAATATCAAATAAGGCTTCGATACCGCAACAAAATGCAATGCTTTTGATGTACAAATGCTGGGTACCTACTGCCTGATATACAGGTCACTCACCACATAGCATACCCACTAATGTGGGAGGGAGGGTGATGAAACTGCCATGGACAGAGGCATCGGACAGGAGCACTGCTAACTGAAATGTAGAGCATTAAAACTCATAAAATCATATTAAATCTCATAAAATCATAAGATGATTGTGAAGGTAGTCTTTGAAAGAGTTTTCCATCAGGCACTCCCTGGAAGTGAAACATATTCCCCAATTCACCTGTTGTAGAGCTGAGACTCGGAGGTCCTCAGACAGCGAAGTGTTGAAGGAAATCAGCCTCAGTTTCTCGATAGACTCGATGTCCAGAGTACCTGTTGTCATGGAAATAGACAGCACTGTCTTTATGCTCTCTGGGACTACGAGACAGGATTCGTTCAACTTCACACCCTGCCGTATTGAAATGTATGAAGTGGGAATTTTAAGGGTTATATATTCATCGTTTTAATTGCGCTGATTTGGCAAAAATACATTTTCTCATGATGATATCATCTGGATTCTGGGTAACCAATTACCCAATTTTAGAATTTTAGCCCGGTCGCCCACTCACCACTCCCTGGGTAGCTGCCCACTGCGCCAGGTGCAGAACAGGCCACTTCCTGACCTCTGGACTCCTACTGAACAACATGGCCACCCACACTCTAACACTCTCTGCCTCGGTCATAAAGCGGGCATTATCTGTGAGATGGGCAAAAACCAGCTCCCTCAGCTCAGCCAGGTGGGTCAGTGAGCAGGTGATAAAGAACATGGACCGGTGAAGGGCCCGGTAGAACTTGTGTTGTGTGGCCGGGGCCTCGTCACACATGTGGGATAAGAGGTGGGATAGGAGGTGGGTAGCAGGGATCAGGGTGTCAGGGGGAGAGGAGAGACCGTGCACACACACCTCCCATAGCACATCTGAGAGGGGTAAAATGTTAGATAAGAGGAGAGACCGTGCACACACACCTCCCATAGCACATCTGAGAGGGGTAAAATGTTAGATTAGATTAGAGACCATGCACAAAAACCTCCCATAACACATCTGAGAGGGGTAAAATGTTAGATTAGAGGAGAGACCGTGTACACACACCTCCCATAGCACATCTGAGAGGGGTAAAATGTTAGATTAGATTAGAGACCATGCACACAAACCTCCCATAACACATCTGAGAGGGGTAAAATGTTAGAGGAGAGGACAGACCGTGTACACACACCTCCCATAGCACATCTGAGAGGGGTAAAATGTTAGATTAGAGGAGAGACCGTGTACACACACCTCACATAGCACATCTGAGAGGGGTAAAATGTTAGATAAGAGGAGAGACCGTGTACACACACCTCCCATAGCACATCTGAGAGGGGTAAAATGTTAGATTAGATTAGAGACCATGCACACAAACCTCCCATAACACATCTGAGAGGGGTAAAATGTTAGATAAGAGGAGAGACCATGCACACAAACCTCCCATAACACATCTGAGAGGGGTAAAATGTTAGATAAGAGGAGAGACCATGCACACAAACCTCCCATAACACATCTGAGAGGGGTAAAATGTTAGATAAGAGGAGAGACCGTGTACACACACCTCCCATAACACATCTGAGAGGGGTAAAATGTTAGATAAGAGGAGAGACCATGCACACAAACCTTCCATAACACATCTGAGAGGGGTAAAATGTTAGAGGAGAGGACAGACCGTGTACACACACCTCCCATAGCACATCTGAGAGGGGTAAAATGTTAGATAAGAGGAGAGACCGTGTACACTCACCTCACATAGCACATCTGAGAGGGGTAAAATGTTAGATAAGAGGAGAGACCGTGCACAAAAACCTCCCATAACACATCTGAGAGGGGTAAAATGTTAGATAAGAGGAGAGACCGTGTACACACACCTCCCATAGCACATCTGAGAGGGGTAAAATGTTAGATAAGAGGAGAGACCGTGCACAAAAACCTCCCATAACACATCTGAGAGGGGTAAAATGTTAGATAAGAGGAGAGACCGTGCACAAAAACCTCCCATAACACATCTGAGAGGGGTAAAATGTTAGATAAGAGGAGAGACCATGTACACAAACCTCCCATAACACATCTGAGAGGGGTAAAATGTTAGATAAGAGGAGAGACCATGCACACAAACCTCCCATAACACATCTGAGAGGGGTAAAATGTTAGATTAGAGGAGAGACCGTGCACACACACCTCCCATAGCACATCTGAGAGGGGTAAAATGTTAGATAAGAGGAGAGACCGTGTACACACACCTCCCATAGCACATCTGAGAGGGGTGAAATGTTAGATAAGAGGAGAGACCGTGTACACACACCTCCCATAGCACATCTGAGAGGGGTAAAATGTTAGAGGAGCTGACTGTTCACACCTGGCCTCTAACAACAAATCTGAGAGGGGGCAGAGTGTTTTTTGGTATGCGGAAACTGATATTCGGATACAGGATAAACCCAGCAACCAAACTCAAAACTGACTCCATAAACTCTGAAAATTCCAGTTCTTACCCTCATGGAAGAGAATGAACTTTTTGCGTGTCATTTCAGCGAGGAGCGTGTAGACTGTCTTGTTAACTGTTTTGTTGCTGAGCAACCAAACCAGACTATTGGTTGCTGTCTCTTCCTCGACAGACAGGTTGTCTACCAGACACTCAACCTGCGTGATAAGAGTTCAAGTGCTGAGTGGTTCCATGTGAGAAGAGAATAGTTAGCTGAGTGGTTTTATTTTGTGTGAATTACAATTTACAAAAAAGAGGACAGATCCGCGTGAGATATAATGTCTTTGGATGCAGACTGGACTCGCCCAAAATTCTGTGGACAAAGTGATCATGATTCATACAAAAAATGTGACTTATATGACTTGATGTCAACATACCACATGTTTGATGAGACTATCGTTTTTAAAGTGAGCTGTTGCCTCCAGGCCATCGTAGACACTCTCCAATTCAGCTGCTGTGACACACGGAGGTGGGAAGCCACGGGCAGTGACACCTTCAGTGACACCTGCAGCGTTGTCACCTGCAGCGGTGTCAGTGTCTTTCTCACTTGCTTTCTCACTGTCTTTGGCGGTGTCATTGTCCGGGACAGGGGTGGCAGTAGTCACTGTGGAGATCATCTCGAGCATCATTGTAACTCTGTTACGTTGTTCCAACAGATCAGGGTCTGTTATCTCCAGGATTCGTTCCATCATCTCATACGTGTTCCTGAACATGGAAAAACGTTAACAAAGTAACAAAATCAAATTCAAATTACACGAGTTAGAAACTTCTCACTGGTGCTTTCACAGGCACAAACAAAAGGTTCATTTAACAAGCTATTATATACGAATGCTTCATTTTATAAAGCAAAGAGTTCCATAACATACTTGTGGCTGAGGAAAAACGTCTGATTGTAATAGAGGTCCTTGAACACATCCAAGAGTGTAGTTGGGATGTAATCTGAAAATATCAAGGGACGATTTAGTATTGGGCAAGTTAAAGTTATTCCCAGTTGCTAACAGGCAACAGCGGCGTATCAGATTAGGTACCCATTCACAGGTCCCCGGACCATTTGACCGAACAGTGTGTGAGTTTACCATAAATCATGCCCTGATTACTGATTACGGATTTCGGGACACTTCAGCCTTCAGGTACCACCTTAAATCTATCGCACATCTCAATACTTAGTAAGACTATACGTAATACCGGGAAGGGATATGAAGTTTGAAGATATTATGACTATTGTTAACAAACTTGTACACCACTCCTGGTAAGGTATGTGAAGATATGACTATTGGTAACCAACGAAGCTGTGTACAATTCCTGTGGATATGACTATTCAGCAATTGGTAACCATCAAAGCAGTAACGAACCTGTGTACTTGTCAGGGGGCAGGAAGTGCTGGAAGTAGGTAACAGAGAAGGAGATGAGGGAAGCGAGGAGGGTCGGAGTAACGTGTGAGATGACGGAGGTCTTACTCCACCTCCGGTACAGTGCCCTCACTGCCTCACCCACCAAACCTGAGGAGGGAAGCGTATTCAAATGGGAAGGGAGGGAGCTAGAGAGATTAATACTCGGTAGTAAAACTGGAGACATAGGATTATATTGAAAAAAAGTTGTTGCCACTTCTGTATTTATAGAAAAACAAAAAACTAAATAAAGAAATATCCCTATACAGTGAAGAGAGCATAATATTATCACGAAGCAAGTAGTATCACTCCTTACCGAATGAATGTTGCAGCTGTGAGGTGTTCACATCGAAAGTGAAAGGGGCAGCGTTGAGGGACTCAAGGAAGTGGGAGAATTTACAAAGGAGCAGTGTGAGATTCCTTGCCCCACCCTCGTCTTCGCACCTCTTGTAAACAGGCAAAACACACTTCAGAACGACAAACAGAAACCTGGGCAATTATTAATTACCGATTTCAGACTCCAGAACTTAGCCCGATAATCGAAATAGAAAAAGGCACTTTTCCTTCGACCTTCCATAACTAAGTATCGCCTGAAGAGTCAAATGTAATTTATTATGAGGTCAAATTCAAATTTTGCCCATATAGGGCTACTTTGATAAGATCAATCAAGGCTTTATGATGGGTTCATTCTCTGCTATTCACGAAACGCCTGTCCTAGTGTCTCACTGTCGGTCACGTCCTGATTCTGGCTTCCACCCACTTCATTTTCCAGTGCAGGCATCAAACGCTCTGCCGCTTTAATAAGGTATGTCGATGTTGTTGCTGGAGTCACATTCAAAATAGCTCTAATGAGCGAAATATTTGAAGAATTCGCCGCCTTCCGTAGGCTGGATAGGCAAAAGTGGGCGATAGCTCTGTAATCTACAGTGGCATTGTTTATTTATTAGTGCTTCAATTAGGGAGGGGAAGAAAGCAGAGCCTTCAAATGCTTTAGTCTGATCAATGCTCCTGGATGCAACAATGCAATAACGAAGCTTTAGTGTTATGTTTGGTTGATTATTCGAGTTTTAAAAGCCATGGAAGGTGCGGAGAATCATGTCACGAAGGTTAGTAATTACTAATTAAAGTATGCTCATTTTTATTGCTGTGTTAATTTTTAAAGAGGTGCCATACATCATTCGTCGGTTCTGTTACACCGAATAAAACTTTTTCAACTGTCACAAGTTTTATCATTAAAAAACGAATAACGGCGAAATTTGATCTTTCCGTTACTCTGTGTTTCTGGTAGGCCACCCGATTTCACTTTTCTAATTATGCTATGCTCACTTTATTATTAACCGTTACGGTTATATTACTATACATGACTTCAGTCTGCCACTTATTACTGAAAAACAAACTAGCCATTAGTTATACAATTGTGACATATTCAGAGAAAATTTCAGTATAGAAGAGCTTGCGAGAATTTATAAGAAAAATTGAACACTGCACGCTCTGAACCAACAATCACACAATTGCCATTATATGGACAGACAAAAGACATGCCTACTGTAATAATAGATCATGCTGCATTTATCCAAAAATTATACAGGCTGCGTTTCACTTTGAGTATACACGTTAATAATAACACAGTTATATTATCCCAGCCAGGACACAGGAGATCCAACTCATCCTCAACATCAAGTGACTCCAACAAACGATCCTCGTTCGTGGCCTCTGCCAGTGTGGCAGTGGGTCTGGGGAACAACACAGCAGTAGGGGGTGGGGTTACACCTACCGTCCCCGAGGAGACTGCCTTCACCCGGGATACTCTGACTCTGAGCCCTGACACCTACATCAACCAGGCCCCCTACACAGACTTCAAGCTGGTCACTATCGGGGGTGATATGGTGGGGGTGTCTGGGATAGTACTGGCTGCCAACAGTCCCTTCATACATCACAAGATCTGTGAGGAGAACTGCAGGACGCTGGACATCAGCACCCTCCAACTCCAAGTCAGTCAGGTCTTGGAACTGGTTGCTCCTCTTTACAGTGGCAAACTAACCCTCTCAACCTCCAACTTACTCCACTTCCTCACCTTCTCAACCCTCTTTGAGTTCCAGTGGATATTCGACTGCTGCCTCGTCTACTTTACCCAGAACATCAGACCGGATTTAGTACTGGATTTCCTAGAGCTCGGTCTCCGGACAGAAAACTACTGCCTAGACCGGTACAAGACCATCCTATCTCTAATCAGGAAGTATCTGGAGGAAGGGAACAACATGCAGCTGACCTGCTCCTTCATCAAGCAGTCGGATAAGGTGAGTTGTTTGTCAGGGGACGCCATAGCATTTCTCAGCAAGGTGGAGTCTCAGAACGTGGTTGATGTTGTGAGCCTAGTGCTGGTCTGGCTTCAGATTAGTGAGGAGAATATGGATGTGGTGCCGGGGATCCTGGATTCCCTGGATTTCGTGGAGTTGTACAGACAGGACGAACAGCTGACTGAGGGATACTTCACTCACGTTATCTCAGGGGACTACACTCCTGACATTAGGATGAGGATCATGAACCTGAGCTTTAGCAGTTATAAGAACGGGAACAAGCACAACAAGAACAAACATGTTTCAGCCTTCAGGATGGGGCGCCAGAAGTCAGCAAAACGTGATGATTCAGACCCATAAATTATACATCATGATTAGAACGGTTGTATAATGACAAGAAGAATGAAGCGACATTCAATGAAAAACTTATTGAGTATCAGGAACTGCGTGATAAACTTGAATTCTGGGACATGTTCTGTCTCTAAAATCAAATTTCTATCATTCAAATGTACGTAAAACTAACTTGGGTAAAGAGAGGACAGGTTTCTCTGACGCAAGAGTAGGGCAACTCTCCAGCTCTGATTGAGATTTGTTCCACTTTGGATCAATGACCCAGCATTGGCTCAGCAGCGACATTCTCTCATCCAAACACTCTATGAGCCTGGGGTACATGGACAATTAGCTTACCTACTTGTCTAACTTATCGATGAATTGCTTCATCTAATTGCAAATCTGGCAAAATCATTTGCAAAACTCTTATTCAACCATAAAAACTTACTTAGTAATGGCAGATATTGCTGGTTCTTCCAATGAAGGCATTGGAGCAAATGTGTTGGCATTTCTCAGGAGTTTGAGGATGTTGAGAATAACTCCGGTATTTTGAAGAAATACCTCACTAGGATAATCTCGAAGAAGAACCTCCTGGAAGAACCTGCATGACTGACAGAAGAGGGACTCATCCAATAACCTTTCTTCGATATTCTGGAAAAAGAGGAATCAAAATTTGACAATATCAGTAACTCAGGATCAATTGATCCAATACTGAGCTATGGCATAACTCTTCAAATATTATTACAGTAGTTTTTCATGAGAAATTTATGGTGGACCTCAAGCAAGATGCTAGGGTAACCTTTAATATTCGAGAATCATTGCCATTGAGCCTAATGAATGGAAAGACAATGTTTGGTGAGTTCTGCTTTGTCATGTCTGGGTTACTGTTTATGTTGGGCACACTGTTATCAGAACTGGTACTATTTGTTGTTAAATTGCTTGATGTTCCTGTTTCATCTGATTCAACATGAACCTCCATTTCTTCAACAACCTGCAAAAGTACCTTTAAATACAGGCTAGGCCTAGATAAGATAATATCCCCAATAAAATGGCAACTTTCATAATGGTTGATCAAAAATCATCCTTTTATCTCTCTAATGTACCTTGTGACTTTTACGTGGGAGATTCTTAAGTAGCTACTGATTGAATACTCAAACTTTTCTACCAAGAAATTAGTATACCTACCTCATTTGGTTGGGCTAGCATTTTGTCAATTATCTTATCAGCTAATTTGTTATACGTTTCATTGTTCCTCTTGTATTTATTCAATGACTGGAGAGCACCAATATTGCCAAGTGTATTGAGGACTTGATTTTCATCTGACAACAAGTCAACAATTGATAGCACCTGTAATTATTATTAGGCATCATTCACATATGATCACATATAATCACATTATCAGTAAGGTGAGGGAGTGGTTTCCAAATGATTACAGGTAGGGGGAGGGGGATTTGGTGGCTGATCACATAATCAAAATATCTAATTTTCTACAGGTTGGTATAAAATAACACAAAGAGATTTATCAAAGTATGAAAAAACCCAACCTGATTGACTGGTGTCCCACCAAGATCTATTGACTTTATGAGAGCTTTGTAAAGTTGTGTTTCATTTAATAACACCACAGAGTCAAGAAGATTTTGTTCCAGTTTATATAACAGGCTGTTGATAGTCCGACCCCTGATTTCTTCAACAGGATGACATATTTTGTTTTGAATTAATTTGATGTCAACTTCCATAAGAACCCTTTAAATAAATGGATGGTATAACAAACTTGAATATTATAATAAACTAGCAGGCCCGTTAGGCCTGCTAATACACAGCTCACTCGGCGCTGCTATGCAGCACCTCGTTCGCAAAATTCAAATCAACTCAATACTTTTAACCGCATCAAAAAATTCCAATCACATCAAAAGTTACGCAGCAACGTATTCAAAACAGCATTGAACAGAAATGAACGTGCACACAATATGTAACCATAGCAACGCGCGCGCCTATATCCATACTTCACATGTACGCTTCAAAATGTGTCTACAAAAGGACAAAAAACGTGACGGACGTACAATATACAGAGGTTGCGAAATTATATTAGAGATAAACAGTGACACAATCTAATGCAAAACATAAGACAATTTAAATGGTGCAAAATCTACAACAATGAACTGATGAGATTGCCAAATTGGTACAAATGCAAGCACTAGAATTTAAGAAGATTTGGCACATGCCATTTGCCAATGCCCATTGGCAGTGATTGCACACATCATCAGATCAATATCTATACTTTAACTTTGACAGCGAGGTGTATGATGATAGTAAGTCAACATCAAGCATAGCAAGTGTGGGAAATTAAGGGCCCAATGTATTATAATAATATAATAATATAACAATTTTACTATCAAGTAACACGATTCATTCTATAAAATTAGCTAACAAAACTTCATCCTTCGATTCCACACCTTATATCCAAGGTGTCCAAAAATGTAATAAAAATCGGCAATCAAAATACTTCACTATTATTACATACCTTCACAAGGTACCCCCAATCTAAAGTCAGAATTATAAAAATACATGCACTTTAGTGTTGACCAATTTTCATGAAAAGTATATAAACCATACAATAAGCCATGATGCATGAGGCAACTCAATTCATTCATAAAAGACAAGAGTTGTGAATTGCTATGCAAATCCTGTAAGCATTTCTACATGGAATTACCCTGTACCTACTGTATTGCAGTCTTTTGAAGCACATAACTTTTACAGGGCATTGAGGCATACACTATAGCTATGTAGACTATAAAAACTTGAAAACACTGAAGATGATAAACACATTCTTTTAATTTCCAAAGCTCCCAGTTTTTAAAACTTCTTGTACAATTTAAATGTTTTCAACTTACACCCTAAGCTTAGAACACTGTATATAGTTTCTCCATCCATTAGATAGTGTCCCATTCATTGTCAGACGCGACGTTGTCTGACCCCTTCGCCTTCGGCGGGCGAGTGCGTCCGTTGCCAGACGTTGTCTGCCCCATATTTTTTCAAATATGCGAGTCGGGGCGCGCGCGCGCGAGGGAACCAGGCAACGACTGGCAACGCGTCCGCCAATCCACCATTTATGGGTGACTTTGTCAGGCGTTGCCTGCAACCCCCTCGTACTTCCCCTAACCAGGGGCGTCGCGCTTGCCGTGCCGCGCCGCGCACTCCGTGCGCGTAACCAGGGTCCTAGTTGGGGAAGGCAGGGATATATACGTGTTAAGCAATACACACACCTATGCGGACTCAAGAATTATTTGCCAGAATGCCAGACGTTGCCTGGGCCTGGCCCCTTTTCTTGTTAGTATGATGAAACATCCATTATGAATTTTGACTATTTGACTCTCCTTGGAGATTTTTGAAAAAATTAATCTGTGTTAGAACTGGATCAGTCAGAAAATCAATGGATCTTGCTTAGACTTGATTCCATGACCCAGAAATGCATCCTCTAGTGCTGTTAGTTGTGAGCTCACTTGGCCCAATACTTCAACTTGAGTTGTCACTTGTGATGTTTTGATTTCAATGCAGAAAATATTTTAATCTGCTCAAGGTGTCATACTCTAACCAGATCCCTCTTTTCAATGCTCCATGTTACTTTGCAGTTTTGGGGTTTAAAGAAAAAAGGGTTCAAAAAATGAAATATAAAAAAACAGCCCTGTTCTATTTTATTTTTTGGATTAAATTTCTCGTTTTTATAGAATACCCCAAATAAATGAATTTTCAGTTGGGGTTGAAACCCAAAAAAACCTCCCCTACCCTATTTTTGATTTTTCAAATTTTTGTTTTGGTTTTCCTTGGGTTTTGGGTTCCCTTTTTTAAATTTTCTGGGGTTTTTTCCAATAAATTTTTTTAAAAATAATTTTTTTGAACTTATTTTTTTCAGGGGTTTTAAAAGTTTTTGAAAACAGTTATTTTCATTTTCCCGATTTGGGGGGGAAAGGTATCACCTAAAAAGAAATCCCCCTTTTTAAATTGGGGTCTCTTGATGCCCTTCGGGTGACTTTTCCTCAGTGATTTTGGTGACTTACCACCCCATCTTGCTTTTGTTTTGGTGACAAAACCCTGTTCTGGGACCTCTTGCCTAACCCTGTGACACCTGGCTGACTGCTGGTGCACCCAAGTTTTTGGGCTCTTCCAAATTCTCGGTGACTCTGACCCTGCCCAACTAGGGCCTCTGTATTGCCTGACTGAATGATGCCCATGCCAAAAATGGTTTTAGAGCCCCTTAACCGATCAGGGGGGACTCTTTTTGAAAATTGACCTGCATGTTCCCTGAATCCCCACGGGCCTTTCCCCCCCTTGGTATGGACCACTGGAAACCCCAAACCCCCCCCCAACCACGGCCCTCACCACCTTTTGCCCTTTTACCCCCTGAGGTCTAATCAAAACTCCCAACTGGTGACGATTCTTAACCCTTGCCCTTTTACGGGCCGGAATCTTATTCCAAATTTTTTTGGCCAACCCTCCTTCTTTTTCCCCTTTGTTTTTCCCGGGACTTCTTGCGTGACCTACTAGTGACACTTAGACAGAGTAACCGTTTGAGCCGTGCGTCTCCTGATCCTACCTGACCTACTGTACTCTCTGATCATACCTGATCTACTACGTCTCCTGACCCTACCTGACCTATAACTGGCCTCTTCTGATCCTACCTGACCTATTGGCGTCTCCTGATCCAACCTAACCTATTGGCATCTCCTGATCCTGCCTGACGTACTGGCTTCTCCTGATCCTACTTGACCTTCTGGTGTCTCCTGATCCTTAGTGAACTACTGGCGTCTCCTGATCCTACCTGACCTATAACTGCTTAACTGGCGTGTCCTGATCCAACCTGATCTACAGCTGGTGTCTCCTGATACTACCTGGCCAGGTCAAGCTGACCTTCTCACTACTGTGTACTGGTGTCTCCTGATCGTAAGTGAACTACTGGCGTCTCCTGATCCTACTGACCTATAACTGCTTAACTGGCGTGTCCTGATCCTACCTGACATACAGCTGGTGTCTCCTGACCCTACCTGACCTATTGGTGTCTCCTGATCCTACATGACCTTCTGGTGTCTCCTGATCCTAAGTGAACTACTGGCGTCTCCTGATCTTACCTGACCTATAACTGCTTAACTGGCGTGTCCTGATCCAACCTGACCTACAGCTGGTGTCTCCTGATCCTACCTGAGCCTCTTAATCCTATCTGACCTACTGGCGTCTCCTGATTGTACCTGATCTAATGGCGTCTCCTGATCGTACCTGACCTACTGGCATCTCCTGATCCTACATGACCGTCTGGTGTCTCCTGATCCTAAGTGAACTACTGGCGTCTCCTGATCCTACCTGACCTATAACTGCTTAACTGGCGTGCCGTGATCCTGCCTGACCTACAGCTGGTGTCTCCTAACCCTACCTGAGCTACCCAATCCTACCTGACCTACTGGCGTCTCCTGATCTTGCCAAAACCACTGGTGGCAAGTTTACAACACTTATCTGATGACCCAGTTGGTATTTCTTGACTGTCCCACTGCTGACTCTTAGCTGATCACGTAACCCACTGGTCATTCTGACCTGATCTTCTGGCCAAATACCCTCCTTCATGAACCAGAGTCTGACCAGACTCTTGGCAGCACCCTTTATAGACTCACTTCTTCCAGTGTTAATTTATCAATCATGACTCCACTGGACACGGTTCATCAACAAGTCGACTCTCGCAAGAAGCTGGTGTCTCTTAGCCATACAGATGACCTTGTGACCTCATGATAGATATGCTGAGCATCAATAATCAAGCATTGCTGACTGATGAAGCCTTTATCATTGCTTGGTGACTAAGTGACTACAACTGGTCTTCTGGCGATCATTGTGGCTGACTTTTGTCAATCATCATTGAAGTAAGAATGCTAAATGGCTCTCAACTGGCCGAAATTCATCTGGTGACCTTCACCTGGTGCCGTGTTGGTCTTTTCCTTCCCCTAGTAGCCTAGAGACTCCCATTTGACTCCCTGCAACACTTCCCTGGCCCTCTGGTGACAAGTCCTGCATCCTCATGAAGCCTCTACCCTGACTCTTATCTCGCCCTGAGATGCAATGAAACTCTTGGTGACTCCCAGTCCCTGGCCCTTCGTCATCCGGCCCCTGGTGAGCCAAGGAAGCAAGAACGATATTTTGAAGAACCCTCGGGTCTTGACTAACCCCTACGTGGTAATGAGTGGCCGGGGCTCTCTTGTTAAGATCAGTATCGTCTGATTCGACACCTTTTGATCCTTTGCTGTTCCTATCTAATCACTGTTGGACCAAGGTCCCGAGCTATATCATGTTTTTCCGTTGATCCTTATCAAAAAGCACTGAGGGCTCTTAAAATGCTCCTAAAATGCTAATTGAAAGTCCTTAAAATATTGATTTAAGCCATCTGTAATGATTGGAAACCATTGAGTATCAATAAGAACATGTGAGTAACACAAATAACACATTGGTGTGAAATGACGAAATGTCCGAAAAATCCAGACCTAAAAAACATTTTAAAAAAACCAAGCCCTACCCTAAATTTGGGATCTTGGGCTAGGTTTTTTGGGCTACAATCCCCCCACAGATGAGTGAACCGTGTGCGTCTGTAGGTAAGAGCCCTCTCCTTTAGCACAGTTATAGTCAGGGTGGGAATCAAACCAGCAACCTGTTGATTGCTAACACGACACTCTCCCTCATGAACTACTTATGAATTCAGTTGCTTCAGTGGGGTTATACTCAAGAGTCGCATTGTTTCAATGATTGATTTGAATAAATTCTGATCTTCCTCTTATATTGCAATATTTAAAGAGGAATATCAGAATTTATTCAAATCAATCATTACTTATGAATTGAGGTAGAGTGGGTTACCAGTTCTAATTCCACGAGGTGCCATCCGAGTGGGGTCATTTACTTGAATACCCTTTGGTGAAGTCGACTGATATAAGCCTCAGGAGAGATTGATAACCTGGTTGTACCACAAGGCACAACACTTAACAGACCCATCGAAGTGCCCCAGTCTCATTATCAAAGAACAAGGTTACACCTGCGACCTTTTTAAAACTTTAAAAAGAACATACCTGTCTTGTCCATGATGCTTATTGAATATTGGCATATAGATTGAGTAAACATACCGTACCTAGTCTTTTCAAGCTTTAGGTTAAAAGTAAGCTTTTAAGTATTAATGGGACAATAATAACACTATTACGTATTACAATGCTGTGTAAAAGTTTTGCTTAAGATGTTTTGCATCTAGGTATCCTATCTCCAAATTTAATATAGGTGTTAAGTAGAACGACCGACAAAAATATTCGAACATGACTGGAGATAGGATACTTGTCAAGGATAAAAGTATCTTATCTCCTTATTTGGAATCAATTATTTTTGCATATCAATCTATCAATTATCTTAAGGTACCTTAGGCTTTTCTTACACTCAAAATATTTAAAAGGTGGATTTAAGATAATTTTCAAAATTGTATAACATGCCTAAATAGCATGCTATGATATTGAAATCGAATCTAAAGGGTAGAGGGGCCTTTCTGGAGGCTGTACACAAAAAATGGAGATAGGATTTTTTTGCACTCAGATTGTTTTGAACTCAGCCGGCGAAATGCACCTAAATAATTGAGATGGTGAAATATCAAATAAGGCTTCGAAACCGCAACAAAATGCAATGGCTTTGAAGTAATAAGTACAAAATGCTGGGTACCTACTACCTAATATAAAAGTCACTCACCACATAGCATGCCCACTAATGTGGGCGGGAGGGTAATGAAACTGCCATGAATCGAGGCATCAGACAGCAGCACTGCTAACTGAAATGGAGAGTATGAAAAACTCATAAAATCATGAAGATAGTAAAGGTAGTCTAACAAAGCGTTATCCATCACGCAATCCCTGGAAGTGAAACATGTTCCCCAATTCACCTGTTGTAGAGCTGAGACTCTGAGGTCCTCAGACAGGGAAGTGTTGAAGGAGATGAGCTTCAGTTTCTCGATAGACTCGATGTCCAGAGTACCTGTTGTCATGGAAATAGACAGCACTGTCTTGATACTCTCTGGGACTACGAGACAGGACTCGTTCAACTTCACACCCTGCCAAAGAATGACGTATTGAATTAATGTATGAAGTGGGAATTTTAAGGGTTATATATTCATCGTTTTAATTGCGCTGATTTGGCAAAAATGCATTTTCTCATGATGATATCATCTGGATTCTGGGTAAACAATTACCCAATTTTAGAAGTTTAGCCCGGTCGCCCAACTCACCACTCCCTGGGTAGCTGCCCACTGCGCCAGGTGCAGAACAGGCCACTTCCTGACCTCTGGGCTCCTACTGAACAGCATGGCCACCCACACTCTGACACTCTCTGCCTCGGTCATAAAGCGGGCATTATCTGTGAGGTGGGCAAACACCAGCTCCCTCAGCTCAGCCAGGTGGGTCAGTGAGCAGGTGATAAAGAACATGGACCGGTGAAGGGCCCGGTAGAACTTGTGTTGTGTGGCCGGGGCCTCGTCACACATGTGGGATAAGAGGTGGGATAGGAGGTGGGTAGCTGGGAGGAGGGTGTCAGGAGGCGAGGAGAGACCGTGCACACACACCTCCCATAGCACATCTGAGAGGGGAAATGTTAGATTAGAGGCCGTGCACACACACCTCCCATAGCACATCTGAGAGGGGTAAAATGTTAGATAAGATTAGAGACCGTGTACACACACCTCCCATAGCACATCTGAGAGGGGTAAAATGTTAGATTAGAGGAGAGACCGTGTACACACACCTCCAATAGCACATCTGAGGGGGGTGAAATGTTAGAGGAGAGACTGTTCACACCTGGCCTCCCACAACAAATCTGAGAGGGGGCAGAGTGTTTTTTGGTATGCGGAAACTGATATTCGGATACAGGATGAACCAAGAAACGAAATTTTGATTTCATAAACTCTGAAAACACCAGATCTTACCCTCATGGAAGAGAATGAACTTCTTGCGTGTCATCTCAGCGAGGAGCGTGTAGACTGTCTTGTTGACTGTTTTGTTGCTGAGCAACCAGACCAGACTATTGGTTGCTGTCTCTTCCTCGACAGACAGGTTGTCTACCAGACACTCAACCTGCGTGATAAGGTAGTATTGCAAAGGAGTCAGAACCGTTAGAGCCGGTGAGAGATAGCTACTATTTGGTTTAAGTCGAAATATAATGTACTCTATGGGTGAAGCCTGGACTCGCCCAAAATTCTGTGAACAAAGTGACATGACCAGGATTCAAGTTTGTTGCCATGGAGATAAAAATTTTCAATATCTCATGTTTGTGGTCGAACGAAAAGAATAAAAGATTATGATCAAAAATCCCACATTTACAAAAAGATGTGACTTCTGGAGATGGTTTAAAAAAGTTCATGAGGCACAGATGTCAACATACCACATGTTTGATGAGACTATCGTTTTTAAAGTGAGCCGTTGCCTCCAGGCCATCGTAAACACTCTCCAATTCAGCTGCTGAGACACACGGAGGTGGGAAACCACGGACAGTGACACCTTCAGCAGTTTCACCTGTATCTGTGTCACCAGGTGCAGTGTCACCTACAGCGGCAGCGGTGTCAGTGTCTTTCTCACTGTCTTTGGCGGTATCATTATCCGGGACGGGGGTAGCAGTAGTTACTGTGGAGATCATCTCCAGCATCATTGTAACTCTGTTACGTTGTTCCAACAGATCAGGGTCCGTAACCTCCAGGATTCGTTCCATCATCTCATACGTATTCCTGAACGTTAAATTCAAATTACATGAGTTAGCAGCTTCTCACTGGTGCGTTTACTAGCACGAACAAATGGTTTCAATAGCGTTCAATAACGAATGCGTCATCATTTTCATAAATCCAAGAGTTGCAAAACATACTTGTGGCTGAGGAAAAACGTCTGATTGTAATAGAGGTCTTTGAATACATCCAAGAGTGTAGTTGGGATGTAATCTGAAGATATCGAGGAACGATTTAGAATTGAGAAACACCCACAGGCCAATAGTCCATGTGACCGAACAGCGCGCGAGTTAACCATAAACTCACGCCCCGATTGGGGATTTCGGGACCCTTCAGGTACAACCTAAAATCTATCGAACGTCTCAATACTTAGTAAGTTAGACTATACGCAATACTCAGAGGTTGGAAAGTCCCTCAACATGATGATGGGTACGTTTCTTTCGTTTTAATATACTGAGATACCGGGAAGGTATCATGAAGATATGACTATTGGGTAAATTGAGCGATCCGTCGAGGCCAGTATCACGCCAGTATCAGGCCAGTACCACGCCAGTATCGCGCAAGTATCAAGCCTACCTCACGCCGTTATCGCGCCAGTATCACGCAGTATCACGCCGCCAGTAACATACCGCACCAGTATCGCGCCAGTATCACGCCAGTATCGCGCCAGTATCACGCCAGTAGCGCGCCAGTATCACGCCAGTATCACGCCAGTATCACGCCAGTATCGCGCCAGTCGACACTTACAGCCAGGATCGCCAGTAGCACGCCAGTATCAGATCATACTGCTGGTAACGCTGGCGTCCCAAAATTAGGTTCGACCGGCGCGATTCTGGTGATACTGGCGCGATACTGGCGCGATGGCAAAAGATACTGGCGCTGGCGTGATACTGGCGCGATACTGGTGTGGTACTGGCGTGAAACTGGCCTCGACGGATCGCTCAATTTACCGACTATTGGTAACGAACCTGTGTACCATTCCTGCTAAGATATGTTCGAATAAATATGACTTTTGGTAACTATCAAAGCAGTAGGTAACTTACCTGTGTACTTGTCAGGGGGCAGGAAGTGCTGGAAGTAAGTAACAGAGAAGGAGATGAGCGAAGCGAGGAGGGTCGGAGTAACGTGGGAGATGACGGAGGTCTTACTCCACCTCCGGTACAGAGCCCTCACTGCCTCACCCACCAGACCTGAGGAGGTGGTGTGAAGTGTCTTCCAATGGGAAGGGAGGGGCTAGAGAGATTGATACTCGGTAGTAAAACCGGAGATATACACGTCATTTACGATTGTATTGAATAAAAAAAGGTGGGACAATTTATTTATTGATAGAAAAGCAAATAACTTAATAAAGAAATTTCCTATAAACAATGAAGAGAGCACAATATTACACAAAACAACCAGTATCCCCCCTTACCGAATGAATATTGCAGCTGTGAGGTGTTCACATCGAAAGTGAAAGGGGCTGCGTTGAGGGACTCAAGGAAGTGGGAGAATTTACAAAGGAGCAGTGTGAGATTCCTTGCCCCACCCTCGTCTTCGCACCTCTTGTAAACAGGCAAAACACACTTCAGAACGACAAACAGAAACCTGGACAATTATTTGTTACCGATTTCAGACTCCAGAACATAGCCCGATAATCGAAATAAGCACTTTTCCTTCGACCTTCCATAACTATGTTTCGCCTGAAGAGTCAAATGTAATTTATTAAATTTTGCCCATATAGGGGTACTTTGATAAGATCAATCAAGGCTTTATGATGGGTTCATTCTCTGCTATTCACGAAACGCCTGTCCTAGTGTCTCACTGTCGGTCACGTCCTGATTCTGGCTACCACCCAGTGCAGGCATCAAACGCTCTGCCGCTTTAATAAGGTATGTCGATATTGTTGCTGGAGTCACATTCAAAATAGCTCTAAGGGATCGTTCACATATTACGTAATCACCTAGAGGGGGGGGAGGGGGTTTCCGAATGATTACGTTACATGTTATTGTAACAAATAAAACTACTGTAAACTTGATTACGAGGGGGAGGGGGGGGGGGGTTGAAATCGGCCAAAAATTGATTACGTAATATATGAACGATCCCTAATGAGCGAAATATTTGAAGAATTCGCCGCCTTCCGTAGGCTGGATAGGCAAAAGTGGGCGATAGCTCTGTAATCTGCAGTGGCATTGTTTATTTATTAGTGCTTCAATTAGGGAGGGGAAGAAAGCAGAGCCTTCAAATGCTTTAGTCTGATCAATGCTCCTAGATGCAACACTGCAATAACGAAGCTTTAGTGTTATGTTTGGTTGATTATTCGAGTTTTAAAAGGTATGGAAGGTGCGGAGAATCATGTCACGAAGGTTAGTAATTAAAGTATGCTCATTTTTATTGCTGTGTTAATTTTTAAAGAGGTGCCATACATCATTCGTCGGTTCTGTTACACCGAATAAAACTTTTTCAACTGTCACAAGTTTGATTAAAAACGAATAACGACGAAATTTGATCTTGCCGTTACTCTGTGTTCCGGTGGGCCACCCGATTCCACTTTTTCTAATTATGCTATGCTCACTTCATCATTAACCGTTACGGTTACTGTAGATTTATGCCAGTTATTTCTAGAAAAACTAGGCATTATCTATATGCTAGTGTGGCATATTTAAACACAATTACATAACAACATAGAAGAGCTTACGAGAAACAAGAACAATTGAACCCTGCCCGCTATGAACCAACAACTTAACAATTCCCATATGGACAGACAATAGACATGCCTACTGTCATTAAAAATCATGCTACATTTATCCAAGAAGTATACTGGCTGCGTTTCACTTTGAGTATACACGTTAATAATAACACAGTTATATTATCCCAGCCAGGACACAGGAGGTCCAACTCATCCTCCACGTCAAGTGACTCCAACAAACGATCCTCCTTCGTAGCCTCTGCCAGTGTGGCAGTGGGTCTGGGGAACAACACAGGGGTAGGGGGTGGGGTTACACCTACCGTCCCCGAGGAGACTGCCTTTACCCGGGATACTCTGACTCTGAGCCCTGACACCTACATCAACCAGGCCCCCTACACAGACTTCAAGTTGGTTACTATGGGGGGTGACATGGTGGGTGTGTCAGGGATAGTACTGGCTGCTAACAGTCCCTTCATACATCACAAGATCTGTGAGGAGAACTGCAGGACGCTGGACATCAGCACCCTCCAACTCCAAGTCAGTCAGGTCTTGGAACTGGTTGCTCCTCTTTACAGTGGCAAACTAACCCTCTCAACCTCCAACTTACTCCACTTCCTCACCTTCTCAACCCTCTTTGAGTTCCAGTGGATATTCGACTGCTGCCTCGTCTACTTTACCCAGAACATCAGGCCGGATCTAGTACTGGATTTCTTGGAGCTTGGTCTCCGGACTGAAAACTACTGCCTAGACCGGTACAAGACCATCTTGTCTCTAATCAGGAAGTATCTGGAGGAAGGGAACAACATGCAGCTAACTTGTTCCTTCATCAAGCAGTCGGATAAGGTGAGTTGTTTGTCAGGGGACGCCATAGCATTTCTCAGCAAGGTGGAGTCTCAGAACGTGGTTGATGTTGTGAGCCTAGTGCTGGTCTGGCTCCAGATTAGTGAGGAGAATATGGATGTGGTGCCGGGGATCCTGGATTCCCTGGATTTCGTGGAGTTGTACAGACAGGACGAACAGCTGACTGAGGGATTCTTCACTCACGTTATCTCAGGGGACTACACTCCTGACATTAGGATGAGGATCATGAACCTGAGCTTTAGCAGTTATAAGAACGGGAACAAGCACAACAAGAACAAACATGTTTCAGCCTTCAGGATGGGGCGCCAGAAGTCAGCAAAACGTGATGATTCAGACCCATAAATTATACATCATGATTAGAACGGTTGTATAATGACAAGAAGAATGAAGCGACATTCAATGAAAAACTTATTGAGTATCAGGAACTGCGTGATAAACTTGAATTCTGGGACATGTTCTGTCTCTAAAATCAAATTTCTATCATTCAAATAAAACGTAAAACTAACTTGGGTAAAGAGAGGACAGGTTTCTCTGACGCAAGAGTAGGGCAACTCTCCAGCTCTGATTGAGATTTGTTCCACTTTGGATCAATGACCCAGCATTGGCTCAGCAGCGACATTCTCTCATCCAAACACTCTATGAGCCTGGGGTACATGGACAATTAGCTTACCTCATAGCTTCATCCTGGGTCCAATCCCCCCTGAATTTTTCAACTCCCCCCTTGCCAAAACCTCCCCCCTGAATTTTCAAAATCCTCAATCCCCCCCTTTTGGGCACCCGACCCCTGAATTTCAAAAATTCGACCAACCCCCCACCAAAAACTTAGAAAATTTTTCTAAGATATGTCCGTTGAATTGTTTACAAAAGAGTAAACCGAAACTAGAAACTTAATGACAAGATGAAAGTATAATTACTATAAAATGTGGCTGACATCGCAGGTCAGAAAAGAAATTTATTCAATTTTGAGTTTCAACATATGATATTTCTAATGACTGAAATGGTAATGAAGTTCAATTTTGATGTCAATTAATCCTTGAATATATAAAGCTATAAATTGACGCTTGTAATGGAACCAGGGCATGAAACCAAGCCTCAGGGATATTGTCAACACAATATAAAACATAGAAACACATTTGTTAAGTTGATATCACTTGAAAAAGGCGGGAATTGAAGTATGGTGATTGTGCAGACCTACAAAAAAGTGCCGGGGTCTGGGGGCGCAGCCCCCCCCCAGAACCAAGAAGAAATATTTCTCACAGATATAGGATTTTCATCTCCAATTTTGAAATTCTTCTGCCAGATCCCAATCCCCCCTTAATTTTTTCACTCCCCCTTCTGTCCAAGTCCCCCCAGAATCATTGAAATTAGGGCGACCCCCCACATACCTTATCTGACCCAAAATCTTCATCCCCCCCCCCCCCTTGATTCAGGGGGGGATGAAGCTATGCTTACCTTCTTGTCTGACTTATTGATGAATTTCTTCATCTGATTGCAGAATGCAGATCTGGCGAAATCATTTGCAAAACTCTGATGCAACCATAAAAAACTTACCTAGTTATGGCAGATATTGCTGGTTCTTCCAATGAAGGCATGGGAGCAAATGTATTGGCATTTCTCAGGAGTTTGAGGATATTGAGAATAATTCCGGTATTTTGAAGAAATACCTCACTAGGATAATCTCGAAGAAGAACCTCCTGGAAGAACCTGCATGACTGACAGAAGAGGGACTCATCCAATAACCTTTCTTCGATATTCTGGAAAAAGAGGAATCAAAATTTGACAATATCAGTAATTCAGGATCAATTAATCCAATACTGAGCTATAGTATAACTCTTTAGATATTATTGCAGTACTTTTCATGAGAAATTGATGGTGGACCTCATGTGAGGGTAACCTTTAATATTCGAGAATCATTGCCATTGAGCCTAATGAATGGAAAGACAATGTTTGGTGAGTTCTGCTTTGTCATGTCTGGGTTACTGTTCAAGTTGGGCACACTGTTATCAGAACTGGCACTATTTGTTGTTAAGTTGACAGTATCCACAGAGCTTGCTGTTCCTGTTTCATATGATTCAACATGAACCTCATTTTCTTCAACAACCTGCAAAAGTACCTTCAAATACAGGCTAGGCCTTGATAAGTAAATAGGATAATACCCCCAATAAAATGGCAACTTTCATAATGGTTGATCAAAAATCACCCTTTATGTTATCTCACTAATGTGCATTCTTAAGTAGCTCCTGATTTAATATTGCAACTTTTCTACCAATGACACTAGTACCTAAACCTACCTCATTTGGTTGGGCTAGCATTTTGTCAATTATCTTATCAGCTAATTTGTTATACGTTTCATTGTTCCTCTTGTATTTATTCAATGACTGGAGAGCACCAATATTGCCAAGTGTATTGAGGACTTGATTTTCATCTGACAACAAGTCAACAATTGATAGCACCTGTAATTATAATTAGGTGCATGTAACGTTCGTCGGTCGATCGAGTGGAGTTGGTCGATCGATCAACTTCATTTGATCGACTGATGTGTTTTAATAGAAAATCTTTAAGCTAGTAGGGAAACAACTAAATATTGCTCATTTAAACACGATTCAAGTCAACAGGGAGCATTAAAACACATCATTCGTTCAAATGGAGTTGATCGATCGACCAATTCCATTCGATCCACCGATGAACGTTACGGGCGCGTTAGGCATCATTCACACATTATCACATAATCAGTAAGCTGAGGTAGTGGTTTCCAAATGATTACAGATAGGAGGAGGGGGATTTGGTGGCTGATCAAAATATTCAATTCTCTTCAGGTTGGTATAAAATAACACAAAAAAGATTTATCAAAGTATGAAAAACAACCCAACCTGATTGACTGGTGTCCCACCAAGATCTATTGACTTTATGAGAGCTTTGTAAAGTTGTGTTTCATTTAATAACACCACAGAGTCAAGAAGATTTTGTTCCAGTTTATATAACAAGCTGTTGATAGTGCGACCCCTGATTTCTTCAACAGGATGACATATTTTGTTTTGAATTAATTTGATGTCAACTTCCATAAGAACCCTTTAAATAAATTGAATATTATAGTTTAATAATATAATAGTTTAATAAACAGTGACACAATCTTATTGACACAATCTGATGCAAAATGTAAGACAATTCAACAAAATGATGTGAAATCTACAATTATGAGCTGATGAGATTGCCAAATTGGTACAAATGTTTGCACTAGAATTCAAGAAGATTTGGCACATGCCATTTGCCAATGTGCATTTGCAATGATTGCACACAGCATCAGATCAATATCTATACGTTAACTTTGACTGCAAGGTGCATCATGATAGTAAGTCAACATCAAGCATAGCAGTTGCCCTAACCAGCACCCTGGTTTTGTGGAGTGCGCGATGCCCCTGGTTAGGGGAAGCATAGCAGGTGTGGGAAATTAATTAATTCAAATGGGAACAAAGGACAATCAAGAAATGTACTGGCAGGCACAATTTCTGCTAGTATCTAAAGTTATGGAGCACTCCTTTTTGAGCAATCTGCACATATATCCATTATCCATAATTATAGTACATCAGGCCCACATGGACTGACAAATGTATTATACATGCACTTAACTGTGCACAACATGAATCAGTTTTGGACCGAAAGTGCTGTGCGCAAATTTTAACCATTTCACTCATCGAACTATTTGTGAAAGTCCAATCGATACCAAAATTTGTATGGACAGAGTTTATGGCATAAGACAGCATGTGTGAAAATTTGAAGCATTTCCATACAGAAATGAAGATATTGCAAAATTAAAATAAAGTCAGCTCCAGACTGAAACTGACAGGTTTGGTCCAAGACTTGCTCTAACCAGAGCCCTCTTCTGCGTGCGCCGTGCGAAGCACGTAACCATCTGGTGAGATGAAGTCCAAAAACTGTCAAACTGACTTTACTTTAATTTTGCAATATCATCTTCATTTTCAGTTTATTTTATTCGATTTCAAAGCCCTTATGGGTGCCCCACCGTCGGTTTTCAAACAAACAAGTACTTATCATTGTAGACGGGATATTTCCTTAGCCCGCATAGGTGTGTGTACGCGCCGCGCGCTTCCATACGGGACGCTTCCCTGTGCTGGGGAAGCGCGCCGCGCTAGCCACACAGGGATATACGTGTTCAGCAAACGCGAACGGGATATGCCCGGTCATCTGACTGGGTTGTGGCGCCGCGCACTCCGTGCGCGGCGTCAGGCATGGAAATCAAGATCCTGGTTTGCTCTAACCAGATCCCTAGTTTTAAGCGCGCGACACCCCTGGCATGGTTAGGGGAAGGTTATGGCAAGTATTGCTAAACACGTATACCCCTGTTAACGTCGTGCGGCGCGTATACACACACCTATATTTTGATGGATTTCTCCCATCCCTAGCGCGCAACACTTGGAAGTAAGGAGGGTCGTTGTGTGCGCGGCGGAGGGTAGGGTAACATCCTACAAACCTATATTATACGGGCTTAGGAATGGCAAGTATTAATTATTAAGTGATTACATTCATTAGCCTAGCTAAACAAGTATATCTCTGCAAGTGGCTGGCGCGCGGCACGCTTCTCCAACACAGGGAAACGCGTTCCTAAGCCCGCATAGGTGTGTGTACGCGCGCCGCGCAACGCAGACAGGGATATACGTGTTTAGCAAGGAAACGCGCGGCACGAACACACACCCATGTGAGCTTAGGAATTATTTGCCAAACGTTACCTGGCCACTTTTGCGCGTCTGACAAGTATTTATTTAACTATAATATGAGTTAGAGCTGTAGCAGTCACAAAATCAATGGATCTTTCTTGGACTTGATTCCATGACCTAGAAATGCATCCTCTAGTGCTTTAAGTTGTGAGCTGGCTTGGCCCAATACTTTGAGGCGCCTGTAACGTTTGTCGGTCGATCGAATGGAATTGGTCGATCGATCAACTTCATTTGATCGACTGATGTGTTTTAGATAGAAAATCTTCGGTCCTCTACTCCTCTTCACTAAGTTTGTTGCTTAATTTCTTGATGCTTGGAGTACATTCAAAGACCATAGAGCAAGTTTCAGTTTCATTCAGGCAGGTGGTCACTGCACTTGACGGTGCTATACCCTGGTACCAGGGGGTGACTGCTGGGGGGCCTACCTCATAAAATTTAAACACCCCGAAAGCTGAGGTAGGTATTGGACTGAAGACGCCTGCACACCACTTATCTTGGTGTGACTCACTTAGATCCTGCTGCTCTCTGCATCGCATTACCTAAAGGGATCTTGTTGGAGTTCAAGTACGGAGTTGGAGACAAGTCTTGCAGATTGATGTCTTGAAGAAAGTTTTCTTTTTAATTCAAATAAATCTTCGAGCTAGTAGGGAAACAACAAAATATTGCTTATTCAAACACGGTTCAAGTCATTAGGGACCAGTAAAACACATCATTCGTTCCAATGGAGTTTATTGATTGACCAATTCCATTTGATCGACCGACAAACGTTATGGGTGCCTAACTTGAGTTGTCACTTGTGAGGTTTTAATCTCAATGCAGATAATATTTTAGTCTGCTTAAATCCTTTTTTTCAATGCTCCTCGTTCATCATTACTTAGCAGTTTCGGTGTTAGTGTCTGGTTAGATATCAGCACACTGTTTCAGCAAATTTTTATTTCAATTCAAGTATTAAGCCTTGATTCCTGGCTATTGGGTGTTAACTTATGTCGACTTATTGTATCTTGTTTGGGTATATATTTCAATTAGAATTTTGAACTCAATGAAGCAAAAACTAACATCTTCTTCAAAGTTACAAAGCATTCATATCATGTAAGAGTATGCAATGACAAGTAAAGCTTTGAAGATTGAGAAGGACATTGAAAGCATCAGAGACTCAATACAATGTTTGAAGAAAAAAGATAAAGAAATCCTTGAAGTTCTATTAAAAACAAAACTTCTACTCGATAGGCAGAAGATTGAAGACATAAAGTTAACAGTAAGTTCCATAGACCTTCATTATATTCAATTTTGATGTTTGGAGATATCTAATTATAACTTCAAAGAGCTCCCTTGATGACTTTCTGTCACCAAGGCTTGCAAAGCCTCACTAGTCATTGGAGGAGTGTATTAGATAAATTAATCAATTTAGTCACTGGGGATTGCCTGTTCATGACTTGTGGTAGAAAGTGAGTAGGGATTGTACCACTTTTAATTAAGAATTGATGAAGTTTGGTCCCTCTGACCACTGCCCAAAATTTTGATTTTTGGGTCTTATCAGTTTCTCTTCTTTTCATATTCATCCATTCCTTTCATATTCATCCATTCATTTCATTACAGAGTTTTACTGTTTCATTGTATTGCCTGTGATAAAGATGGGGGATCCTTTAATTGATATTTCTCCCTATCTTTTTGAATAATATATGGCAATAGAATGAGTACTTGGATGCACTTATTATGCAGCAACCCTTATCTAAAAATACTCAATAATTCCATGGTATCAAGCTTAGTCTTACGTAAAATGGCCAGTCAGTTTAATCAACCAGGCTGGTGGCAGCCATGTTGAGCATAGAGACTTCCCTATACACTAGTCCAAGGGTGTGTACTCCTGGGTGGACAGGCCACCCAGGGATATCCTGGGCTGAGAGCAGCCCACCAGTACAGGACCCCACTGGACCAGCAGGCTGCTAACACCAGGTGGCTTCAATCAGACTGCAAGTCAGGGCTTGCCTGCAGATTAAGTCAGGACATCAGCTGGAGATGACTATGTACCACCTCCCTCCCTCTAACTGAAACCTTTATGAAATTGGAAATGAAGCCTCCCTAGCATTCCCAGCATTGCACTTTAAGTTTGTGGTGACATGGTAAAAATGCTATGCTTGTGAGCAAAGCACTTCTTTAAAAGTGAAGTAAATCAATTTCTTTGTAGAAACTACTTTTCAACTTAATACACAACACATATCAAATCATATAAGAAAGTGAGAACATTGTGTAGCATCGCATAGTGTGAAGAGTCCTTGTAAGTGTGAAGAGATTCCGTGTGGAGCCCTACAGTATCAGTTCCTTTTTAGCATTTCATTCAGTAATGACATCCACTGCATCAGCTGGGTGAGGTACTTAGCTTTCTTTCCACTCCACCAAGCAAAATATGTTGTTTATACCCATATGCCCATATATAGCATGGGTTGGATTTCATAATTGTGTTTCCAATGATTTAAAACATCATGTTACCTATTATACTATTGAACTCAGCTTGATATCTCCTTAATTTCAAATAAACTTCATTTGCCTATTATATATAAGAAATTCAACTACAACTTGCTTTCATTATCTAGCACAATTAATCAATTTATTGAAAGCCACAATCAATTTATTGTATACCACAAGTTATGCATGACATATCTTTTGAGTATGTGGTGGTTGTCCATACGTTGTCCACTTGGTTGCACAACATGCTATTATGTACATTTTATTCTATCAAAAGTTTCAAAATTTGCATCACACTTCTTTTCAGGTACTTGAAGATGATCATGTGGAGGAGGAGGAATCTGAAATCTTAGCAGAGAAGCTACAGGAAAAATCTGATCAGATTGTGAGTAAATTTTTAAGTACCTACTACCTTATTAATACCTTTCTTTAACAATGAACATTGTTGCAAGAACAAACCTCATATGCATGAGTTGAGTACTTGAAAGTTAAAACATGACATAACATGACATGACAGCCATGACATGATTCACGAAATGAATACAATGGTTCAAAAATTCCAATTGATGACCCTTTTAGTTCAAGATGTTTGATAATCAATATGGAATGCTTTCTTTAATCTTTTGACATCAAAATACAAAACAAAGCTTCATAACTCAAGTTTGTTAATGAGAGTTTCTCCTAATACCAGGCCCATATTTAAGGCAAGGGCCACAAGGGCTGTGGCCCCCTCCCAAAGATGGAAACCTCCCAAAATTTTGGATATTTTGCATGTGTTAACAAACTTGTGAATGATAGACCTGATATATTTCGGACCCATATCCCTGCTCTCCGGTAATTTCTTTATTTTCGATATAAAAACAGTACAGAACCAAGTAGGTTCCAGCCCCCTGGAACCTGCTGGGGGCCATGCCCCAGATCCCTGCTGTAGCTTGCTCACTTTGCAGGTCCCTTCCTGAAAAAAATCCTGGTTATAGGCCTGTGTAATACTTTAAATTTCAGGTGCAACTGCAATCTTCAATACGATCTGAGTTCATGAGTATTATTAATCGAAACAGTGCTCAAGTGGCTTTTAATAGAGCCTAAACTGGTTTGGTACATCTATAAGTTCTTTGAAATTGCTAACTTGCTATTATCATTATATTAAATGAAATAAACCTAAATTCGACATTTTATTTGTTATTGTTAATGTAATATCTATCACTACAATATTGTTATTTGAAAGTATATCAGACCTCAGTTATAATATGTATTTCAGATATTTTTGATCAAGATATTCACTCCCTTTTTAGAGTAAATGGACTCCTTATTATACTTTAGAATGTATTTTATTAGTTTCTTGAATCATTTTACTTGTATTTTTTGTTTTTGAAATTCTCAACTACTTATTTATCTTGAATGATGATATTATTTGAAATAAATGACAGAGAGTTCAAGTGCTGCATTTTCCTGCTTTCCTGACACTAAAGTCGAACTGCATTTATGGTTTACAGTATTTGAAAAGTTCAATTAATTTCTCCCAGACTTCATTATTTGTGTTAATCCAAAATTGCAGTGAATGTGAATTATGCGGGAATGAACTACTCTATGCCTGGGTTTCATTGTGTGATACAGAATTCTGCATTGATTAACTGTATGTATAGATTTAGGATGTCGTGGAGTTGCATTGATTTATAATAGTTGTTTAAGTAGAATAACATGGGCTATGATTGAATTTCATCAAAAATTTTAATCAGTTTGTCATCAGGGAGGAAGGAATGAATGAAGAGGAAGCTGTTTATTTGGACCAGTTATCTTCCATCTCTGACATCCCTGCATCCCTGCAGCATTTTCATGATGAGTATGAAGAAGCTAAAGCAAAACTGAGTATGGTGGCTACTGACACTGCTCAAGTTCATAAGACACACAGAGCTCATTTACAGAAGGATGTTAGGGATGCCCGAAAGCATATTAGAATAGGGGAAGAATTGCTGAGTGACCTAGATACAGTCCATAAGCCTCCTAGTGAAGAGCTGTTAGGGAAAATAGCAGCCATTGATCAGTTTAGCAAGATAGCAAAATATCTTGATTGGGTCAAGTTTCTCAATGAAGCAGTGCGGTTTTTAGATAAACGACAAAACAGTGAGAATTGGAGGAAGTGTCTGCCAATTTATGATGAACTAAACTGCTATTCAAGTCTTATTGAGGATACTTCATGTGCAAACCTTAAGCGGGTGATGCTGGGTGAGTGTCACAAAAGGTATACAGCTATCTCTGAAATTGCCCTTAAGTCATTTGGCACTGTAAATTGGAAAAAGATTGATGCAGAATCCTTGCCATGCATTTTGGATAATGTTAAATTCTTATTCAAAATCTCAGAACCCATGAATCATGGGAAACCTAATGTTAAATTAGGCTTGAGGTACATATTTAGCCATTATGAGATACAGTTTAAGTTTCATTTCATGAGAAAAGTTAAGACAAATGATATCAAGAAGCCAGAGTGGTACTTTACTAAGCTACTGACTTGGATAAGAGAAAACAAAGAAAAGTTCGCTGAGTATTTTGGGTGTCTCTTCCCAAATGAAAATAGCGTTACAATCAGTGCACTCTTCATTGAACAGTTTTGTGACTTTGCTGTCATTAAGCTTAATGAAGATGTTCCTAAGCTAAGTGACAGCCTTTTCACTTACTACATAGATGAGGTTATTAAGTTCCACAAAGAATTGTGTGAAATTATTCCTCTCTCCCATATCAAATCACCTATTCTCCCACTTTTTACTGAAGAGAAAAATCTGAAGCGTTGGTTGCAACTGGAAACTCTTTCCTCCTTTGAATTTCTCGCCAGGGTTGAAGAAGATGAAAATTGTTTTGAAAAGCGGGACAGTGGCAATGGTTACTCAATACCTTCCATGTGTGTGAGAATATTGACTTCTGTCAAGGCTGTCGGTGAAAGGGTTAAGATATTCCCTTCACTTGCTCTAAATAACCGATTCTATTCTCTTCAATGCGACCTCCTTAAGGAATTTCTTGTCAAACTTTCGGACAAGCTGCAGTCTTCCAACTGCAAAGATGAGAAATATCCGTTAGTAATCAACAGCATACTCTACATAACATCAATCTTAGAAGAATGGAGTTACGATCAACATTATATCAAAATATCAAAATTTGAAGGAGACTCAGCTCCATTTGCTGGTTTGACTGAATCATTTCAAATTAATCTGCACGATGCACAAGAATCTCTCGAAACGTCAATTTCCAGCAAAGTCAGCAGTCTATTGTCCAGCTATTTCAAGCAGGCCTGGATCCTTCCTAATCAACTTGATAGCATAACACCATCTTGCTCAGGTGGTTTCATGGAGCTTCAACAGTCCCTTTCAACACTGTCAAAGACCTTAGCGCCAGACATTTTCCTTCAAATTTGGAGCAACTTAGCCAAGTCATTCCAACTGTCTTTCACTAGCAAGATCCTGAGAAAATCTCAGTTTAATCTGGCTGGAGCTAAGCAATTCAGAACTGACATGCAAGCATTTTGTGGGATATTCTATGAATATTGCTCACCGAGTTTTTTCACTGGCTTTAATGAATCCTTGATTGTTTTATCACAGCCAAGTCAGACTGTAAGATTGTGGAGAGGTGAAGGAGCTAAAAATGCCGAAAATCTCGCTACCCTTTTGAGAGAGAAGGACATTGCTATAGCCAGCAACGATGCTCTTGAAATTCTGAGGGCTAGGACTGACTGAAGCGCTTATTTAATGTTTTTAGTTATAAAATAGTAAAATGGGCATTATTCTCGTTTTACAAAATTTTTAAGTTAATTTCCATACATATACGAGGTCACAGAACTGATGTTGTATTTTGATGCTTTCTGTCTTCGTTATTAACTTTGTTTTGTTGTGTGATAAAATGACGATGGTAATATTTCATTTCTTTTTAGAATTTATAAATCTTATTGCAGTATGTGGTATCACAATACCACAAACAGCAGATCTGTTTCTGACACCTATCACAGACTATTGTTACCTATATAAGTATATACTACAGTACGAAAGTGCTACGTAATATGACCATGTCTCTGAAATTAGTTTAAATAGAAGATAGCGACCTGAAAACTTAGAATAGCTCATGAATGTTTCAAACCCGATCTAATGAAGAACAAATCCATGGTGTCAATGATAAGTGTACCAGCCACATACATACTGCCACAAACACACCAAATTGTGCTTTTCTCCTGGTCAGGAATATGCCAATGATCCTTAAGATAATAGCGATACATTAAATATTGACTACCCACACTACCTAATAACGACTTGATATGATGAACTGGGATGCCATATGGCATATCAATTACTATTGATATTTTATTTTATGGTACCCTGCCAATTATTTTCATTTTATAACGACCTTATTGGATATTATTCACACTATCAAATAATTAATTAGGTTAATACTAAATATGGGCATTGAATTTAATTGAATTTAATATGAATTGTTTTATTTCATGTTGAATTGACTTTGTTATGGTTTTATTGGTGTTCATCAGAAAATATCAGTAATCATTTAACCATAAACCACTACATGAAAGATAGCCAACCGTACATGTCTTCAGATCTAATTTCATGTTCACTTAATAAGTTTATAACAATGAGTGATAAGTCTATGTTGTGTTAAATTGCACATTATTTCGAACGGTGCCTACGTGTTATACTTCTATTGGCAAAAAATTAATTGCGTATTATGTGAACGGTCCTTGTTTAAAACCTACCTTGTTCAATAATTAACTCATTCCCCACTCTAGGTGTAGCTATGCCGACATCCGATCCCATATACTACGTTGAGAAGGTTGAGATAGAGGCTGATGAGGAAAATGAGGAGTTTGAGGAAATAACCTACGATGAGGATCTCTCTGACTCCGATGCAGATGAGGACCTGGAAACTGCTCTACGGTCCATGCAACAGACCCTCCAGACGGAAACAGGGGTCCAGGAACCCATCGACATCCCCAAAGCTGTCGTCTCCCGTCGTCCTGAAGTCGTGGATGACTTCATCCGGAATTTCCTGATCCGCTACAAGATGACCCGGACCCTGGATGCTTTCCAGCGAGAGTGGTACGAGTTCCAAACAAGGGGCGGGGCAGAGAACGATCCGGAGCTGGTTCCAGATTGTTACGTTCAGAATGAGGATTTGGAGAACAAGGTGAAGTTCCTGCACAAAGAAATCGAGAAGATGAAGCGGGCAGTGAACAAGGCCGGTACTCAGTACATCAAGATGAAGAAGGAGAGGGATTTCCATAGGATGCACCACAGACGAATCGTACAGGAGAAGGAGAAGCTGTTTACTGACATCCGGAGACTGAAGAAGCACTACGAGAGTTATGAGCCAGCTCTGGAAGAACTGAAGAACAAGTACGAGACAGCCATGCGCGAGAAGATGCTGACTAAGATAGAGTGTGAGAAGAACATGAGTAAGATAAACAACCTGACCACAACCCTCACTAACTACGAGAATGTGAGAGCTAGTGCTGCAGAGTCTGCCACCCTCAAAGACTTGGATTTGGAGGTTATTGTTCAGCAGCAGGAGAAACCAGACAAAACATCGCATCCTAAAGACTCCCTGATTCCCGTTGAGGCCGGGTCTAACCCTAACGCTAATGCCAGTCTCCCTGTGACCTGTCACTTGACTAAATCAGGAGGTTACAGAGTAGTGGAATCGTTCAAGGCCCACGACCTGGCTGTCAGTAACCTAGCCCTGCACCCCTTCCGTGACGTCATTGCCACCGTAAGTGACGACACAACCTGGAAAATGTGGAGTGTGCCGGAGGGAGAGCTGCTGCTGACGGGCCGAGGTCACACCATGTGGATTGGGGACTGTGACTTCCACCCTGATGGAACCAAGTTAGCTACTGGTTCCGGGGATACTTCCGTTAAAGTGTGGGATTTCAGCGAGGGCGAGTGTGTGCACACCTTCAACGACCACTCCCACCCTGTGTGGGGCGTGGCCTGGCACCACACTGGCAACTTCCTGGCTTCCTCTTCCATGGATAACACCTCCAAGTTGTTTGACCTGGCCTCAGAGAGGTGCAGGTGCACGTTCCGAGGTCACTCCGACAGCGTCAACTCACTGACCTTCCTGCCCTATTCCAACGTCCTGTGTACATGCTCGGCTGACAAGACCATCTCTCTGTGGGATATTAGGACCGGACTCTGTGCTCAGACCTTCTACGGGCACATCAACGCTATCAACAACGTCAACTTCAACACTCAAGGCACTTCCATTGCTTCGTGTGATGCGTACGGAGTGGTCAAGATTTGGGATGTCCGGCAGATTATGGAGATTGGCTGCTACGACTTCGAGCCACACCCGGCAAATTCTGTGAGATTTGACACGAGTGGAAGCTGTCTGGCTGTGGCCAGTAATGATGGGAACATCAAGATGCTGGAGGTGGAGAAGGGTCATGTCACAGAGCTGTCAGGCCATGAGGACGGGGTCCAGGGCGCCCTGTTCAACAAGAACGGAGAGATGCTGATATCAGCTAGTTCTGATTGTACCGTCAAGGTTTGGTCATAGAAACTTGTCTCAGTGACAGGACAGTATTTGATATTTATACAGAGTTTTTATTGTATAAAATTGTATAGAATGTACAAAGATTGATGATCTATATTCCCACGTATCATATTTAAGCTGCTTACTGTAGCTTCAGTAAATGATTGAAATCACGTTATCACCAAATGAGAAGGTTTTTCAAATCATTACCTATGCTGTGCATGTTATTGCTTTAGTGTAACAAATTAAACAGCTGTTATCTTAGTATGATTGTGGCGGAAATTGATTTCGAAATAGGTTATAGGTATGCTTATATGGCCTTGTTATTAACCAATAACAAGCTCGATACGTTTTCTTGTTTTCATGTTTCGATATTTTCCGCATACAGATATTTACAGAGACAGATGTCAGATATTATATTATAGCCTGTGTAAAGAATAAAAATGTTTATAGTTTAGGTGTTGTTTTCATTAGAACGTGTTACCTAAGTGTACCTATAACAATTTTCAAAGAAAAATTAATTAATAAAGAACTTTGAAAATTTAGACATTTAGCTAAAGTCCCTATTAGCTCAAAATCTACTCTTAAATGCTGAAATGGTCGTATTGTGTTCATTTTGCTTCATTTTTCGATTATTAACTTCACTTGAGAATGGATGGTTATCGGTCGAGGAACATTGTGTCACTGGCTGATAATTAAGATTTTTAGTGCGTTTTTGAATTATGATGAATCTTGCAAATTTATAGATAAAAAAGTGTGCAGTCTTTGTTATCATTATAGGTATCACGACTTTTAGTAAAGTATCACAATAATCTAATTGAACTGTATAGTATAGTAGTAGTCATCAATACAGTAGCAGCATAGTAGAATATTATTTTACGATAATAATTCTCTATGCTAAAATTTGAAATCAAGAGTAAATCCTTTGCATGAATTCCTCTTTAGATTGCATGTATAATCATGGCACCCACCTATCTGAAAACGGACGAAGCTAGAAGGAGGCTCTCTGAGTTTGATGTGATTCTGGATGTGAGGAACTGTGAGGAGTGGGAGGCAGGGCATCTGGATTTGCCCTCAGTTCGGTTCGTGGAAAAGTTACACTTATGCCCTGAGAAGCTGGCAGAGTTGGAGGATTTAGCAGACAAGAAGGTCCTGGTTCACTGTGCTTCAGGAGGCCGAGCCAGGAAAGCAGGCGATATGCTGGCGAACATGATAGACAACTTGTTTGTCGTGGTAGATGGTGGTTATTCCCAACTTAAATAGACTTTAACTCTGTATTTCCAAATAACTTTTCAGTTTTCAGACTTTTCTCAACTTTCACCTTTTAAATTTTTATTTAATCGTTCTTGTTTCACCTACCCGTGATACCAGTTTCAATTTTATGCAGCTTATTGTTATATCAGTGCAATTTTGTTTACTTCTTAATTCGGTTTATTCGTTTTGAACAGTGGTTATACTTTGGATGAATGGAGAAGATTGACTCTCTTCCAGAAAGAGACAAGGGTGAACACATTTTCGCTGAATTCGAATTCCTTTGCTAGTTGGCTGATTGATTTTTTTGCTATTTGCTTATTGATTGATAATTTAAATACTTAATACTTTCTCGAATCATGGCTTTAATGATAATTCAACAATTCTGGACTTTCAATGGATATAAGCAAGCTAGAAGAAAAAGGCCCAGCACCATTTTCTCCCTTCAATAAAACGACCATTTCAGAATGCATTTAATTTTCATTCAGAAATATTTCATATTCGTTTTCATCAACTAAGTAGCTACACATCTTTTCTTCTTACAGCATTGCACCTAAAACGTGCAGAGTTTTTGGGGTAACTCCAGTAGTCATCTCCTCTAAAACGAGCAACCCTTGCCAAGTATTCGTCAAAGCCCTCCGCACCAGCGTCCAGGACATCGTCCCATCCACCCACACTGTCACATCTGACCTTCTCACCGCTGTACCGGTTACATCTGACTCCCAGACAATCAGCATCCAGAGAACACACATCTTTAGCATGCTCCTCAGGGCTCTCATATTCCCCATTCCTTGCAGGGTAGAAAGTTCCGTACAAGAAGTTCCTGTTGTCGTCCTTCAGCCTCCAGTTGAAGAACCAGCCCTGGTAATCGGGGAAGCATTCGGCAGCTAAACTCAAGGCCGCTGCCTCACACACTTCTGTCTTGATGTAGCTCCAGTATTAAGGGTCCTCGTTGTTTGTAGCCACGTAATCCAAGTATCCATTGAAGTCTGCGTCAGCTGGTTGTTTGATTTTACTCTCAGACCACCCACCTGCAATGTCACACCTGACTTCATCACCGCTGTAGTTGTTGCACCGGATTCCAACGCACCCAGCATCTGTGTCACAGAGCTCTTTAGCGTGGTCCTCAACACTGTCATACTCCCCATTTCTAGCCGGGTAGATGGTTCGGTAAAGGAATTCCCTGTTCTCGTTCTTCAGCCTCCACTTTAAAAAGTAGCCCTCGTATTTTGGGTAGCATTCCTGGGCAGTGGAGAGTCCGAGAAGAGCATCGAGCAGCAAGCAGCACAGAGAGGTCTTCATTTCTCTTGGAGTTAACGAGGTTCAAGTATTGGTAAAACTAGGCTGTGAATTGATTTGATGGCTGTGGTGCTGGGTTTTTAAATGCTCTGGTTCTGCTATCCCCGTAACATCGTGTTGATTGTCATTGGTTTTTCCAGTGACATCACTAGCCTAATTAGCAACTTATTAACAAACCAAGTCGTTGATTTTTGATAATTTGGGCCTTATGCCTTGTGGTACACCCTGCACTGTTTTAATGCTACAGTAAAATATGTGGATGCGTGGTGACGTTATAGCTTTTAGGTTCATCAGCTGTTAATAAATTTGACAAAATTGTTGGCAACATCAGCTGATCATCTTGAATAATCAGCTGATGCGATGTTACCAACAGTTTTATAGGTAATATTAGTAGTCAGGTCAAATCTGCCTCAAATTGGACGAAAATGTGGACAAATTCTACACCAAGCGATTTTGGTTGTTTTCTATGGTTTTTTGCATGAAAAATCGATCTAGAAACTTTCCAGAACTTTCCAGAGTGGGGAAAGTGCCGAAAATTCGATTTTAATTTGAGCGGCAGCCGAGCGACTTATGAAAATTCGTATCTCAGTCCAAGAAGGTCGTAGAGACTTCGTTTTGGGCGCAAAAGAATCGAAATGGCCATGTTTATATACGACTTGTTGATAAACATATGCCCTAAAATGCTCACAAACCGAGTTATGGGCGAAAAACTGATTTTTGGGCCCCTGCGAGCCATCGCTGGGGCGATTTTTGTAACTTGGTCCAGGAAGGTCGTAGAGACTTCGTTTTGGGCGCAAACAAATCGGAATGACCATGTCTATACACGACTTGTCGATAAACATATGCCCTAAAATGCTCACAAACCGAGTTATGGGCGAAAAACTGAATTTTGGGCCCTTGCAAGCCATTGCTAGGACGATTTTTGTAACTTGATTCAGGAAGGTCCTGGAGACTTCGTACCGTTTTGGGTGCAAACGATTTGCAATGGGCATGTTAATATACGACTTGTTTATAGTCATATGCCATAAAGTGCTCACAAGCCGATTTTTTGGTTGTAAAACCGACCGATTTTTCGTGCCCTCACAAGCTGGAGCGATTTTTTAACTTGATTCAGGTAGGTCGTAGAGACTTTGTTTTGGGCGCAAAAGAATCGCATTAGACATGATTATAGTTTATATACGACAAAATCAAACGAGTTGATTGCTGAATGATACCAATGCTCCATTACACATTAAGATGTTAGATCCTTCGACGTTCTGTCATATATACATCCTGTATAATGAAATAGAAATATAAAATGTAGGTCTAAGCGATTATAGTTTATATACGACTTGTCAATGAACAATAAACTTATGCCCTGAAATGCTCACAGAGTTATTAAGTTATGGGCAAGAAACCGATTTCTTGGGCACCTGCAAGTTATTGCTAGAGAAATTTTTGTAACTTGCTCCAGGAAGGTCTAAGGTCGTATAGACTAAGTTTTGGGCACGAACAGATTGAAATGGTATTTTTGAAACCGATAGTAGGTTTGGCAGCAATGTGCTTTACTTTGTGGCTGACGGTGTGTCAGTTTTTTTAATGAATGTTCCGATTTAGGAAGGTTACGTTAGTGGACTTTTCACAAATTTGGGATCAAGATATTTCAGACTCACACAATTACAGTACTGTTGTTACTTGTGAAGGACCTTTGGTGTTTGGACGTTAGGCTGTTAGGTTGGAGACCACTGTTTCGTTTGAGCCCAACACGAAGTAAGACGAAGACTCTACGATCTTCCTTGACCATGTTACAAAAATTGCTCAACAATTTTTTTTTCTGCCCATTACTCGGTTTGTGAGCATTTAAAAGGATATTTTTTAACAAGTCGTATATAACCACGCACATTGTAATTCATTTGCGCCCAAAACGAAGTATCTACGACTTTCTTGATTTCTTGAGCCAAATTATAAAAATCGCCCTGGCGATGGGTGATAGCTTGAATGAGGGCTCAAAAAATCAGTTTTTCACCGATGACTTGGTTTGTGAGCGCTTTAGGGCATATGTTTATGAACTTGTCGTATATAAATAAACATGGCCATTTCGATTCGTTTGCACCCAAAACGAAGTCTCTATGACCTTCCTAAATCAAGTTACAAAATTCGTCCTAGCAATGGCTTGCAAAAAATCGGTTTTTTGCCCACAACTCAGTTTGTGAGCATTTTAGGGCATACGTTTATTGACAAGTTGTGTATAAACATGACCATTCCGATTCGTTTGCGCCCAAAACGAAGTCTCTGCGACCTTCTTGAGCCAAGTTACAAAAATCGCCCTAGTAGTGATGGCTCACAAAGGCCCAAAAAATCGGTTTTTCGCCCATAACTTGGTTTGTGAGCATTTTAGAGCATACGTTTATGAACAAGTTGTATATAAACATGTTCATTGCGATTTGTTTGCGCCCAAAAAGAAGTCTCTACGACCTTCCTGGACCAAGTTACAAAAAATCGCCCCAGCGATGGATTGCAGGGCCCAAAAATCAGTTTTCGCCCATAACTCGGTTTGTGAGCATTTTAGGGCATATGTTTATCAACAAGTCGTATATAAAAATGGTCATTCCGATTTGTTTGCGCCCAAAACGAAGTCTCTACGACCTTCCTGGACCAAGTTACAAAAATCGCCCCAGCGATGGCTCGCAGGGGCCTAAAAATCAGTTTTTCGTCCATAACTCGGTTTGTGAGCATTTTAGGACATATGTTTATAACAAGTTGTATATAAACATGGCCATTGCGATTCTTTTGCGCCCAAAACGAAGTCTCTACGACCTTCCTGGACTGAGATACGAATTTTCATAAGTCACTCGGCTGCCGCTCAACTTAAAATCGATTTTTCGGCACTTTCCCCACGCTGGAAAGTTCTGGAAAGTTTCTAGATCGATTTTTCATGCAAAAAAACATAGAAAACAGCCAAAATCGCTTGGTGTAGAATTTGTCCACGAAAAAATTAGGATTTGACCTGACTATAGTAATATATTACCAATGTCCAATATTACCTATAACACTGGTTATTTTGCTCATGACCCATTATTATTATTATTAGCAATTAGCATCGAGTAAATTTTTAGCGAACATGATGCAAGCTGTGCTACTTGAGGCCTATGTCCTGACAAGTCCGCAGTATTCCGTAATAGAATCAACCATGAATCCATAATATTAGGGAATATTGAATGTGACATGAGTATTGGACAGAGTTTTAACTAGATTCAATACGTTGAAAAAATCATCAAGAGGCATGGCACGCAAGCGCCAGCTTTAAAACAGCTTTTCTTCAACGAAATCATGAATTTTCCAAAATGGTTACTTTTTACTGTATTTTTTGCGCACGAATTTTTATTTGGACCTTAAAAATCGATATGAATTTTAGGAGAAATATAAATACAGATTCGACTTTACTGTTCTCTTTATTCTACTAAGGAACATTAAAAAATAGAGGCTGCGATAGTGTGATTGGGATTTGCATTTTGTAATCGCGATTTTAAAAATTCATCACTCCGACTAGAAACAATATTCTAATATTTTTATATGGGGTAAGAACCTATTGGTAGCTGGCATTAAGATACAAAAAACCGGAAATCGACCTTCGACCTCCTCTCCTCCCCCCCCTCTAAAAACTCCGTGTAACCAATTCAAAAGTTTTTTGTGTAGATTTGCGTCTTGTCTTGGAAATTTGCAACTTTGGTGTAAGTTATAGAAATTCATAACTTCATCAATAACCAATTTCATTTGTGTATTGCAATATTCTGAGTAATGATAACCCCTCTTACTCTCATAGGTAGCATTAACATGGACACAGACGAGTGAGTATTAATATTCGAGTGCAGTTGTTATCGTACCTACGTTTTGCATGCGACATTTATACCGTGTATTTTGATGAAACTTTGATTTTCTCTCAACAAGATACGTATACTGTATGCCGAAAACAACATAAATTGAAATTCCGTTTTTTGTCATTCATAATGAATAATGATTGATTAAATCTTAACAAAAACACAAATTCATCATCGATATCATCTAATCATCTGATTGTCTCTTGCCTTCAATACAGCTATCATTGAACTTGAGAGCTTGATTTTCACTGTTCCTTGTTCCGTATTCAAGTTCCATGTTGTCTGATATCAGAGGAAGCTGTAGAATCGCTCACTCTCCAAGCACCCAAGGGTGGCTAGCCATCTGCTCGAAGGAGATCCTGTTAGCCACGTTGTAAGCCAGACACTGCTCCACAAAGTGGCGCGCTGCGAAGTCCTCAGCATAGCTCCACTCGAGCTGCCTGCCACTCAGCACCTCCTCGCGAGTGGTGTAGGGAGCCCTGCCCCTCAGTAAGGAGTAAGCGAGACAGCCCACACTCCATACCACTCCACCCTCCCACTCGTAGCACCCCCGGAGGTAGATCTCTGGAGGCACGCACCCCACTGTACCTTGTAGCTTGGTGTAGGACTTGGTGGTGAGGGGGGAGGCTGAGCCGAAGTCTATGAGTTTGATGTGTCGTGTCCGGGGGTTGTACAGGAGGTTCTCGTCCTTGATGTCCCGGTGATCTATACCTACTGACTGCAGGTGGGAGACGATGTCGAGGAGTTGTCTGATGATGTCACGTGCTGTCTCTGACGTCAGCGCTCCGTTGGTTGCCAGGTAGCGGGACAGGTCTCGGAAGTTAGGATCGTAGTCCATGACACTCAGCCAGAACTCCTCCTCTACGTATAGATCCCGTAGCTGCACCACCGACTTATGAGCCACTCTCTCCCACAACACTACCTCGTCTGGCATGTTGAGCTGGCGCCGCTCACACCACGTCTTGCGTCGGTACCGCGTGTTGTGGACTATCTTCACTGCTCTGACCACGCCCGTCTTCTTGTGCTTGCACCGGAGTACCGTCCCGTAGCCACCCTCTCCCAGCTGGTCCAGTAGCGAGTAGTGCGAGAAGAAGGATTCAGGGTCAGACTTGGGGCGCTTCAGGAACTTGAACATGGTTTAGTTGGAGTTTATCTGTAGATCTGAGGAGTACTGTGGAAATGGAATGATGATAGACTGCTATTGAACGGGATTTATATAGTAATATCCTTAATCGTGACGAAACGAGGCCGTATTTCATTTCCCAGACTTGATGCGCGTTCCAGTGCTCGTTCCTCGTCATGTGATACCTCGTCAGCTGAGTCTCCTGATCACCTGACCTGAGATCAGGGGAGCAGCTCTGGTGGCATGGCTTCTGGTATGATCAGTCAGCGCTGATCAGGTGACTGAGTTCCAATCGCAGACATGGTCTCCGAATGTGAGCCTTTCACCCGATCTCGTTATTGCACCTGATCTCGTCACCCGATCTCGTTATTGCACCTGATCTCGTCACCCGATCTCGTCATTGCACCTGATCTCGTCACAGTCTCAAAATGATATTATCTTGATGTGGTGCCGTGGTACGATTTACCGCTTCATTATCACTAATAATTGCATTATATCCCATTCCCAAAAAATTCCCGCTTGATAAGGTTTTGCCTATCCTCAGGTCACTGAAGAATGAAGCCACCAACTTCATATCGAAATTAGGTGAGTAGTTTGTTGAGTAAGCCCAGCTTTTTTAATTGAAAGGGCAGAATAGACCCGAAAGAAGAAATGATCTAATGAAAGATTCAATTTGATGATACCGCGGATTATGCTATCAAATATACTCTTTTAAATTACCCTTTCCTTCGATTTTGTAATTTGTAACTGGAGTGAAGATTATTATGCGTTATCTCATATCTGTATACCATACTTGTCATACTGATACTTGCCATAATGCATGTGAATGTATCCTGTTTATTATTGCCGGGAGGCTAGAATAATCCAGAAATTGCATCCTACATGTTCAGTGGCTTTGTAATTTATTACTTACTGGCATAACAATAAATTTTGCTCATCTTAGCCGAGTTCAATTCGTAATTTGGGCCTTTTTGCGCACCTTATTGGCAAACATAAACGTTTGGCGCGAGTAATAATGGTTTGAAACCTTCGCGCAAATCACGCATGTAAATTTTGGTAATGTTGTAGTTTTCAATATCTTCTACGTTGTAAATTAGACCGAAAACTGTTCCCATAGTTACAAAGAAATGAACTCTTGATGGCTTCCCATGAAATTGCCCAAATATTGGTAGGTGATGTCACATCTTGACATTTAACGCACCTCCCTATTAACTTCATTCCCATAAGCTGCAAATTTGAGCTAATCAATTCGAATGAGCGGAATGTTGAATTATTGAACATCTTAGTTGAAGCTCAAAGAATCGCCTGGAATTATCACTGCGGGTCCCATTGTTTGTGATTATGTGACCTCAATCGGCAGATAATTTCCTTAAAACTGTTAAGCGTAATTGTGAGGAGATGCTTTATTTACAAAGGTAACTTATCCTGCATAATTGCCGTCGGTTGAAGATGCGGCAACTGGCATGGATAACTGCAATTTCCGGTCATCAGGTCATGAATTTATGTAGTGCACCACATTATGTCATACTTTTGAGAAGAAAATAGGAACACTATTACTATTATTAGGTACTAGGTTTCAAACCACTATTGAACCTACATTTTCAGAATGTACTCTTCAAAATGAAATTTAAATGCTAGCCTCCACTAGGCTCCACTCGGCCTCCACTAGACTCCATTCAGCCTCCACTATGCTCCACTAGGCCCACTCAGCCTCCACTAGGCTCACTCAGCCTCCACTTAGCTCCATGCTAAACCTCCACTAGGCTCCAATCAGCCTCCACTAGGCTCCATTCAGCATCCACTAGGCACCAAGAAACCTCCACTAGGCTCCACTCGGCCTCCACTAGGCTCCACACAGCTTCCACTAGTCTCCACCCAGCCTCCACTAGGCACCAAGTAGCCTCCACAGGCTCCACTCGGCCTCCACTAGACTCCATTCAGCCTCCACTATGCTCCACTAGGCTCCACTCAGCATCCACTAGAATACTCAGCCTCCACTAGTCTACGTTAAAACATCCACTAGGCTCCAATCAGCCTCCACTAGGCTCCATCCAGCATCCACCAGGCACCAAGAAGCCTCCACTAGGCTCCAGCATGACCACGCAGCCTCCACTAGGCTCCATTCAGCCTCCACAAGGCTCCACTTGGCCTCCACTAGGCACCACTCAGCCTCCTCTAGGCTCCACTCGGCCTCCACTAGACTCCATCCAGCATCCACTAGGCACCAAATAGCCTCACTAGGGCTCCACATAACCTCCACTAGGCCCACCAGCCTCCACTAGTCTCCATTAACCTCCACTAGGCTCCACACAGCCTCCACTAGTCTCCATTAACCTTCAATAGGCTCCACTAGGCACTACTCAGCCTCCATAGGCACCAAATAGCCTCCACTAGGCTCCACAAAGCCTCCACTAGGCACCAATTATCTTCCAGTCAGTCTCCACTCGGCTCCACTCGGCCTCCACTAGGCTCCACTCGGCCTCCACTAGGCTCCACTAGGCTCCATTCAGCCTCTACTAGGCAAGTAGGCACCAAGTAGCCTGCACTAGGCTACACTCAGCCTCCATTAGGCTCCCTTCAGATTCCATTTGGCTCCACTCAGCCTCCACTAGGCTACACTTAGCCTCCATTAGGCTCCCTTCAGATTCCATTAGGCTCCACTCAGCCTCCACTAGGCCCCACACAGCCTCCACTAGGCTACACTTAGCCTCCATTAGGCTCCCTTCAGATTCCATTAGGCTCCACTCAGCCTCCACTAGGCCCCACACAGCCTCCATTAGGCTCCCTTCAGATTCCATTAGGCTCCACTCAGCCTCCACTGAACCACTAGGCCCCACACAGCCGCCACTAGGTTCCACTCAGCCTCCACTAGGCTCCATTCAACCTCCGCTAGGCTTCATTCAGTTTCCACTAGGTTCCACCCAGCCTCTACGAGGCTCCACACAGCCTCCGCTGACCACTAGGCTCCACTCAGCCTCCACTAGGCTCCACTCAGCCTCCACTGAGCTCCACCCAGCCTCTACTAGGCTCCACTTATCATCCACTAGGCTCCACACATCGTTCATTAGACTCTACTCAGTCTCCACTGACCACTAGGCTCCAATCAGCCTCCATAAGGCCCCACAAAGCCTCCATAAGGCTCCACAAAGCCTCCATAAGGCTCCACAAAGCCTCCATAAGGCTCCACTCAGTATCCACTCAGCCTCCACTTGGCTCCAACCAACCTCCACTTGGCACCATTCAGCCTCCGCTAGACACCGCACAGCCTCCACTAGGCGTCACACAGCCTCCATTAGGCGTCACAGAGCCTCCACTAGTCTTCATGCAGCCTCCACCAGGCTGAGAGGCTCCACGCAGCCTCCACTAGGCTCCACCCAGCCTCCACTAGGCGCCACTAAGCCTTCACTAGGCAATAAGCATTCTCAACACCGTTGTGTTGGGTTATGCTGCAGGAATCCATGGAAACTGGTGAAGAGTGGTTACGGTGGGGCCTTACCATTGACTTTAGGCTGCGTAAGTAGCGTAGATGCTTCGGTTTTAGGGCTTCATACAACTGTTTGATCCGTTGATAGGATTACTTAGAACTTAAATGCATAAAACTTAAAGTAAGAGATAGTGAAATATCGTATTTGTTACTGACTACTGTAGCCTACTACTCTATTCAATGTGGATGTGCTCTCTGCTACAGCTTCTGGGTAACGTCAAAATGTGAAACAGACCTTGGGAATCGATTCAGCATCCTTGAAAAGTATATTATGGGTACTTAAAGTGTTGCCAAAGTGCTCAAAAAGGTGTTTTATTTTTGGCAAACTTTGGCAAACTTTGGCAAATGCTTCCACTTTTTTTGGAGTTTGCCAAATAAAGTGTTTGCCAAAGTTTGCCATAGTTTGCCAAAGTTTGCCTTACCTCCCCCCCTATCTGGTCCCCCCGTACTATCTGGGCTCCCCGTACTATCTGGACTCCCCCGTACTAACGTGGGCTCCCCCCATTTTTGTGCTCCCCATGTCAACTTGGGCTCCCCCGTAGTATCAGGGCTCCCCCATACTATCTGGGCTCCCCCGTACTATCAGAGCTCCCCCACACCAACTTGGGCTCCCCCGAACTAACTTGGGCTCCCCAGTACCAAATTGGGCTCCCCCGTACTATCTGGTCTCCCCCGTACTATCTGGGCTTCCCCGTACTAACTTGGGCTCCCCCGTACTAACTTGGGCTCCCCCGTACTAACTTGGGCTCCCGCGTACTATTTAGGCTCCCCCGTACTATCTGGGCTCCCCCGTACTGCCGTGAGCTCCCCCATGCCAACTTGGGCTCCCCCGTACTATCTGGGTCCCCCATACTATCTGGTCTCCCCCATACAATCTGGTCTCCCCCGTACTATCTGGGCTCCCCCGTACTATCTGGTCTCCCCCAGTCCCCCGTACTATCTGGGTTCCCCCATACTATCTGGTTTCCCCGGTACTATTTGGGCTCCCCCGTACTATCTGGTCTCCCCCGTACTATCTGGGCTCCCCCGTACTATCTGGGCTCCCCCGTACTAATGTACTATCTGGTCTCCCCCGTACTATCTGGTCTCCCCCATACTATCTGGGCTCCCCCGTACTATCTGGTCTCCCCCATACTATCTGGGGTCCCCCGTACTATCTGGTCTCCCCCATACCAACTGTTCCAGTCGTATCATTTAAACTTAAGTTTTACAATTAGGCTTGTCATCGTAAATTATTGAGAGGGTACTATTGAAGTATTGAGTACTGGAGTAAAATTGTCAGTATTTATATGAATTTTGAGAGAGAAGCAGAAATTTATCCAATATCCACTTCTTCGAACGACGCAAGTCCATGTGTTTTTCTAATTCAAAGAGTGTGTAGGTACACACTGTACGCAGAACACAGCCGTGTAATAGGTTGTGTGTAGGTTTATTAATTATCTCATTAAGTTCGTCATGAGAAAATCTCACAGAAAATATGCATATGGAACCAAGAGCAAATATCTCACCCAAATATCCGACTAATTAGCATTGGTGCCTGATCTAATCAAGGTATCAATTACCGCAAATATTCGAGTACAGCAGAGAAAATCTGTTAACACGTTGACAGATATTTTGCGCGGATATTTGCCCGAATATCCCAGAAATTCGACTCGAATTTTTACTCGAATTTCCTCTCGCGGATATTCGAGTAAAAATTCGACTAAAAATATGCATATGGAACAAGGGTGTAATTATAGAGGTTTGAATATCAATCAGTAATGTATTATAGGTACCTAATGTTCACACAATCCACACTCTCATTGCACACTGTAGCCCTGTTATAGGTAGGTACACACATTCAGCTCGCCATGATAAGCCAATAGTTAATAGGTTTAGCATGAAACGACAAAAAACTTCCTCAATTGAAATGGAAGCGGAAGCGGAACTGCATAATTATGCAGATGGTGATCTCATAATATGTGAATCAAATTAAGGCAACTGCAAGAGTGCGGGCGTGATCACCATATCATTAGCTCTCTTGAGAGAGTTAACTTTAAGTTACCAGCTCGATTTGCGCGTGTTGTAACAAGTGACTGGTTTTAGCCGATTTTCAAGTGCCTCGTTAACTTGTTAGGAACTTCGGATAAAAACATATTGATGATCAGCTCAATGAGTACCTACCTAGTATAATTTCAGATAAGCGTTCAGCCCATGAAATCCTAGGACCATCCCGGCCCCTATACCTATACAATTGCAATGAACGTGCTAACGTGAAGATATGCACTTTTCATAAAAAAATTTGCATTTAAAAATGAAATTTTGATTCTCCAAATTCTATTTTTGCGACTTTAATTTTGTCGTCTTTGGCGACTTTTGACAGTTTTTGTGACTTTTTGCCGGTTTTTGGCGACTATCGCCGGTTTTGGCGACATTTTTCTGGTTTTTGGTGACTTATCGGCGTAATTTGCCATTTTGCTATTTGTCATTTCACATTTGTCACTCGCAAATGAAAACTTGGGAATGACGATTGAATGCCATTCAAATTTTCACAATATCTCTCTGCGAAGCAAAGTCTACAACAAGAGAACAAAGTTCGTGGTGTGCACAAAATATTGTGTGTAAGGGAATGTAAGAATGTACATATAAACATATGATAGTGCTACAGAAAATTGGTGTAAATGCAATTAGTTTACACCTCAAGTTAATCGATAATCCTGCGGAAGCAATTCACGACTGCCTTAATCAAATCTCCGGAACTTCCAGGATTTTAGTCATTAATCCTGCGCTTTCGATCAGCAACCCGCGAAAATTGAATCAAAATTTAGGAGAAGAAACCTGCCAAAATGGTATAACCATGCTCTGTCGGTGGTGGGGCGACGCAGGATTTGACCACAATTCGCAGTATTCGTCAACAAGCTTTAACTTAATTATGTAATTTAGTGGGCTGGATTACGCAGGTTCGGCCTAGATTTCCGCAGGATTGATATGGAGTCAAATCAGTGCCTCAGACAGCGATATTTGTCCTCAAGACAAATCCTGCCAAATTAGATCCGCAGGGGCGCCTGCTGGAAGGGGGCTTATTATCTTTTCAATTCTCACTGCAGAACTGTGTTTTCAGGTCAGGGTTGACGTTTACCTGTGGTATCTTCATCTACATCCTCATGTGGTATTTACTCCATGAGTACGGGTCGGGTATGGAGCCTCTCGGACCTGGGGACGCTAAAGCTTTCTCGGTAAGTTTTCTAACATTAATATTCAACTTACCTTATATTCTCTTAATGGCCTTTATTTTGCTGGCCTTTTTTAACCAGCTCCTTGGACAAACCTTCTTCGGGTAGTTGCCATATCAAGAATTTGATTAGTGCTAAGAAATAATCACTTAAATTTTATCATAAATTGCATCATAAATTGCATCAAATCCCGATCGTGCGAGTAGAATCCTAAATTATGTGACGTCAAGTATTGTGTGCCCGAGGAGCTGAATTAAATGCTATAAGGCAAGTAAACAAAGTGTCATTTGACCTTAATTTATTAGCCTTGAATTTAAACTGCTCTTTAGAAAAGGGCCAATAAGGTAAGTAAATGGATTGGTTATTGTTCGGTACATACCCTATTTACTCAAACTTATACTATTACTATACTGTTGTAATGCTACTCATTATGCAAGTGTACCTACAATTTTTTCCCGAATAATTGTAACCAAACATCTCCCCTACTTCATAATCTACATTGTAGAAATTTCACTCTTTCTACAGAATACTGGTTTTCTACAGCTCATACTAAACATCCCTCTTATTTCAATTGATGAGTTATTCATTTATTCTCTTTTGACTCAATGGTACAAATACAAATTTGTAAACGATGTGGTAATGGTTCTTTAATGACAATCAATTTCGTCGTTCTACGACATCTTCAGGTCTCAAATTTGATTGTATTAAGTAGTTTTGTAAAGTTTAAACACTACTTTTCAGTACCTCGGTTTCATAGTAATAGGCGTTGGGCTGACCTTCTCGCTCTTCTTCCACGTTACTGTACGGGAGAGCAGCGATGACGAGCTCCGGGCCCAGTTGGAGGAGCAGGAGGGCCTTCTGCAATCCCAAGCCCAGCGACGTGAACAGCGCACTATCAAAGACTGGCTCAAACTCAAGAAATTCTACTTGGTATGCAACTCTGCTACATGGAATGTAGAATTTATCAAAATTAACCTCCGTATAGGTATTTCCTTTCCTCTTGTTACGTTGAAAGACATATTGATGACGTAGGACCGAAATTTGTGGATTTCTGGAAAAAATCTCCATATTTTCGAACCCTCCAAAATTTTGATAACCTACATAAATATTCTAAGGTATATGAAATTTATAACTTCTCAATCCCTTTGAATTACCCTCGCCCCTCACATCCCCCAGAGCTCAATAACCGCATTATTTATACTATCAAATCTGGAACAAAATATCTCAAAAGTCAAAATCTGAATTAATTCTACACCAAGCGATTTTGACTTTTCAAATAGTCGGGGCTTGATTTTGCTCGATTCGGGGAAGTTTTCGGCTTGATTCAGTTCGTTCCCGGTCCCAAGGTTTTACTGGCCTCTAGGACAAAAATCTCTTAGTCGTTTTTGTCCAGTCAGCCTGTAAAAAGTTCCAATGAGATAATCACTCCTCAGAACGGTGCGATGTACATGTTTACTCGAATGGCAGTGAACGTTCCCCAAGTCTACCTGCCGCTCTACCTCACGCAATCCATCTTTCTGAAGAAGGAGAGCATCGCTTACTACCCCCTCATGATGCTCATATGTTCCGTGATCGGTAGCTTCGCTACTCGGCCTCTCTCCAAGTTCCTGGGCAAGAAAGTCACGTACATCTGTGGGGCGGTGTTGGTGGGCGGCAGTGCCTTCTGGTTCCGCTATCAGGTATGCAAACTGTGAAATTTAAACCACAAGAGCTCAACTTTTGATTCCATTCGATTGGTCTCGACGATATGATCATTAAGTACCTATATTTGCTTGTCAAAATGTTAAAATCGGATACAGAGTTACCACTTTATGGACTATTTTTGGCCTTAAGATCTGGCCAAATTATCAGGTCTGAATCCCTTAAATTCTGTGGAACCTAATCTGGTATTAACTTCAGTCCACTGTGAATTTCTGCTCCACTTACGGAGCGACAGCGTTGGTTGGAGCTGGAGGAAGTATAATGTTGATTATGTCGCTCAGTATGACAGCAGATCTCATCGGCATACACACGGTGAGTGACTTATAAAACACGGCATGTATAATGACCATTGTTGAAAATTTTCACGCAGTAAAGCGTGAAAATATGAGTGCCAACTGCCGTGTATGTTTAGTTGATAATTTTACTTTGTTCATCAATGTACATTGTATTTGTAGTTTTACAAAGATTGGAGTGATATAGGAGCAGCACAAGCGGTTACATTTTTCAGCTGATCTTCCTCATAGTCATATAGGTCCGACATAATCTAGTCATTCTCACCGCAAATAACTCCCTTATCTGTATCACCCCCTTCTTTTACCTTTGCTGCAGATAGATACTAACCGTGGTGTCCCGCGTGACGCCCAAGTGTTACGCAGCGAATTATCCTTTTCTGTGCAGACAAGACGGCAATTACTTTGGATTGATCATCATCAATAACTGCTGCATTGGAAGAACAAAAAGCGCAATACGTCACAATTTAACACCTGGACGTCCCAGGACATGAAACATGTCGGGACAGTACGGTTCCTTCTTAACTTCTCTTCCCACCCCAGGAAACAGGTTCCTTTGTGTACGGAACCATGTCACTGCTAGACAAGATATCTAATGGCATTGCTATAGCGCTCATCCAACACATGCATCCCGACTGTAATTCAGGACTGATAAACTGTCCCACAGCTCAGTATTACAGGTTAGATTGTAACTTAGGACTGATAAACTGTCCCACAGCTCAGTATTACAGGTTAGATTGTAACACAGGACTGATAAACTGTCCCACTGCTCAGTATTACAGGTTAGATTGTAACTCAGGACTGATAAACTGTCCCACAGCTCAGTATTACAGGTTAGATTGTAACTCAGGGCCGATATATCATGTACATTATTTCAGGTACATCATGTCAGTGGTACCTATGTCATTGTTATTTCAGGTACATCATGTCAGTGGTACCTATGTCATTGTTATTTCAGGTACATCATGTCAGTGGTACCTATGTCATTGTTATTTCAGGTACATCATGTCAGTGGTACCTATGTCATTGTTATTTCAGGCACATCATGTCGGTTGTACCAATGTCATTGTTATTTCAGGTACATCATGTCAGTGGTACCTATGTCATTGTTATTTCAGGTACATCATGTCAGTGGTACCTATGTCATTGTTATTTCAGGTACATCATGTCAGTGGTACCTATGTCATTGTTATTTCAGGTACATCATGTCAGTGGTACCTATGTCATTGTTATTTCAGGTACATCATGTCAGTGGTACCTATGTCATTGTTATTTCAGGTACATCATGTCAGTGGTACCTATGTCATTGTTATTTCAGGTACATCATGTCAGTGGTACCTATGTCATTGTTATTTCAGGTACATCATGTCAGTGGTACCTATGTCATTGTTATTTCAGGTACATCATGTCAGTGGTACCTATGTCATTGTTATTTCAGGTACATCATGTCAGTTGTACCTGGAGGTGCTGCTTTGTTGGGTACCTTAGTAACGATTACCATGGCGGTGGTATCTTACGTGAGTTCTCGGAGTGGTCAGAGTAACATCGTCGGCAGTATACAGAGCACAGGTATCACTTTTCCATTGCTATTTTATATCTAAACGCAGGTGTCTACGACCTCGAGAAATGAAAAATCATTCTGAAATTCCGATCGTGCGGCGCCGTGCGCGTTCGTGGATATTCATATACTGTTAGATCAGTGTCACGCACGTGTGGAAAGTTGTCTTGAAACTTCAGACACCGATCTCAGAGCCTGGCGATACCCCAATAATAATGATATCTCAAAGATGGTTATTGTCAAAATTGTTATCTAACAGCCTACTACAGGGATTAATTTTTGTTGACCCATTACATAATATTGTAGAAAGATATTGAATGATATTAATACCTTTGATCATACGTGTCTTGGTATTAACGCTAGCTCACTTTCAGCTGACGAAGATAACGACAGAGATGCATTTTCCGACCTTACGGACCCCGTTCTTGAACCGAGCGTCACATCATGACATCTCCACTGACCCAGTACTCTAGTGACCCAGTCCCAACACGTACAGCTTCAATCTACATACAGCTACAATGTATGCCAAGTAAGGATCTACCGTCTAGGCACTCTTTTGCTTGTTCTTCCTTGAAAGATTCTCCAAAGTTCCTAGCTAGGCCGGACCTTGCTACATTTTCCTTTCTTATAGCAAGGAAGTTCCTAGAAAGAGGATACCACTTATAGCTGTAGAGAAGTAGATCCTTACTTGGCAAGACAATTAGACAGATGTTCTTCTGTGATTAACTCATCAATATTCCGTGAATCCCTGACTCGGCAAAGAAAACATAATCACTGCCTTTAGAATTGATTATGCAGTTGTTTGGTTGATTATGGCTTTTACGTTTGAGGAAGTCACTGTTTCTGATTAGCGTATTTCAGTTCTACACCAGCATGCATTATAAGACCGCGGTATTCTTCGCCGTAGTGAATAAAGCTGTTAAAATCAACTTAACTTTGATTTACTCGTTTACTTCTCTTTTAGTTTCACTTCTCAAGATATGTAAGCGATAATTAGATTATTTTGATTAGTCAATCATCTCATTAAGTATCAGGTAGTTGACAACTGGTCCGCAAATGAAGCGTATGAAACTTGGCTGTACTTGTAATGAACGATGCAGTTAGAGATAATTGTACGAGATAATTGCATGCTAGAACAATTTTACCTAAACAGTGCTAAAAGCACTTTTATTTGGTCCCATATTATGTGGTTACGTGTAGTTAGATTGTCTTACTGTTTTTTAATCTTGGAACAAAGAATATGTTTTATTTTCTGGTCTGAATTTTTTAGCTCTTTCCTTGAATGTGTCGTTTTCACTTTTCAATCTATCATGTATGTAAATATCATATGTCAAGATGTAGTGTATAATATCATTTGTTCATTTATCATTTTATCATCATTTATTCTGCACACCGGCCCTTTCTTATCTTCCTGTAATTTTATCAGGTCAGAAATTGCAGTTGTAATTTGACCAATATATATATTTAATTCCCTTTTAGATTCCCTGTTTTAATAACCCCCGTTTACTTTAAGTTTAAGGCGCATGTATCAGTATAGTACTGGGTACAACGGTCCGCGGTCGATGGAATTGGTCGATCGATCAACTTCATTTGATCGACTGAAAAGTAGGGAAATAACTGTAATATTTCTTTTCAAGAACGCACACGGGTGCATATCGCTCGATACGGAGTGATCGATTACTTAACATACTAAAGTTAAAGTTATTCAGTTAAAGTTATACATTTTAAGTTTTCGAGCACTCCGTATCGAGCGATCTGCACACAAAGGACGTCCACAGCCCGGACGTGACACTGACATAACATAACGGGAGGAGGTAATGGTTTATGGTATTTGGCCAACAAATACTAGAATTTTTTTTAGAAAAATAACGAAATTCTCGAGGACTTGGAAGTCCATTATCCCTTACACGGCTATAACGCACAACTAAAATGCCTTCTAGCTTGTACTGCAAATGGTACCGGCGTAATATGTTTCTAATACTAGAAATAATGCAAACGTCCGAACTTTTTGAAAACGTTGGTGAATTTGTAGATGGATCAATTTTCTCAAAAAATATCAATATTGCGCTGTGCTAACCATTTTAATAAATAGATTTTACGACGTCCGGGGCCAAGAGGGGATTGCGGACTGTAGTGGTCTAGATTTGCTGAAAATTTGCGGGCGTCCATTATTGTCTGACGTCGCCAGACCCAGGCAACTCCTGACAAGTCCATTGTGGGTGGCCCTCAACTTGTTGTGGCTCAATAATTCCAGCCAAAATCCTAGCCTATTTGGATCCCGTCGCGTACTGTTAAGTTGTGTTCAGGGCCGGCCTTCTTATACAGAACCATGGAAACGACAACATCCTAGCCAGCTGCGCGCGCCGAAAATTGCTTCAAACGCGCCGTCGTGTCAATAAAACAATGAACGCGTATGCCAGAAAATAGTAAAATCAGAAGATGTTTTAGTGTTTTACGGGACATGTCCCGAGCCGCGCATTATGCCGCAGTAGAATAGGACCGAAACAAATCGTCCGAAGCCGCGTTTTCAGAAAATTCTATGTTCCACCAATATCTCTAGATTGATACGTTGTGATTTGATGGAAATTACTTTAATCTATTCGAGGATAATCCAAGGAAGCTCCAAACGTCAACAGAAATCGAAAGTATGTGAGTTGTCTATCAATGATAGACCCTTCCGAGTGACGCAGCTGCTTCGCGGCTGCATCAGCGGGTATCACCAGACAAATTTATGAGATAATTTTTTCGCTACAATCAAACACAAGCATCATTCTGGCCTTTAAATTTAGACGACCTATTTTAACCAATCCATGGATATGAATCGACTCATTTCGAACAATTTTCACCATGGACAAAAACTTTTTTATGGTTGCCAGATCAACGATTTAATGCCCTGAAATAATCACTTATTCGTTTTGCACCCTAAAACTAACATTCACCGTAACCCTAACCACAACACAAACCCTTTCCCGAAAACGCAGTGATAAAATCATATAACAAAAAATCCAACTGAGTAAAAAACAAACAAAAAAATCTCCCAATCATGTCCTAAATCTAATCGAATAGGAAGCCCAGCCATGGTGCTGAATCACAATCACCACTTCTGCCACTTCTTTACCCCGTGCTGTGAGCATGAGGCATTGTTCACATATTATCATTGTTCACATATTATCATCATTCACATATTATCATTGTTTACATGTTATTATGTACCTTAGGAGGTGTATTTATGGAGGTTGTAATTTGGGGATTTTTCGAAAAAAGCCCACTTTTTCACACACCATGACAGTTCAAAATGGCACCATTGTGTTAACTAGAGAAACGACTCGGGAAAGATCCCCAATTGCACCCTACCAAATTTGTAAGCAACAAAATATTACTCCACAAAAATACACCTCCTAAGGTAACGAGTAATCAAGTTTAGGAGCAATCAAGTTTACAGAAGTTGTATTAATTGGTTACATGTCGAAGTGGTGACCGTATACCGCAACTTACATGGTCGAGGCGACAGCCGAGACTGTGTAAGTTGGATAATGGACGAGGCGTGCCGAGTTCATTATCGTAGGTGTACGGTCACAGCTGAGATCATGGAACCAGATATACCCCGACCGGAAACAGCTGGGACTGGCCATTCTACGGCCAAACAACAGTATTTATTCCCACTGGGTCTGACGACCTCGTCTGGATTCATCGCTTAAGTAGATTTTTGAGTGCTCCTTAATAAAAATAAAATGTCATTTTTAGCTTTTGCACTGTTATTCAGTGGAGACCGTATAACCAAACTTACACGGTCGCTAAAACAAGCTTGGGAGGGGTATAATAATTGTTACAATGACATGTAATCATTCGGAAACCCCCTAAGAAACCCCCTACGAATCAAGAATCAGTAAGATAGTAAAGCCTATCGGATAATGACACCAGCTCATTCCTTGGAATCAAGCTAATGAAGTCACTCTCAGTTAGGAGATGATTCTGAAGCGATAATTTGATACTCGGAATCTGAGTCTCAGACCCTAATTATGTGACTTCAATCATTATCTACTGAAACTAAGCAACTTAAATATGATATTCTTGAAAATATAGTTCATCAAACTTTGTACATTTTATACAATTTTATACAATAAAAACTCTGTGTATAAATAGTGTCCTGACACTGCAACAAGTTTCTATGACCAAACCTTGACAGTACAATCAGAACTCGCTGATATCAGCATCTCTCCGTTCTTGTTGAAGAGGGCGCCCTGGACCCCGTCCTCATGGCCTGACAGCTCTGTGACCTGACCCTTCTCCACCTCCAGCATCTTGATGTTCCCGTCATTACTCGCCACAGCCAGACAGCTCCCACTCGTGTCAAATCTCACTGAGTTTGCCGGGTGCGGCTCAAAGTCGTAGCAGCCAATCTCCATAATCTGCCGGACATCCCAAATCTTGACCACTCCGTACGCATCACAGGAGGCAATGGAAGTGCCCTGAGTGTTGAAGTTGACGTTGTTGATAGCGTTGATGTGACCGTAGAAGGTCTGAGCACAGAGTCCGGTCCTAATGTCCCACAGGGAGATGGTCTTGTCAGCTGAGCAAGTACACAGGACGTTGGAGTATGGCAGGAAAGTCAGTGAGTTGACGCTGTCGGAGTGACCTCGGAACGTGCACCTGCACCTCTCTGACGCCAGGTCAAACAACTTGGAGGTGTTATCCATGGAAGAGGAAGCCAGGAAGTTGCCAGAGTGGTGCCATGCCACGCCCCACACAGGGTGGGAGTGGTCGTTGAAGGTGTGCACACACTCACCCTCGCTGAAATCCCAAACTTTAACTGAAGTATCCCCGGAACCAGTTGCTAACTTGGTTCCATCAGGGTGGAAGTCACAGTCCCCAATCCACATGGTGTGACCTCGTCCTGTCAGCAGCAGCTCTCCCTCCGGCACACTCCAAATTTTCCAGGTAGTGTCGTCACTGACGGTGGCAATGACGTCACGGAAGGGGTGCAGGGCCAGGTTACTGACAGCCAGATCGTGGGCTTTGAACGACTCCACTACTCTGTACCCACCAGATTTAGTCAAATGACAGGTCACAGGGAGACTGGCATTAGCGTTGGGGTTAGAACCGCACTCCACGGGAATCAGGGAGTCTTTAGGATGCGATGTTTTGTCCGTTTTTTCCTGCTGCTGAACAATAACCTCCAAATCCAAGTCTTTGAGGGTGGCAGACTCCGCAGCACTAGCTCTCACATTCTCGTAGTTAGTGAGGGTTGTGGTTAGGTTGTTAATCCTACTCATGTTCTTCTCACACTCTATCTTAGTCAGCATCTTCTCGCGCATGGCTGTCTCGTACTTGTTCTTCAGTTCTTCCAATGCTGGCTCATAGCTCTCGTAGTGCTTCTTCAGTCTCCGGATGTCAGTGAACAGCTTCTCCTTTTCCTGCACGATCCGTCTGTGGTGCATCCGATGGAAATCCCTCTCCTTCTTCATCTTGATGTACTGAGTACCGGCCTTGTTCACTGCTCGTTTCATCTTCTCGATTTCTTTGTGCAGGAACTTCACCTTGTTCTCCAAGTCCTCATTCTGGACATAACAATCTGGAACCAGTTCCGGATCGTTCTCTGCTCCGCCCCTCGTTTGAAACTCGTACCACTCTCGTTGGAAAGCATCCAGGGTCCGGGTCATCTTGTAGCGGATCAGGAAATTCCGGATGAAGTCGTCCACCACTTCAGGACGACGGGAGACGACAGCTTTGGGGATGTCGATGGGTTCCTGAACTCCTATTTCTGTCTGGAGGGTCTGCTGCATGGACCGCAGAGCAGTCTCAAGGTCCTCATCTGCATCGGAGTCAGAGAGGTCCTCATCGTAGGTTATTTCCTCAAAGTCCTCATTTTCCTCATCAGCCTCTATCTCAACCTTCTCAACGTAGTATATGGGATCGGAGGTTGGCATAGCTACACCTAGAGTGGGAATTGAGTTAATTGATTGGGAAGTGGGCATAGCGACACCTAGATTAGGAAATGAGTTAATTGATTGGGAAGTGGGTATAGCCACACCTAGAGCGGGGAATTGGTTGATGAATTGATAAGTCGGTAAAGCTAAGCCTAGAGTAGGGAATGAGTTGATTGTCCATGGTATTAAAGTATTCAAAAGTACAATCAATTTAAAGCCAATTTCAAAATTCGAGCCCAATTCCCCTCCAAAATCATGTTTTTTTTTATATTTTATGATTACAGTTATTGTCAGTGATTGTATCTCTTTCAATAACATGTAGCGTAATCATTTGAAAATAACCCCCTCCCTTCGACTCCTCGATAGCTTTTAGATAACGATCTTCATGGTTACCAGATAACGTATGTGAACGACCCCTAATAAGTAAGCTGAAAGTTACACACAGGCTGATGATCGTAAGAATTTTTACAGCATTTCGTACAACTTTATTTGCTGATTTTAAAGATAAATTTATTTAAGGATATCTACTTAAGTACAAGTATAACATACGTGTGTATGTGGGTATGTATAGGCACCGTTCGAAATAATGTGCAATTTAAGAATTTAATAACACACCGTAGACTTTAACTTATAACTTGAGTGAACACCTGCTATATTACATGTATTGTCAAAAACTTGAGTCATGATTACTGATATTTTATGAACACCAATAAAACCATGAAGTCAATTCAACATGAAGTAACACAATTCAAAATAATATTTGAATTCCCAATCATCTAATTGAGCTTGAATAATATTTTAATAAAGGCATAAAAAGTGAAAATCATTCATGGGCGCCACGAAAATACAATATCAATAGTAATTGATAAGCCATACGTCATCCTACCATCATATCATCGTTATTTAGTCAATACGTATCGCTGTTATCCCAAGGATCACTGGCATATTCCTGACCAGAGGAAAACACAAGTTTTTATAATATTCCATCCCTTATATGCATCATTATAATATGAAGTAAGCCCAAAAACTGTATGTGGTACCCTTTGTGTCTCATAGTCTCCCTTGCTCAACAGATGACCCTTTGTTAGCCCAAAACTAGTTTGTTTTTTAAGCCTAAAAAGCTTGAATTATCATTGGCACCAAGGATTTCATCTTCATAAAATTGGGTAAAACCCTTTCATGAATCTATAAGCATGACATAGGTTTGTACGTCCAGGGCCGTAATTAACATTTTCTAATGGGAGAGGTTAAAGCGGAGCCCTCGGAAATTTTTGGACATCAAAAACGACTAAAAACGGTAGAAGTGTTGAGCGACACGGACAAATGATGATAATTTGACAAATTTTAGGACAATTTGGAGTTAAAACTTCCCCCTCGCATCAGTTCAATTTCATATCTGTGATATTTACACTCTCATTACAGTAAATCATCTCCCAGTTATGGCTCAGATGCTCAGTACAACTTTATTTATTACTAATGCCATTAGTAATAATGGCAGTACATATCATTATACTCACAGTACATGGTATCCTGAGGTACGTACGTGATAAGTACATAACACGATAATGAAAATAGTCAATACAACAATTGTATCATATTTGTATAGATATTTGCCTTTGTTTCAAAATTCATAATGAATGGGGCTGGCTAGTAGAAAAGCGCATGTATCCTCTTGGATACATGGGCTAAAAACTTAATATTGAGATAATGAGATGCTTCAGATATTGCCAGAGGCTGTAGCCTACAAGACATGGGCTTGCGCCCCCGATCATAGCCCTGGTAGTATAATGGAGCCAACACCTTCGAATAACCCAATAGTTGAAGGATCCTGGATTTGCGAGGTCAAATTTGCGTGTTTTTTTTCGGGGCTCTCATACGCATACTTGCCATCCCCATGATAATCATGATAACAATGAATTACCTCAGAAAAATATATCATATCACGATAATAATCATTAATCAGGTTTGTCAAATTGAAATTTACCCTATTTAAAAGATAAGAGATTGGATTTATAAACAAGAATCTTGAATTTACAAACAAAATGCATGAAGTATGAAATTTGGGTGATAAATTATGATATAACACGGGTACAATTAAATCATCAAAACATAAACCTAGCAAGTAACACTCTCAGATTTTGGTGCATCTGACGATGCGTTACCGTGGCAACTGTCACTTTGCAGCGGGTTGCCATGGCAGCCCCCACACGCGTGAGGCTTGCACTGATGCGCTGGTCGCTGACCCAGCACAGACACCTTATGATAAACCAACTGAATCTCATTCTGAAGTTTGGTCAGTCTATCGTACATATCAATCATCCAATGAACGGATAGCATGATGGTGCGGTCTACGTAAGCGTTCTTAGGCAGGCTGTACTTGTCCTTCACGTGCAGATCTTGCGGGTTCTTCAGACATGATATCGTGAGGACCAGCCTGCTGTCCTTGATGTGGAAATTAACGAGGAGACCGGGCGGTAATTCGGGCGAGAAGACGCAGTAGTTCCTGTTAAACGAAGTGTTAGTTTCCTGCTTGGGCAGAACAAACTGATGCTTGCACCGCTTTATCTCGTCTAGCATGGTATCCAGGGTTTTCTTGGCCTTGTCGAAGGTGTAGACCTTGCCCTGTGCTATATCCTCACACCGCTGCTTCACGTAGAAGATGTAGTTGGCAGCGTAGCCCAGCTGATGCAGCTGCCATGGGTTGTGTTCCTCCTCCTTGATGCTGACGACTGTCTTCACCGGCACCGGAGTGTTGTTGATCTCTATGACCAGCTCCGTCTTGGTGATGAGGGGTCCCTTCATCTTGATGTGTCCCTTGACATGGTCGTCTTTCAGGGACGAGCTGAGCGGGATCGTCTCCCCGGGAACCTCGGGATCTGTTGAGAAGAGCTGGGATGTGGGACCGGCAGCGTTTACAAGGGGAGCAAACTGTGAAAACCGGGAGAGGATATCGTGGAAGATAACGGGCAGTTCGGCAGAGAGGAACCAGTCCCGTTCAGCTTCAGACATTGTCCTCAAGGGAAGTGAGGGGATTCAGGGGTGGTGATGGGATATAGGGGTGTGAGGGGATTCAGGGGTGTGAGGGGATTCAGGGGTAGTGAGGGGATTCAGGGGTAGTGAGAGGATTCAGGGGTAGTAGGGGATTCAGGGGTAGTGAGGGGATTTAGGGGTAGTGAGGGATTTAGGGATAGTGAGGGGATTCAGAGGAAGTGAGGGGATTCAGGGGTAGTGAGGGCATTCAGGGGTAGTGATGGGATTTAGGGGTAGTGAGGGGCATTCAATACTTCAATAGCTCAAAAGCGACGCATTCAGAAATTTGTTAAAAATATTTCATACATTTAGCGATATTAACAAAATAAATTGATCGACGCATCAAGAATCAAGATCATTAGCAAAATCCAAACTTCACAATCCAAACTTTAAACTTAAACAGAAAATTTAATCTTGTGATACTGAAATCAAAACTAAAAGGTCTTTTTCTCAAAATTAAATGTATTTAATCATAAGATCTGAATTATGTTTCATCACAAGCGCATAAAGGCATAAGTACTATAAATCTGAACAGGTCGACATTGATGAAGCGAAGTCCAATTAAATATGAAGAAATATGCTTCGAAATTCGAAATGATGGCTTTATTCTAAGGCCTAATTATATTATTATGGCATATTATATCATGACATGCATGTTAATAAGAGTTAATAAAGACACGCCAACGAGGAAATCGTTATAAACAGCGACTCGGCTAATCCATAAATTTCTTATTCGCTACACATCAGTACTCTGGTCGCCAGTGGAGGAATCCTCCAAACTGATGTCGTGAAGGTCTAACAAAGCTTGGATAGACTTGCCCTGCTCCCTCCTCTTCCGGTCTTGTGCCCTCTTTTTCAGGGTCCACCGTTTGAAGTGGATGATGGCCAGTGTCATGACCACCACGAGAACGTTAGCCCCGACCAACATGATGTACCGGTACCAGATCGTACTCCGGGGTGAGTCCACGAGCATCTCCTTCAGACCCCCTTGCCCCTCGGAGATTGGTACTCCGCCTCGGAAGTTTACCCGGAGGGTGGTGGTATGGCCCGCGCAGCTGGGAGAGGCAGGCCCGTAGTCGTACCGAACTTTCAGCACCGCAGACGTGTCACTGGTTTTATGGGGAACACACAACGCCGTTCCTGCATGGAGGCGTTGAATAAGTTCAGCCAGGCTTAGAACTTTAAAGTATTTAGAAAATCATCCTCGAAACACTCCAATAATTCAAAGCAGCCATGCCCTATTTCGTGGGAAAAAGCAGAAAGTAGAAGAAATCCTAGTTCAATACAAATTAATAAATGGGTACCGCGGGGAGTGGGAGCACACTAAGATTTTTATTTTCAGGTAGCCACAGGGAACAGGCCAACCCTAGGATGCTGGGTTTTTTCGTCGACCAGGCCCAATTTTTTCCACCACAGGCCCACTTTTTAGTTTTTTAGCAGAAACTTGATCACAAAAACAGGCCCATTTGAGACATCACAGTCCCATTTGAGATAATGCTAGCCCATTTGAGACAGCTCTGCCCAATTTGTGACAATATATACCCATTAATTAATACATCACAGGCCCATTTGAGACATGAAAAGGCCCAAATGAGACCATACAGACCCGTTTGAGACATAACAGGTTCATTTGAGACATCACAGGTCAATCTTGGACATTGCAGGCCCAAAATTTCACCACCCCTACCCTCTTTTAAATTCCAAAAAACTCCTCGGATTTCGTAAAGACAAAATTTCGAAATCCAGAAAAAACTCGTTCTAGCATGCCAGCCGCCAACGGACCCAGGAAAGAAAAACCCTAGAGCACACACCTAGATGGGTGGAGTTGCCTGAGGAAGAAAGGGACACGTTCGTGAGGTAGTTCCCACACGGAGCAATGTCGCATGACATGATCACGTCATCTTCCGTGTAGCACCACGGTCCGTGAACATTCTCCTGCGGCTCAGGGTTCCGACAGAAGTTCTGAGGCAGGTGCTGGAACTTTCCCTGGTCGTATTGAGGGTGAGATATTGCAGGTCAACCGCCTTCATAGTATTATATTGCTTTTAAATAGCGAAACCAAATCTTCAAAAGTTTGATAATTTTCGGGGGAAAGTTTTAAGGTAGACAAATAGACATTTATTAATTATAAAATTAAACAAACAAAAAATATGAACAAAACCGAGAAAACGTACGTTTGTTTTTACCCAATGTTTGCATATCTCCCCACTTGTAGTACGATGTATTTTACCCTCGTACTCTGAACCATTCCCCACATAGCAAGCCTGAAAGTGAACGCTTTATCAATGATTTCGTCATCTTGAAGAACTTTTGTCTTTTGATTTATCACTTTCTAGATGTTTCACTTTCCAGATGTGTCACTTTCTAGATGTTTCACTTTCTAAAGTATATGTTTTACTTTCTTAATGTTTCACTTTCCAGAGGTAGGGGCCTTCAAAAAAATTATTATCGTGGTTTTGGCTACACTATCCACTGTACAGTTGTACACGCTTAGCCTATACACGCTCAAATGCACACTCAGAAGACAAGTTAAGTTGATACATGGTATGTATCAAATGAGTAAATCTACAATATATTAATATACAACATTGTATACTGTGTATTTACTCACTTTAATAAGGAAGCAGGTCACAGAGCTGTATAGTACAATAAGCTGATCTCAATATCACGCTTCAATGAAATCGACAGGTGTCCTTTGTAAAGGACGCTGGCTAAATTTTAAATGTCGAATGATACCAAATTTAGCACTCGCCCTGTGTATTTATGTTTAGGACAGTGCATATTATTGGTTATAAATTAAGAAAAAGAGAAAAGAAAGCCCTACTCACAATGCCACTATTTTCTGCCTCATCTTTAACCACAGCCACAAGTTGGAAGTTGTTATAGAGGAGCACCCCACAAAAGGAGGGGGTTGGAGGTGGCACGGCACACCGTTCTTCAGACAGCTTTATAGTCACGTGAGCCGGCTTGCTGCTTTCCCCCGGATAGCTGGATTCAGTGATCAGGGTGAAGTTGTAAATCCTACCTGTTGGGGAAGAAAAGGATACAAAGAATGACACTATCTTGAGCCCTAAAACTTTTCTATGGAATTTTCGTCCCAGTTGTTTCAGGTTTGGGCGTGTTATGTTATGTAGAATGTGAACAAGAAAGAGAGTTTAGAAAAAATTGAATCAAAATTCAAAATTACTGATAAGTTAAAAACATGGCGTCCTTCAAAAATCAGGTTGTACTAACATCAGTACAGGTTCTAGAATGGGGCGCGACGGTTCATATCTTTTCATGAGTATTTCAGTTACAATGAATACAAAATGAGAATGAAAGTGGGGTGAATGGGAATGATTGTGGGATGAGAACATTATCGAGCTTCAATTAGGGGGCCGGGGGTACAAGGTCGGTTTTAGGGTTTTTGTTGTTTCTGATAGAGGAGAACGCAAACTACCAGTAAGTTTTTACCCCATGAAAAATAATTGTTCCCGAAAATTCATATTTTCACTCCTGAGGCCTAAATAAAAAATCTGACGGATCAAGTTCTGTTTTATCTTTTTATGCCTAAGAATATCACTACCATGTTTTCAAGAGTTTTACTAAAAACAGTAGGAGTACATTTTAAAGCGTATTTTCGGCAAATCACGTTAGGAGTTGCGCGCGGACTGTGATAACAAGCGACATCGTGATTTTGAGAATTAATACAAATAACTTTGGCTAGGAACAATATTTTTCATGGAGTAAAAACCTACTGGTAGCTGGTGCTCTTTATAAGAAAGAATTAAAAACGGAAAACGACTTCGGACCACCAGGCCCCAGGATTGGGGTCATACATTCATATCACAAATCAGAACCGACCTAGAGTGAGATTCCTGATAACAATTATGTGCTGTGACTCTACTTTAACTTTCCTCTCTTCTGTCAAATCTCCACCCACTTCCCTAACAGTCAGGGTGAAGTTCGTCGCTACTGTTTCGTCGCCGTCAAAGTCCCACCTCACGTACACAACGACTAAATCGTTCCTGTTGTCAATCTGAAGAATGAAGTATTTCAGTATTTGACAGTTTTTACCCCATACATGTTTGTTGTATCAAAATGGGATGATTTTACTTTCATCAAAGAAGCGAACAAGGGTCTGCTTTGCTGCCTAAGAGGTCATTCATAATTTCATACCTAGGTAAAGACTACCTGCTTCAAGTTCAGCTTGTAAGATGGTAATTGGACATTATGAAAGTTTGAAGACACAAGATACTAGTATCTATTTTAGTATCTACCTGTTGAACGGTAAGGTCTTTCGGCATGAAAGTGTTTTGATCAAAAGGGATTTTCTTAGTCTTGAATTTGAAGGTGCTTGTGAAAGGGCTCTTCCTCATAGCTGTGATGTCAGACACATTACCAGGAGGGCTAGGAGAGCCCAGAGCTTGCACGTAGAATAAATACCTGATAGGAAAATATTACTCAGCACATTTTATTAACTTAATTTTGCTTCTAGAAAATTGTTTAGATATCTATCATATATTTGTTTAAAAGAGGCAGCGCCCCCATAGGGATGGCTCCACTTAGTCAATCATTATTCGGGGAACCCACCAAGTATCACGGCTGAGGTTCTCTATCTCCACTCTTTGAAGCGCTCCATCTACCCTTTCAACCTGCTCCTCCAGTCCCCCCTCTCCAGATTGGTTCCATCTTCGTGTAGTACACTTGGTAGAAGTCAGGGATTGTATCTGTCTGAGGTTTGGGGATGAACCTGAGCCTATCCGACGATGTTTTGATGCTCCACTCTGCAACTCTCATCAGTAGTTTCCACGATATCTAGAAAATAAAAACTCTGGATAGGATGATATTAGCAAGAGCTTGAAACACTTGGATATCTTAATAAGTTTTAATTAGTATATTCATTTATTATTGCCAACTTATTACCTAGTGTACTAACAAACTCATAATCTGCCTGTTCATCCTTTATTTTCTTCTTGTTTGCCTGCGAAGATTATCTCGTATCTAGCAGCTAACAGCTTGTATAATGTATACTATGTTATTTAATTTCGTCACTATGCGAGTCAATTATCTTCTCTCCTATATCCCCACCGTAGTTTTCAATATGCAGACCGGATACACTATAGGTATGTCGGTATGCTAAACACCGATTTGTCACCCGTAACGATTTGTCACTAGAAGTGTTAAATTTGATAAAACACGTGTCATTACTTCATGTATGCGGCAGACAACTAATTTGATGGAGAGCCCGAGATTTCATGTCCCTGCACTTGATCTCTCAGCTCTGCCCTGACCCTAAACAAAAACCCTTACCCGATACCCAAAGCATTGACTCTAATCCTGAAGTTGGGTTGCCTGAAGTAGTCTGAAGTCAATCAAATAACTAGCCTGCAGCCTGCTACTGGCGTGATACTGGGGTGCTAGTACTCACCTCATTGTCGAGCATTGTCCAAGGGGAGGAGGGAGATGGCTGTGAAGCTCCGAACTCATTAGCCACACTATACTTCATCTGGTACTGGTAGTGAGACGTGTTCAGAGGCAGACTGAGGACTATCTTCTCCCATTTGTTGATAACAAGATCCGGTTCGGTGCTCCCAGCCAATGTGTTGCCATACAACGCATTGAACTCTTTCTCAACAATCTGTGTTTTGTTGTCGGGTAACGATGCCCTGAACACCACGAAGATTTCTATCCCTGACTTCTCGTTGATTGTCAAATTGTAGGTTACCGGCCATGGGTCCCGTGACATGGGTATCCTGACTACTATCTCATTAGCCTTCAGAGTAATCCGAGGTGGGGTATCAGGGGCGAGAGGAGCATCCCTCACAACGACCCTGTACACCACGCTCTTCACACTGAGACCATTGTCAAGCTCACACTTGTACTCCCCTGAATACAGAGCTGAGGAAGGCAACACTTCTATCACTTTCTTTTCAGCGTTTACTTCCGAGTATTGGATTCCTATGTCCTCAAAATACACCCCGTTTATGAGCCAGGACGCTTTGGCGTCGTAGAATAGGCCTGTTCCGTAGCCGTAGCACTGTAGCTCGAATGTCTCGTTAACTTCAACTTCGTATGGTGGGTCAGGCCACGATATCTGAAAGTATACAATAGGTACACGGTCCAAACATGAGTTATCTGAAATATTGAGTTATTATCATCAACTGCTTAGCACAGGTCATGCCACCAAAACCGTTGGAATTTGGATGGTTATTCAAGTAATCCTCAGACATTTCCGATGTGGTTACTGGTAATAGTCATAATTTTTTCTAAATTTGCAGGCCCGTGCCATAACACATAACTAAATTTGAACGCCCGTAGCAGTGTGCAATTACTAGTTATACCTATTCTACCTTAATCTGCAAAGTGGTAATTCGCACAGGGCCACAGGAGTGATACAATACTAGTAGGTATTAGAGTATTAGAATATAAGCACTTTAGTTGTGTACTGAGAGCACTTGCGCTCTCAGTACACAACTGAAGTGCTAAGAAGAGGGCTTGCTAGTAATTAACATCCTTAATGATGAGAATGAAGTCACTCAATAGTGCGTGGAGCACTTACTCATGATAACTAGTAATACTCTTTACTACCATAAACCATTTACCTGAGAAACAATATCTGCTTTCTTCAGGACGAAGTGTACGGATGGAATGTCGCCAGGTTGAGTTTCTGATGTGAAATTAACGCTTATTTTTTGTAAGTGTTCTTCTGCGTACATCCAGACATCTTTACCAAAGCTGTCTAAAGTCCACAATACAGTTTTTTGATAGATTAGTGGAGACTCTGAAGAAGTTATCTGAAAACCAAATTAGCTTCAGTGTTCACTATTGTAAAATATAATCAATCCGGTTTTTAAGGGGAGGGGGGTTCACCCCTAATAACTCAATATTTTAGAAAAAACGAATTTGAAATACAAGTACCAACAATTTGCAAGAGGTTTTGAGTCCATAGGTTCAATCTTGCCCGAGTAAGGCTTTGAGAGTCGTCGAGTCGTGTCGTCGACTCTCGAGTTGAAGTGTCACTTTATCGATTTGAATCATCAAGTCAGCTTGTCGAGTCAAATCGATTGCAATCCTAAATTTCGATTTTTGGCCCCCTTTTATTTCCTGCAAATGAGGCACGGCATTCTACCACTATATGTCTATATGGATCTAAGGATGGACCCACCTTCCTAAAGTTGTCAGCAGTGGAGGAGTGTATTGTAGTATGAGGGAAGGGGTACCCAGTGAGTTTCACTTCCAGGTCCACTCGATCACCCAGCAACAGCACAAACTCCTGCCCATTTCTTACCAACTCCCTCTCCACTCTCGGTACGCTCTCAGAGGGAGACGTGATATTGATCAACACCTCCACACCAACTTTGATGTAGTGGTAGGCGGAGCCCGTAACTGTCTTAACATTCCGTAAGCCATGGTGAGGTTTATGAAAGTGGAAGAGCCCAGCCTTCAAGAGGAGACTGATTTCACATGTGTACTTCCCAACCTTAGTAGCGTTGATTGTACTGTGTTTGACGCCAGGAAAATGCAGTATTTCCTCATTGTGTTTGTGGTCACTGAAGCGAAGAAGGTTACAGAAGTGCTACCCCGTTTCAGATGTTTTCAAAATGGCTGAAATTCAGGAGAAATAACACTTAACAGAGATTGCAGTGAATTACTTATAATAATACTGCTCCACTTGCAAAGCACTACCTATAATATTCAATATTTCTCTATCCTTACCTTGGCTTATTAATGGATTACCGTAAAAATATTCAGTAAAAATATTTTAAAATGTTTATGATGGCCATTTAAATAGTTTTTATTAAAAATTGTTGACCAAATTCAAACACAAGGAAATATCGCGGCTGGTTTGGGAATTTGATGGGAATCCAGCAGCTGGATTCCAATTGAGCACCAGGAAAGGTCGATTATGGTATTCTACTCTATGAATGTTATAAAATTAGTTCACTTATATAGTTATATTCATGAAACGTATCCAAAAAAGCTTATTTCGTTCGGATTTAAGCTTTTTTTCAATTTCTTATTTGGAAATTTGACTGGGAATTTAATTCCTATATTCCCCATGTTATTCCACTGGTCGTGAAGACTTCTTCATCCAGTTGATATATTTCTCCATGAATGTATAGAATTTCCCATGAATTAAATATCAGTCCACCGACCATCTGCTCAGTTGTTTCGTACAATTATACGCTTATCTAACGCCCCCTAGTGGTAATGTTTCACTTTCCTACTGCATTCGGCTTTGCTTCATTAAATAATTGCACTAACAGTAGGTATTTTGACCCACAAACTGACCTTATAGTCCATGTCAAGTTCACCAGCTAGCACTGCATGTAGCATGGGATAGGAACTCCATATCATCAAAATGTCGGATACATGGCAGTTTCATACCTCCCACCCTGCAGAGAGCATTAGCCGACCTGAATGTTGCCCATTGATGGTGGTAATAAGTCATTATCTCTGCTGGTCTTATTGGTTTATAGCACATTTTACCTTTGTAACAGCATCCAGCTGACAAACAGCTCTTCTTGTCAAGTCCAGGCCACCCACAAGGCTCAACCACATCTTTGTTTGGAATAAACTCCAATGGGTCCCCATAACTGCAAAAAGAAGGACTTTGGTTGTCAGGGTAACGAACCTCATGTACTAGTATTCGATTCAGGCCACAAAACTCTTCTGTTTTCAGGATACAAGCTTTGTCTTTCTGATTTGCGATGGAACATCCTGAGAACAAAACGAATACAATCAGTGAAAGCAACATATCATGGAGCATGGAATAACATTGTGAAGGTTGTATATTGTTGAAAGGATAAAATCTATGCATTGATTCATCTTATTGTTTGCTAATTTGTAGGAATTAAATCTTGCACAAGACTAATTGTTGTCCCGATTAGTCTTCTACTGCAAACAAAAGCTTCATCATGCAGGTATAGGTAGCAATAGGTATGTCATATCAAAAAAGGTCTAATAAAGTTTCATATTGCAGCACACTGTATGAGTTTAAGCCTCAGTAGAATTTTTTGAAAATTGGCTAGGAATCTGTTAATTAGGGTAAAAAGTGGAGTGTTAAAAGTAAAAATCAGAGTATAAGTAAAGTAGGTAAGCATAATGGAGTAATGGTATTCAACCATCTCTTATCTCATACCCAATTGATCAATATGAAATGTTGACAATTATTTAGCACCATATCACTCCAGTGCCCATTGTAAAAATCAAATTTACAATAAATAAGAAGAAGCTCATAACACTTTATGTGACAGTTGACTTGATCTTTTGATCTAGTTTGACCAGATGGAGCTTTGAATTCCTACACTGGACAAAGACTAATGATGAACTTAAATTCTGAATGAACTTGAAGTTTATGAGACTAACACACCATCTAGTGGTTGGGGGAGCGTTGGGCGCCCGTCAAATGCATTCAACCCCACAACACGGTCGCAAGTCCGTGTGCCACTGTGTTAGCTTTCATTACACCATATCATTTTTGGTGTCTCATTATCATTTGTTTGGATCTGCCTAGATCTCTGATAAAGGTATCTCACTTGGATCCTGTCAAAGACTAAGGAAAGAGCTGTTGGAAAGTTTTGTGGCTTGACTGCACAAAGATGACTGTATTTGTATTCCAAAGATAATTGTTTATACCTTGCTTGCAAGGAAACAGTCGCCCAGAATGGAGACATTGTTTCACTGGTTGTTTCGTCTCTACGGTGTCGCCTTCAAATGTGCTCATAACACTTTATGTGACAGTTGACTTGATCTTTTGATCTAGTTTGACCAGATGGAGCTTTGAATTCCCTACACTGGACAAAGACTAATGATGAACTTAAATTCCTGAATGAACTTGAAGTTTATGAGACTAACACACCATCTAGTGGTTGGGGGAGCGTTGGGCGCCCGTCAAATGCATTCAACCCCACAACACGGTCGCAAGTCCCTGTGCCACTGTGTTAGCTTTCATTACACCATATCATTTTTGGTGTCTCATTATCATTTGTTTGGATCTGCCTAGATCTCTGATAAAGGTATCTCACTTGGATCCTGTCAAAGACTAAGGAAAGAGCTGTTGGAAAGTTTTGTGGCTTGACTGCACAAAGATGACTGTATTTGTATTCCAAAGATAATTGTTTATACCTTGCTTGCAAGGAAACAGTCGCCCAGAATGGAGACATTGTTTCACTGGTTGTTTCGTCTCTACAGAGTCGCCTTCAAATGTGCTCATAACACTTTATGTGACAGTTGACTTGATCTTTTGATCTAGTTTGACCAGATGGAGCTTTGAATTCCCTACACTGGACAAAGACTAATGATGAACTTAAATTCCTGAATGAACTTGAAGTTTATGAGACTAACACACCATCTAGTGGTTGGGGGAGCGTTGGGCGCCCATCAAATGCATTCAACCCCACAACACGGTCGCAAGTCCGTGTGCCACTGTGTTAGCTTTCATTACACCATATCATTTTTGGTGTCTCATTATCATTTGTTTGGATTTGCCTAGATCTCTGATAAAGGTATCTCACTTGGATCCTGTCAAAGACTAAGGAAAGAGCTGTTGGAAAGTTTTGTGGCTTGACTGCACAAAGATGACTGTATTTGTATTCCAAAGATAATAAGAAGTTATTCAATGTGATAAAATTTATTTTAACTAGCACAATGACCAAATATCAAAATTGATAAAAACACTGAAAAGCCATTGAAAATAGTCAGTCAAATAGACATGGTCAAATAATACAAAATGGTAGAATATGTGGAAAAAATATGTAATTTGATTTATTAAACTTATAAATGTTGATACCTTTCTTCTTGGTTACAAATCATCAATAGTTGGATCAGTGGGTTGTCTTAATGTTGCTGAAAAATGGTTAAAAATCCTGCAATTGACCTCAAAGTAAGGTTATTATGACTCTCAAATGATTAGAGCAGATAGTGTTGTAAAGTAAATGGTCAAAATTCATTCCAAATGTGGTTTTTTGGTGGTTAAAGTAGAAAAAGTCACATTTAACCACTTTCTGAAATTCGTTTTTGGCTGAAAATGGTCTCAGAAGCTGATATAAGCCTTCATTTTAGTATTTCATTGAAATTTCCACTTAAAAGGCTAAATTGTTGCCATAAATGTGGTTAAAATAAACATTGGTAAAATAGCTTATAATCTGTAATCATCAAAATAGTGGTTAATAATGGCCTGTAGGAATTGGAAACTGTCATACACATATTTTGATGATAGCAACTGCATATATAATATGAAAAATATGCACTTTGTTGATTTTTGGTGGTTAAATAGATCAAAAAAGGCATTTTTAACCTAAATTTGGGGATTTTAACCACTAAATTGGCACCTTTTTGTCCTGAATTTGAGAGGAGAATGTTCTCTAAGGTGTTAAAGAGTATATGCAATCAAATTTATATCATTCTGAACATATTTGGGTGCTGAAAGGGTGGTTAAGCATTTTAAGCAAAAAATGCTGTTTTTGGGCCATAAAGTGGTTAAATTGAATTTTTGATGGTTAATTCCAATTCAGAAAGAAACATACCATTAAGATAAACTACCAAACTGAATTTGAGCCAATTATAACTTTGCGTTGTGGAGTTATGTGGTTAAAACTTCAAAAACCAGTTGTCCGACTAGCCTAAGAAATAAAGGTTATCGTTAACCACCACCAAGACTACATCAGATACAGAAAAATTACTGGTGTTGTGAATTTCTGGCTAGTGTCCCATATAACTCCTGGCTCTTCATTATCTATGATAATGACGTCAGTCAGAAAATATAGTTGTTTACCTAGCTTTTAAGGACTAGGGTTAGGGTCACGATTAGGGTCAGGATTTGTTAGGGTTAGGGTTAGGATTAAGGTTAGGGTTTTGGTTAGGGTCATGGTTAGGTTTAGGATACAGAAAAATTGACCTTTAGGTCTGTGACGTCACTCAGCCAGAGTTATATGGGACACATACCGAATTTCTGGCATTATTGGCTGACCATATACAACAAAAATTTTGATAGTCTGGTCTATGTTGTAGTTGTTATTGTGGTTAAACGATTTCAGTGGACGACAAGTCGAAAAAAAATGTTTGGGGCCAATTGGTGCAGTGGTTAAATTTGATTTTAACCATTTGAAACCCATTGCATATGATTTTCGCAATGGAGTTCTAGCACAGAATTGGGCTAGTGTCCCATATAACTCTGGGCTCTTCATTATCTATGATGATGACGTCAGTCAGAAAAATATAGTTAAGCGCACCTAGCGCTTTAAGGACTTGGGTTAGGGTCACGATTAGGGTCAGGATTTGTTAGGGTTAGGGTCAGGATTAAGGTTAGGGTTTTGGTTAGGGTCATGGTTAGGTTTAGGATACAGAAAAATTGACCTTTAGGTCTGTGACGTCACTCAGCCGGGGTTATATGGGACACATACCCAATATGTTCGCGCGTGGGAAAGCGGCCACTTATCATTAACCACCACAGGCATTTTTTGAGGTAGAATAATGATTTTTCACCAAATATTTTAGGCTGGTTTCATTTTGATAGACGTTGTTCGATTTAAAGTTTCGGCGGGCGCGCGAAGCGCGCGCGTCCGCCTGAAATAATGGCCATTATTTCAGGCGGACGCGCGCGCTTCGCGCGCGCGCCCGCCGAAGGCTAAGGGGTCAGACAACGTCTGACAAGTGGAGCCCCATTGCGAAATATTTTTGGTGAAACCTATGCACTCATTGGTGCGCGGCGCGTACACGCCATTTCGGTCCGCGCGCTACGTCAAGTTTTGGTAGCGTTAGGCTCGGGGCCAATTAGACGATCCGTCCATCAACATTCCAATGCGGCGCGCAATGGCGCGCAGCACATTCAAAATCAGTGATTCAGACTTTTGTTCTTAACAAATGCAATTGCAGAACAAGGGTGGGAACGTGAACGAATACTTACCCTATTTTCCTTATTCAACCGCATGGCCTTATGCCCTTAAGGTCAACATTCAACGACAGAACGGCGTAAAACTTATTACTATCGTGGTCAAGACAGTAACAAAAAAGAAACGCAGCAAGAGATCAGATCAATCAAGGCTAAAATTGGTGACTTTCGAGGCCGATACTAGGCCTCTATACTTTAAATTGGCATGGCCACAAATAACCGGTAGAAAGACGTTGTAGGCAGCCAAAGCACACTATTCATTGAGAGCCTTTTTACTAGTCATTCATGGCCGCT
>WFMF01000491.1:78235-125325 GCA_011033025.1 Beroe forskalii
CCAGACGTTAAATAATGGGCGCATGCAAGTACTTCATCCGATAAACTTGGTGAGGTCGCCTTATTAAACATTAAAGGGCCCTTCGAAGTGTAAGAAAAGGTGGAGAGCTTGTCGAACTTCCGGGCGTCAACACTGAAGTCCGACAGCCAGAAGTTCGACAGCGGGATCAGGTGTGTCGAACTTCCGGTCGTCAACAGACTGAAGTCCGACAGTCCTAAAGCTCGACAGTGTCTAACTTCTGGGTTGTCGAACTTCTGGGTTGTCGAACTTCCGTCCCCCAACCATCAATAATCAATCCAAAGTAATTGCTGCATTGTCGGCACGGAAAAGGATTATTCGCTACGTAACACTTGAGCGTTATGCAGGACACCACGGTTATAGTATCTATTTGCAGCAAAGGTCAACGAAGGGCGTGATAAAGGAGTTATTTGCAGTGAGAATGACTAGATGTCGGACCTATGAAGGAGATGAGCTGAAAAATGGAACCGCTTGTGCTGCTCAATCACTCCAATCTTTGTTTTTTGTCCCCGGTTAAACTACAAATACAATGTACATTGATGCACAAAGTAAAATAATCTACTATACATACACGGCAGTTGGCACTCATATTTTCACGCTTTACTGCTGAAAATAAATTTTCAACAATGGTCACTATACATGCCGTGTTTTATAAGTCACTCACCGTGTGTATGCCGATGAGATCTGCTGTCATACTGAGCGACATAATCAACATTATACTTCCTCCAGCTCCAACCAACGCTGTCGCTCCGTAAGTGGAGCAGAAATTCACAGTGGACTGAAGTAAATACCGGGTGAGACTTTCACTAAATTTAAGGGGTTCAGACGTGATAATTTGGCCAGATCTTAAGGCCAAAAATAGTCCATAATGGGTAATTCTGTATCCGATTTTAAAATTTTGACAAGAAAATATACTTAATGCTCATATCGTCGAGACCAATCGAATGAAATCAAAAGTTAAGCTCCTGTGGTCCAAATTCACTGTTTCGCTCCATGATGTGTCGTAAGATTGATCATACCCTTAGCTACTGTTAAACCACGCGCACGAGGAATAGGCGGGCAGGATGACGTCATTATCATATCATGATGTAGTGAGTTGATAACGTTGAACCGCCTATTTCTCGTGCGCGGCGTATTGTGTGCCACCTTCCTCCTTACATACCTGATAGCGGAACCAGAAGGCACTGCCTCCCACCAACACCGCCCCACAGATGTACGTGACTTTCTTGCCCAGGAACTTGGAGAGAGGCCGAGTAGCGAAGCTACCGATCACGGAACATATGAGCATCATGAGGGGGTAGTAAGCGATGCTCTCCTTCTTCAGAAAGATGGATTGCGTGAGGTAGAGCGGCAGGTAGACTTGGGGAACGTTCACTGCCATTCGAGTAAACATGTACATCGCACCGTTCTGAGGAGTGATTATCTCATATTGGACCTTTTAACAGGCTGACTGGACAAAAACGACTGCGAGATTTTTGTCCTAAGGGCCGATTGACATGCCTTGATACTTAAAGTAAAATCTGTAGACCAGGAACGAACTGAATCAAGCCGAAAACCTCCCCGAATCGAGCAAAATCAAGCCCAGACTTTTATTAAAATCTGGGCTTAATGTAGAATTTATTCAAATTTTGAAATTATTTTGGGCTAGATTGGAATTTTGGTAATACAAATAATGCGGTAATTGAGCTCTGGGGGAGTGTTTTCAAAGGGATTGAGAAACTATAAATTTCATATACCTTAGAACTAGAAGACATATTTATGTAGGTTATAAAAATTTTGGAGGGTACCGAAATGTGGAGATTCTTTCCAAAAATCCACAAATTTCGTATCTCATAAATATTTCTTGCAAGGTAGCAAGAGAAAAGGAAATTCTACATAAATTCTACATTCCATGTAGCAGAGTTGCATACCAAGTAGAATTTCTTGAGTTTGAGCCAGTCTTTGATAGTGCGCTGTTCACGTCGCTGGGCTTGGGATTGCAGAAGGCCCTCCTGCTCCTCCAACTGGGCCCGGAGCTCGTCATCGCTGCTCTCCCGTACAGTAACGTGGAAGAAGAGCGAGAAGGTCAGCCCAACGCCTATTACTATGAAACCGAGGTACTGAAATAAGAGGGAAGTTCATCATGAGTATCAGTATTACTTGCCCGTAACGTTCGTCGGTCGATCGAATGGAATTGGTCGATCGATCAACTACATTTGATCTATACTGATGTGTTTTAAATAGAAAATCTTTGAGCAAGTAGGAAAACAACTAAATATTGCTCATTTAAACACGATTCAAGCCATTAGGAACCAAATAAAATACATCATTTGTTCCAATGGAGTTGATCGATCGACCAATTCCATTCGATCGACCGACGAACGTTACAGGCGCCGTAATCCAGCATTCTGTAGAAACATTGGAATTTTTACAATGTATATTATGAAGTAAGGGAGATATTCGGTTAGAATTCTTCGGGGAAAACATTGTAGGTGCACTTGCATAATGAGTAGCATCACAACAATATAGTACAAGTTTGTGTAAATAAGGTATGTACCGAACAATAACCAATCTATTTACTTACCTTACTGGCCCTTATCTAAAGGGCAGGTTAAATTAAAGGGCAATAAATTTAGGTCAAATGACACTTTGTTTACTCGCCTTATAGTGTTTAATTTACTCGAACGTTATTGTATAACACAGGTCTATTATTCCAGTTTACAAATATTCTACGAAGAATAGTAATATTTTAATCCTAGCTTTATTATGATATTCCATTTACGTTTGAGACTTTGTCACCAAGTAAAGTTTGAGGGCTTTGTCACCAAGTAAGGTGAACGGAGAGCGTTTTATCTATCCAGCTTTATTAGCGGAGAGGGCTTTGTTATCCAGGGAGGCATTATGTTTGCCCATGCTCATAAACTAATCAAGTAATATTTTGATAAAAAACGAGCTGTGATAAACTTCTCCTTGTTATAATTCCCAATGAGAGTTGGAAAGTTGCAACTGAGCTATAATCAAGCTGCTCCCAGCTCCACGGGTACACGATACTTGACGTCACATATGAGGATTCCACTCGCACAATAACACCCTAAGTCATGGCATCAGAGCGGGATTTGATGTAATTTATGATAAAAATTTAAGTGATTATTTCTGAGCACTAATCAGATCCTTGATATGGCAGCTACTCGAAAAAGGTATGTCCAAGAAGCCGGTTAAAAAAGGCCAGCAAAATAAATGCCATAAAGAGAATATAAGGTATGGTTAATATTTATGTAAGAAAACTTACCGAGAAAGCTTTAGCGTCCCCAGGTCCGAGAGGCTCCATACCCGACCCGTACTCATGGAGTAAATACCACATGAGGATGTAGATGAAGATACCACAGGTAAACGTCAACCCTGACCTGAAAACACAGTTCTGCGGTGAGAATCGGAGGTAATAATTCAAATGAATCACATATTTCCGAACTTAACAACACAACTTAACACCATCAAATTTGAGGATGTCAAGTAATATTGTGGAAATATGAAGCTAACGCTAGAAGCTGTGGGGTAGGGGAGAGATAGATAATTAATTGAGCTTTTCAGTAACCTTTTGCACCGCAGTCAATATCACCTATCGGCGCTTATCAGCGCTCTACCGGGTCTGATCGGCGCTGATTGCAAAGTACTCATATGCATACCCCTTGTATTGGTATTGAAGCATCATGATCTATATCACTCAACACATTTGAACAGTGCCGCCCACGCCGGGCGTCCAAATACCGCAATACCCGCCGGAAGGCTGGAGACGCCCCAAACACAGGGTGCCACTTCAACACCCCATGCACCGGCATTCTCAAGCCAGTAGGGCCCAGCCAACGCCCTACGCTCCAGGCAAGCCAAGGCTCCATGCCACCCAGCCAAGCCAGTATTTCTAAAATTTGTGGTTACTTAAATGTGAGGATGTACCTTGTTTAAAAAGGGTCAAAATATGAACTCTTGTTGGTTAGACCCTTGGTGGTCGGACTGATGTGGATGGACTCCTTCTGTCTGGACACGTGTTAAATTGACTCAGGAGTTGTCAATTCCGCCAAAGTGGAATGTGGATACAAATTTGCAAATCGGATGTACTTGAGTACTTGGAAAACGCGAATTTGAGATAGGAGTTGGCCTGGATGGCCTGGACGTGTACCAACATTTTGGCGGAGGTCCTAATTCCATAGGTCCAACATTGCCAATGTGAGACATTGGAGCAAAATGGTCATATGTCAACTTCTCAAAACCCGATTTTTCCAAAGTGTCTTCATAACTTCGGCTAAGAATACTATTTTTGTAGGATTCTCTTTGGCCTTTGCATAAGTTAGAAGAATAAATTCCTCAGAAACAATTAATAGAGCTGGATTTTTTTTATTAAAAATTTTGAGCCCATTCGGCACAATTTTTTGGTCCAAATGGGCTTAAATCGAGCCGGCCTTGCCGCACCAATTTTAGATGATATGCTGCGCGCGCGCTCAATATTCAATTTCATAATCGATTTCACGTGAGTAACATGATTTTGGCGACGCGCTTTCCGCAAAACACATATTTTAATGGAACCGCCCCAAAAACTGACATGCTAACAAAACTGACCCTTTTTTACATTCATGAAAATTGAAATAAAACACAGTCAATATGTTGCCCACTTCGACAATGCGACATACAACGAAGATCATCAAGTGACTGTTCCCAGCCATTGAAAGAACAAAAATGAAGATGCCTGCACACCCCTCATTTTGGTGTGACTCACTTAGATCCTGCTGCTCTTGAGTGCTCTCCACATTGCATTACCTAAAGGGATCATGTTGGTGTTCAAGTAACTACGGAGTTGGAGAAAAGTCTTGCAGATTGATGTCTTGAAAAAATTATTTTTAATTCAAATATTAAAAAACAGCATGATGTTTTTTATCCTAATGTTTTTTTATCACATTACCGACATGGATTGATCAGATTGCAGCACTCCTGTACTGTGGTTTTTAGATAAAAGTACTTACTCAAGCGTCTCATTAAGGTTATAGACTCTGCGTAATTCATCACACAGAGACATGAGTTGGTCTAACCGCTGGAACTTTGTACTGCGTTTTATAGATTTTACTTTTATAGGTTACAATAGATTAGCGTATATTGTTACACGGGAGGGTGATAATGGTTATTTCATTTAATTAGATTATAATTCCACAAGAATTTGTATTCAATATCCATGAAGTCATGATGAGCAAATAAGCATGTCTATTACAATCTAAATCTTGGCTGTATAATCACATGGGTCACAATAGCAATGACCTTTGTACGGAGCCCCTAATATAGCACATGTGACTATGCAATTGCCAAAGTGAGAAAGAATCATGTGAACTTTATTCAAACTTCTCAGGGTAAAATTCCATTGATGAACTCATTCCAGTAATTCCAGTTAATTCAAAAGACGTCTACTAAATATAGATAATTTGAGGGCAAAATGGTACCACAGGAACACGACAAAAATTAGCCTCCATTAGCCTCCATGGAGGCTGAGTGGAGGCTGAGTGGAGGCTGAGTGGAGCCTAAGTAGAGGCTAATTTCAAAATTAGCCTCCACGGGAGGCTAGTGGAGGCATGAGGCTGGTACGAAAAATAGCCTCCACTATGGAGGCTATATTAGCCTCCACTAGCCTCCACTCAGCCTCCATGGAGGCTAAATTTTTGGTTTAGCCTCCACTAGCCTCCACTAGCCGCCACTCAAGATTTAGCCTCCATTAGCCTCCACAGAAATTTAAAAAGTCATTTTTGTGGAGGCTAAAGCCTCCATATGGAGGCTAATGGAGGTTAACGGAGGCTGAGTGGAGGCTAAGTGGAGGCTGAGTGGAGCCTAAATCAATAAGCCTACAAAACACAAATTTCTTGCTGAAAATGGTGATTTATGTGTACTAATGTGAAAAACAATATATAGCTTCAAAGTTTCAGACAGCTCCAACTGTCCTACACTCAGCCTCCACTAGGCTCCACTCAGCCTCCTATAGGCTCCACTCAGCCTCCACTAGGCTCCACTCAGCCTCCACTACGCTCCACTCAGCCTCCACTAGGCTCCACTCAGCCTCCAATAGGCTCCACGCAGCCTCCACTAGGCTCCACTCAGGCCCCACTAGCCTCCACTAGGCTCCACTCAGCCTCCACTAGGCTCCACTGGCCACCACTAGGCTCCACTAGGCTCCACTAGCCTCCACTAGGATCCAATAGGCTCCACTAGCTTCCACTAGGATCCATTCAGCCTCCACTAGGCTCCACTCAGCCTCCACTAGGCTCCACTCAGCCTCCACTAGCCTCCACTTAGCCTCCACTAGGCTCCACTCAGCCTCCACTAGGCTCCACTCAGGCCCCACTAGCCTCCACTAGGCTCCACTCAGCCTCCACTAGGCTCCACTGGCCTCCACTAGGATCCAATAGGCTCCACTAGCCTCCACTAGGCTCCATTCAGCCTCCACTAGGCTCCACTAGGCTCCACTCAGCCTCCACTAGGCTCCACTCAACCTCCACTAGCCTCCACTCAACCTCCACTAGCCTCCACTAGGCTTCACTCAGCCTCCACTAGGCTCCATTGAGCCTCCACTAGGCTCCACTCAGCCTCCACTAGGCTCCACTCAGCCTCCACTAGGCTCCACTTAGCTCCACTAGCCTAGTGGAGGCTAGTGGAGCCTAGTGAGGCTAGTGGAGCCTAGTGGAGGCTGAGTGGAGAGCCTAGTGGAGGCTGAGCAAGCAATGAGGCTGAGTGGGAGGCTGCGTGTGGAGGCTGAATGGAGCCTAGTGGAGGCTGAGTGGAGCCTAGTGGAGGCTGGAGTGGAGCCTATTGAGGCTGAGTGTGCCTAGTGGAGCCTAGTGGAGGCTGAGTGGATTCTAGTGGAGGCCTAGTGGTGCCTAATACTGGACTTTGGTCTATGTTGCAAATGTACTCTTTTTGTAAAAACATGACATAAATTTAATTTTGTGGAGGCTAGCATATTATCTGTTTTTTCATGATTTTAGCCTCCATTTGGAGGCTATAGCCTCCACTAGCACTGTCAAAATAGCTTCCATAGAATCCAAAAATGACTTTTTAAATTTCTGTGGAGGCTAATGGAGAACTAAATCTTGAGTGGAGGCTAGTGGAGGCTAGTGGAGGCTAAACCAAAAATTTAGCCTCCATGGAGGCTGAGTGGAGGCTGAGTGGAGGCTGGTGGAGGCTAGTGGAGGCTAATGGAGGCTAGTGGAGGCTAATAACCTCCATAGTGGAGGCTATTTTTCAAAAATTAGCCTCATGCCTCCACTAGCCTCCGTGGAGGCTAATTTTTGAAATTAGCCTCCACTTAGGCTCCACTCAGCCTCCATGGAGGCTAATGGAGGCTAATGGAGGCTAATTTTTGTCGTGTTCCTGTGGTACCATTTTGCCAATTTGAGACATGTTTCAAATATATTGATCACTAGAAGGCCCGTTGGGCCTTCTAGGTCACAGGACACCGGACCCAATCAATGCTGGCTACAGAGTATCAAATTCATGGATCACAACGCAGATTTCATAAATATTGAATTATAGAAATTAATGACAAAAACAAATGTTTGTAAAACGTATGAAATTGAAACATGATCAATTGCGTTTTGTAAAGTTTGGAAGTGTCAAATGTGATATCTAACACTAAGTACGTCATTGATGCAATTTTTGTTACTGGGGGTGGGGGTGCAACGTAACTAAATTGCGAAATAATCACGTAGGCTTTGAAAATAAATTAAAAAAAATTTACGTTTGCATATTTAACTCGAGCAAACAGTTGGTAATTAAGAAGAAAACAAGAACAGTGGTTTTCCAATCAAAAGTTCAGATTCGGACAATAGATGGGCAAGAAATTTGAATCCAAGCTCATTGAAATAAAAATTGTTCGCATTTTTATCCGTTTATAACCAACTTCTAACTTAAGTAAAAAGGAATTCCTCCTTCCGTCGAATTCCTGCAGCAAACCATCGAAACTACAATTAATTTCTAAGTTACATTAATGAATTATCGCTGATTTTCACAATGGAACAAAATATTCAACTCTTACTTTTTTTCCTATATATTGAAAGTGAAAAGAGTTGGTATTCTTCTGTCAAAAACTTTTTACCGGACTCGAAAATTCCATTGGGAGCGTAAATTATGAATTTTAACAGTGGAAACGTTTCCAAAATACAAAATAACGAAATGGCAGATTCTTCGTTTAAATGCACGTGCAGTTTTGCGCGCGCTAGCCCATGTATTTTTTTTATTTCAAAAGTTTAAATTGATACCGATGACAATAGCACGTTTCTCAATATAAAACTTCAACATAACTCACAAATATCGAATATCAATTAAGGGCCCAGAACACATCCTCAGGACATAATGACACTGGCCCCTTGGCAAAAACAATCAATAAATATCTTATAAAATATTCATAATGCATAATGGATATGAGATTGAACATGAAGTTATGATATATTACTCCAACGTTCACGTTAATCAGTCTCTCTCGTTACCCGTAATAAAAACTCATGTTATCTCGCGGGCAGTTTCAGTTCGTTGACGCTTGCGTTCTTCCACCCTCTTTTTGATCTCCTGGCGTTCTTCCACTGATCTGTCGGGGCAGACAAACACTCTTTTACAAGAAGCAATGTCCTTCAGGTTCTTTGCCTTTCGCAAAACTTGCTTAACCTGGTCCGAGCCCCGTAGCACTACCTTGATTGGACGACGATGTCCGGCCCTAGCCACAGCACCCATTCTTGAGCACAGCACGACAGGCGGCTTCTCTCCCAGGTGTGTGAAGATTTCACTCACCTTCTCCTCAACAATCTCGTCGCTTTCCTCCTCACAGCCAAAGATGATCATGTTGCGTGATCTATCCTCCGCCTGGACGGCACTCTTCACTTCCGCGGTGATCTTCTTCTCAGACAGCACTTCAGCGCACTTGCTCTCAACAATACTAGCGTAGGACTTCATCTCACTTTTTACAGTTTCCGAGCACTTCTGTTCCACAGAACTGGCGTAGGTCTTCACTGTCTCCTGTACCTTTGAGAGCTGTCTGTCCTTCTCTGCGATGGCCTGCTCCTGCAGTTGTATGATGGTCTTCTGATCGGCAACCCTCGCAGCCATGAGTTCCCCAACAGATTCCGCTACTCCGCAAGCAGCCCTCATGATAGGGTCCATGTAGTGATCCGTGATGCAAAGTACATTCTCCAGCCACTCGCACAGCTTTTCCTTCCTCACCTTCATGAAAGTCTCATGCGGAATATCCCGGGCACAGTCAGGGTTGTACTTCAACACTGCCCCTATGTCTCCGCGGATCAGTCGCATAGCTCTTCGTACTGCCGGAACATCAGCCGGTCGGAATTCCATGCCAGAAGGTCTGTCAATGCCAATCTCCCTCAGATAGGGACTGGTATCTTCAAATGGGAGCGACATTTAACACTGTACAATGTATAGTACAATGTATAAATATCACGCAATGCACGTTGCAATACAAGCCTTGCAAGATTTCAAGAGCTGATAAGACGAGCAACGAAAGCGATAACAGTAATAATCCATAGCAACGCGCGCAACTGGTGAATCAAATCTATAACTCGTCCTTATTTTTCGCGACCCTTTTTCCAACTTTGAGCATTAATTACGGAAAATATAAAGCCTTTACGCAAAAAAGAAGAATGTAGCAATACGAAGACACCTTTTTTCTACCACCCTGCAAAAAATCGCGGGTTTTCAACTCCTAGTGTGTCAGATTTTCTGGGAGAGCGAAGGCTCCTACTTATAACTACCTCTCTCGATTATAATAATAGATACTCATAAAATCTGAATTGCTTAAAAATAATCTAGTTGGTATGACATGATATATTTGTACCAACTGAAGACGATGATCACAAGATTTTCGAAAGCTTCTGATTACAATTGTCTCGTGTCAGTTCTATCGTTGTACCAAAGAAAATTACTCCATAGTATCATAGAAATCTCATGAATATTGAAGACATGACCGTAAAAAAATATTACGTGTTATGGTTTAGAGATGAAAGAATTTATGAACCTCGACTAAAAGCCTGGCCTCTTACTTGTTACATGATTCTTCTCGAATCACGTGAGCCTTTCCCGCAGTAACATCAAAATATGAATAAAGACACAGGGGGCCGGGTCAACCCTGTGTAAGAGACCCACTCTAGCTATAACATTTAATCAGTTACCCACTCCAGCTATAACTTATAATTAGTTACCCACTCTAGCTATAACTTATAATCAGTTACCCTCCCTATTTTCAATTTTCTGCTGTTACGTTGTACATAGAATAACTCTACAAAGGACCCCGTGATATGGAAATGGCTATGAACTTGCATTTTAAGATTTTACTTGTAACACTAAACTTCTTTAGGAGCCGGTGCAAAGGCGGCAGGTGTAAGTAATGGGGTGTGCATCAAATTTCAAGCATGGCCTGTGAGCATGTGATAGCTCCGGTAAATGTGCCATGAAACCCGATAAGTGATAGCGTTTGTGACGTAGTCTCGTCAAATACCATGAAAATTCATGGGAGCTTTCTCAAGAAACAGTGGGAATTGAGTGCAGTGATAACGTAATCGAGAAAGCAATTTCTTTAATAACAATGCCGTGTTAGGGATGAATATTTACCTATATCAAAATGTTATAAATGACTGGAAGGCTTTTTTTTTCATGTGACCACAGTCACATCCTAGGATACTGGGTTTTTCGTCGTTCAGGCCCCTTTTTCTGCCAGAGGCTCACTTTTTGGCGGAATACTTGATCACAAACACAGACACATTTGAGACATTGCAGCCACATTCCAGACAGGCCCGTAGCCAGGATTTTTTCTGGGTGGGGCCCTGCACAGTGAGCAAGCTGTCGCAGGGGTTTGGGGCGCAGCCCCCGGAAAAATTTTGGAAAATTGGGTGTTCTAGACTCTTTTTTGGGGTCAAAATATATCAAGTTTATCGAATATTATTCAGATATTTTATAAAATTAGAGCAAGATTTTGGGAGGTTTCCATTTTCCGAGGGGGCTGGGTAGCCTGGGGCCTGCGATAATACATGCCCATATGAGACATCACAGGCACGTCAGTAGTCAGGGGGAGGCCTTGCGAACTGCAGCCCCCTCGGAAAAATGGGAACCTCATAAACTTTTGCTCTATTTAAAAAACATCGTAATATTCGTGTAAAGATTGTATTTTTGTGTGTAAAAGATTGCGTAAATGAGTCAATGTTAAAATTGATATATTTCGACCCCAAAAAACAGTTTGGAATACCTCCCCTACCCAATTTTCAATAATTTTTCGAGGGGCTAGGCCCAAAGCCCCTCTATTAACTAGAGCGCATATTCAGGTTTGAGATAAGTTTAACCTGGAATTTTTTCGAGTTTCTGAAACCACCGTAGACACTGAGTTTTGCAACATTTTGTCAGGAATTTTCGCTTTCTTGTTTGCCAAATGTCATGAAACCTTACTAAATATTAAATATGTAAATATGAGAACTGCGTACCTGACAGCGTTGAGGAAAACTATCTTTTTCTTGCAGACAGTGAGTACGGGAATGAGAGATAAATGGGCTATCTGAGTGCTGGCCCAGCCAAACTGGAACAGCAATATGAAGACCCTAGCAGGATGAGAGATAATAAGTGGGATATCTAAAATACTAAAATATACTGGCCCACCCAAACTGGAACAGCAATTTAAGGACCCTGACAGAAGTTAGATAAATGGGCTATCTTAGTGCTGGCCCACCTGTTAAACGTCTCCCGTGTTGAACGTCTCCCAGCTGCCAACTTTACTTTGCGATTTCACAGATACAAAACAAATATCTTCAACTCAGTAAAGTTCAGTAAGAAAATTAAGTTTTCCTTTGACTTTGTTCCCGTTATGATACGTCCCCTTCTGGGTCCCGATTTGTTTCTCCTTTTTTTCCAGTATAATTGATATCTAAAATCCAAACTCCTACCATTCTAACTTAAGTTCCGAAGTTTTTTATTTCAATATTTACCCATCAATGATATCAGTCATGACGTGACGATGGCTCGTGTCACATGAATTTTCCCTTTCAGGCACCTGTTATTACCCCCTCCAGGTGTGATGCTTTGAACCCTTTACTCTTTCACTCTTTTAGTGAGGTGTTTATCTAAGTACTAGTCTAGAGCAAGTTAAAATATTCTAATAAAGTGATAAAATATTTTCATAAAGTAATATTTTGTCGATTTTATGTCTCTTCAGCCTTGTTAAGTTGTTACTTGAGCTGTTCCAGGTCTTGGTAGCATTCATCTAATTGATTGCCGCCGAGGTTGAAGATTCATTGATTATACGCTTACAAATTTACACAGCTGTCGGTCTCTTATATTCTTATATGAGCATTGAGCATATTTCTTAGCAGTACTTATATAAAAGACTGCTGGTAAGATTAAGATGAAACATTCATTGAAATGCCCACTTGCCCAGCTAAATTTCAATAAATTGTAAATCCAATATTCACTATTCAATCTTCTAAAGTTCTAGATGTTAATAATCCCCAGTCTTCTAGAAGATTGACTATGTGATTAAAAAACATGTTGAACCCTTTAACACGTCAATCATAGACTTTAAAGATCTGAATTCCCTAATTACCTTAGGTATTGTTTAAATAACATCGATTTTGTCTGCACTGGGTGCACTTCATCGGTTCTCTCGCAGAAATATGATGTTTACCCGTAATAAGTCTGCTGTACAGCTTCACTCTTGTTTTCACATCCCAGACATTTGTTAAAGACGAATGCAAAAGAAGCAGCCACACAGATAGTGCCTATGAGATGCCACGTCTTCCTCTTGCCATATCGCGAGTTGATTTTGTCAATGGCAACACCCACCAAGGTCGTAGCTATACCATCTCCAATCTGGGAGGAAAATGAATTTTGGAATATGTGAATATAGTAGTATGGAGGTAACACCGAACATAGAAACAACGGTTAATCAAAGCTGGGCCAGACAAAATATTCAATTTTTCAGAGGATGAAACTGTGAGAAATGAGTAACGAAATGTGCAGTTACTGCAGTTCCAACATGAATAAGCTTTAAAAACCAAAAACCAGAATATCTTATGGTATTTGATTGAAGTAGTAATTGAACAGTTTGAAATATTAATTCAACAGTTATTGAACAATTGGACATAGTAACTGAACAGTTGGAAATAGTAATTTTACAATTGATAGTTAGTCAACTGCGGAGGAACGTGCAATTAGCTGATTATTCAAAAATTCATATGGCACACTTTCTAAGCTAAGCCTCCATCAATGACTCCATAATGCTGACAAAAATACATAATTATGGCGATTCAAATATCAAATATGAAAAGATATTTACAAATATGAAATGATATTACAATTCAACCTGTCCAATGAGCATAAGGACACCAGCGAAGTCCTTAGATTTTTTCTGAACGTCTGTTAGATATATTATGAGGTAGGTAAACCAACAGGAGGCACATAGATCATTTAGGATATGCCCTACTGAATATCTGAAAAGATCATATCATATGATCATATTCATATCCATAAAACTTTGGGCTTTCAATTTCTAGATTACATAGAGATTATATCAACATTGCTCACAAAGTTATGATTGTGTTGAATGATTCATGAATTTAATATGCTGTGGTCGACACATAAGTATATTATGACATAATTTCATCCCCCTTCCAAAATACTCAAGAAGCTTACCAAAATTGAGTAGGCCTTTCATTGTGTAGAGGATTTCCCATCCGAATTTGTTAGTTTACATGATAACCAACAATTTTGAGGGGGTAGAAATTTTCAAATTGATTATTATTTTACATGGTCAGAATTCTTTATCTCAGTATCTCGGGCTTGGAAAGTCGTAATTTCAAGTTCAAGTAATATGAACCTATGGGTGACAGATGTTTGAACTATAGACTTGCTTTTCCTCTCTTAATAAATGGACACCTGCCTAATAGGGTTCTGGTTAAGCACTAGCGTTAGCCATGCTACCAGTACCATATGATATTCGGGGGTAGATCAGATGATGGTCCCAGTGTAAAAGTATAAGGAGCAATGAGAAATTTGAACTTCCGTCGTTCAAACTTCTGTCACATTTGGCGACGGAAGTCAGAACCATTATGAAGCTAAGTATAGAATATGCCCTTGTTTCTCCATCTTAGTAATCAAGGTTAGAAAATGTATAGGGTCATGAGTTAGTACCCTGACGAGTTGATCTAGCTTTGTTGCATACAAGCTGAACGGCTTGTGACCCTGTAGCAGAACTGTTTGCAACCGCTTTTCTAGTTTGGTTCCGCGATATGTAGTGTGGCGACCATACTATGTTGCGTGTAACCACGGTAGATTGCACTAAAACTACCATGCTATGTAGTGTGTAACCACACTATGTACTTGTGTAGCGTGGCAGATGATTAGGGTAATAAACAACGAAAAAATTTCCAATATTGTGCAATCTTCCATGCTTCATACTGTGGTTCCACACTACTACAGGGTTGCCACACTATTCATCTTGGAACCGTTCTGCTACAGGGTCACAAGCAGTTTGGCTAGCATGGAACCATGCTAGACCAACTTGTCAGGGTAAGACTAAGGAAGGTACATGATACAAAATTTTAATGTTGCTCGGGTATTCAATTTCATTCAAGACCTTATGATGGGTGTGCTAGTGTTGCAAAGTTGCAACATTCATGAAAATCAGATACTGCAGTTGAACAATAAACCTAACTTGGAAATCTTCACTTTATAATATAATGTGTTTCAATCATTCTGACAGACAAAAACTAGCATTAAATTTTTCCTGCTCTAAAAATGCTGTCAGTGTTGCATTTTTGCAACAGCTTTTTATACAATTAGGGGAGAATGGGATTTTGACCAATCTTAATTGTAAAAATCATGAAAAACACCAAAAAATCTGAATCATGAGCACTAATGGTTTAATCATCTGATTACATAATTTAAACTACATAAAGCAACACTTACCCTAGCTGGACAACAAAGCTTAGGGGAGTTCTTTCTAGTCCATTATAAGCCCCACTTATCGAATCCATATCTCTTCTCAATAGGATTGAAATTAAATTAGGTACTGCACTACATAATTTAACAGTCAGGGGGCAGGCAGGCCTCCATTTTGGTTTGTGAGGATTAATTTTGATGATAAGTCAAACAAAGATTAGTCAAACAAAGATTAAAATTTATAGCTGAGTTATAAACTTAACAACACTACTAATTACAATCAAGTTTGAGAATGTTGTGTAACACTTGTACAGCGTGCAATTTCTTGGCAAGTTTCATTTAATGTTATCCCAGTATATTGGTACAGTAATTTCGGGGTTCCTTTGAGTTAAGTAGTCATGTCTGTAAAGTACCAATATCAAGTTTTTGATGAATTAGCAAGTCTTTGATGAATTAGCAGTTTCCTAGGAGATATTAGATACAATGCTACCACAGAATTACCAGGCTTCTACCATGCTGTTGACTGACCAGTAACAACACCAAGACTGAGTCATGTGATTCAAGTAGCATTGATACGCTTCATTCATTGGTTACTAAGAGTTACGATAATTTAGGTGCTAGTAACTGCAAATCAGTTGTATCGAGTTAGTGTCAGTTATGGGATTCTGAATTCTCCACCGTTATCGAGTGAGTTCTTTATGCGCATCATCCCACTCTAGTTTTTATCCGAGCTTGTAGTTTGTCCTAATGAACTATTGGAACTGAACGGTCGGGAAACATGAGGGTTATGGCATTTGGGGATCGCCCATCTTAGGGATTGGACAACCATGACACACCTTACAAATGGTGCGTCAGCCGGGAAGCTCGGCCTGGAACCTCTTCCTGGAACTGATTTGATCCCATCTGTAAATACTAGTCCATTACGTCCACTACACACTATGTGGAGTTCCTGAAGAAGAGATATTTTTATCTTGAAACTGACAGTAGAATATTCGTTCATATTGTGTGGGTTTGATTTCATTATTGAGATTTCTGTGTTTCACTGCAATGATCAATCATATCAAACATAGCTGACAGAATTTTCTTTTATTAAAATCATAATATCAACTCAAATAATCTAATTATCGATCAACATCAGTTTGAAGTGATTGATCATTTCAGTGAAACACAAAAATTCTCAAATATGAAATCAACCCCATACACTTTGCACCACTATTCAAATTTCAACTGTCAGTTTCGAGTAGGGTTTGCATTATCAGTCCGAAATTTTTTATCAGCGATAACCGATAATATTTCATAATTATCGCTGATACCGATAATTATCGCCGATAAAATTGTAACCTTTTTCATTGTAACCTTTATCAATGACCCATTGATCGATGAATTGATCAGTAACAATCTTAAATTAAGTGAGGTGTACGTTTAAACTACTAAGGTACTAAGTTACACATGTCGGTATTACATTTACCATGACACCACTTACTTTTTATTTGAAAGGTTCAAAAGATACCTGATGAAATGTTCTCGGGGAAAATGGTGTTAATGTAAAGTGATGTCGAGTTAATGCGTTTTCAGGGTATTAAAATTTAAAGTGGTGTCAAAGTAAAGTGGTGTCAGGGTAAAATCATGACAGGGTTTAAAGGTCAGGGCAAAATGGTGTCAGGGTGAAATGGTACCAGGGTAAAGTGGTGTCAGGTTAAAGTAGTGTCAGGGTAAACTGGCGTCATTGTGATGTGGTGTCAGAATCAAATATTGTTTGGGTGGCAGAGTGTCAGGGTAAAATAGTGCCAGTGTTAAGTTGTATCAGGGCAAAGTAGTGTCAAAGTTTTGTGTTGTCAGGGTTCAACTGGTGTCAAATCAAAGTGCTGTCAGAGTAAAACGGAGTCACGGTCATGTTATTATGGTTTCAACAGAAGTGGTTTTGGGGTTAAGTTGTTTCAGTGTAGGTGGTTTCAGAGTTACTCTTGATTGGTTTCAGAGTTAAGCTGTGTCAGAATAATTATAAAATGGTGTCATGGTAAAGTAGTGTCCGCGTTTACTGGTGTCAGGGTGAAATATCGCAAGAGAAAACTGGTGCCTGAGAAAAACTGGTGTCAGAGTAAAGTGGTGTCGGGGTGAGGTAGTGTCAGGGAAAACTGCAGTCAGGGATTAGTGAGTTAGTGGTTTCTGGTTGAAGTGGTGTCAGATTTGAGTGAGGTCAGGGTAAAGTGGTGCCATAGTAAAGTAGTGCCTGAAAAAGCGAGGTTGGGACTCATGATGTTAGGGTCAAGTGCTTAAGTGGTGTCATGACACGACTATTCTTCACTGATAAATTTTGCTCATAATACATTTTGATCATTAAATCATCAGTATTATCGGTCATATTTTATCGCCGATAACGGATAATTATTTTTCACGTTTTATTGGCGATAATTTATCGCTGATAATATCGGTTGCAAACCCTAGTTTTGAGATAAAATATCTCTTCTTCAGGAACTCCACAAAGTGTGACACAACATTCTAACATTCTGAGATTATGATAGTATGGTGGTATATGGAAATGTGACAACCATTCAAAAGGATCTTAATAATAATAATAATAATAATAGTATAATGGCAGCATAGCCATCTCAACTCTTACATAATAAACATTCCAAATCATACGGTTGATTTATTTTGTTTGATTGATAGCATACATATGAATGTTCTGATTTAATCATTTTACATTAATTTTTTTGATTTTTGCTATAATTGGGTTATTGAGCATAAAATTGGCATCCGAATCATGACTATAATCGTTAATTTTAGACAGAAGCATTGGGCTTAGTTCCCAGAAATGACCAATAGTGATGCCATCCTTTAAGCAGTTTTGTTTGTACTTCTGAAGGTGAGCCTTGAAAGTATCAACAGATGATGAGCATTTAACATCAGCAGGGAGCTTATTCCAGTAGTTGGCTATTCTGCTGGAGAGAAATTGTGCATTTTTCTTTGTTTTGACAATTTTGGCTCCACTGCGTGACATTTTAAACAGACGTTTACCATATTGGACTTGCCCACTAGTCACCTTGAATGTTTCAATCAAGTCCCCTCTGGCTCTCCTTTCAAGTAAAGTCGTCAACCCAGTTGCTTCCAGTCTCTCTTCGTATGTGAGCAAGCCTATACCACTGATCATTCTGGTAAATGCCCTTTGAACTTTCTCGATTTCCATGATCATTTTCCAGTTTCCATGTGTTGCAGCCAAATTCCAGATCTGGACACCATATTCAAGGTGAGGCCACACCAAAGTCTTAAAAAGCATCACACAGTCAATGATAAATGAACATGATAAATTAACCAAAGGTGATAATATGTGGAATCAATGTCAGTAAATTAAAATGAGACAATCTGTCAATCATTGGTGATAAGACCAAATATCAATATTAAAGTAGTTACACATAAGGTAACACTAAGGGACTCAGCCTAAGGTTAAAGGTTAGCTGCATGGGGTCAGGCCATCATGGATGGGGCAGAAGGTATGTTTTAGAGGTCCAAGTTGTATTAAAAGACGTTTGAAATTTTGGGGGTTTGAAAATATGGTTTTTAAACAAAAATCTCCAAATTTTGTATCCCTTTTATTGATTAAAAAAATTAAGGACAATTTCAGGAAAAATTCAAGATAAGAAGGCCAATATCACTGATCAATTCAATATAATTAGGGATCGTTCAGTCTGTGCTAAGGTACACCAAGACAAAGAAAAGTGGCAGGCTGGACTGCTGGAGAAAAGTGGCAGGCTGGAGCAAAGGTACAGCAGAAGATTACAACAGTAAAGGAGCTATTACAAGAAATTGATGGATGAGTAAATGGGATTAAATGTACAAAAGGAAACCAACCCTGCTCTTGTATCTGAAAAAAATTTTGGAAGCATGTTTAATCCAAAACTAAATGAAGTAGAATTCCTGAAACTTTACAAACTTGTAAACTTGCCATGCCTGTTTATCAGTACAATACCTAATTTATACTAATTATTTGCACTCTCTGGTATGTGTATACACCTCTTGATGTAATATATGTTTCTAATTATTTTTTGCTTGCCCAATTTTTGGACACAAATGCTGTTTTTTTTCAGGAAGTTTGTAATGATGAGCCGGAGCTGATTCTAATCACTTCCCATCAGACAATCCCACAGGCCACAACTCTCAGAGGGATGGGAATGGCCAGTCCCGATAACACTGCTCAAAGGATATGCAGTAACCTTTTCTATGCAGAGTGCAGACTGCTGCAAAGCTGCAAGAGCCTCTTAATCCGAACTTCCTAATGCTGACTCCAAAAGGACCTCGCCCTAACCAAGAGCGCCCTGGTTTCGCGCACGGATTCCTAAGCCCGCATAGGTGTGTGTACGCGCGCGGTGCTTCCCTGAGGAAGCGCGCCGCGCAACGCAGACAGGCGCGCAGCGTGGCAAGCCGCTCGCGACGCCCTTGGTTAGGGGAAACCAAAACCATAATCTCAATCCTTACCCTAGACCTTCCTCACCTTCCCCTAACTGTAAGTTGTAACCAGGGGCGTGGCTTGCCGTGCCGCGCACTTTGTGCGCGCGTAACCATGGTCCTGGTTGGGGCAAAGATTCCTTAGCCTGCATAGGTGTGTCTGTGTGCGCGCTAACAGGGATATACGTGTTTAGCAAGGGCAAAGATGGCACTAGGTTGTCTGACGTCGTGGCGCGCGCGCTTCGCGCGCGCGAGGGGGTCAGGCAACGCCTGGGCCTGACAAGCACTAGGCACAGAAACATTCCACGGACGCGGACGTTGCCCGTTTATTTCTTCTGACTGGAGCGCAAAGTGACGTCCAAAGCAAATGTGACGTCCAAATATGACGTCCAAATGTGCAGGAACGTTGCGCCGCGTGAGGGTTTGCCAGACGCGCGCAGGGGGCCAGGCAACGTCTGGCAAGCGAGGGTAGGGTAACATCCTACGACATGGACAGAAACGTTTAAAAAAGGTTTATAAATGTTTTTACTTTTTCACTTTCAGAAACCATAACAAAACGATCGTTTCGTTTCTAAAAGTGAAATAATGTTTAAATTTAAAACGTTTATTAAACGTGTTTTTGCGTAACGGATAAAACGATAAAATTGGTTTAAAACTAAAAGTAAAAAACGTTTCTTATGTTCCCAATTCTATGAAACCTCGTTAACTTCGTTTTCAAAAGGTTCATTTTGATTTGAGAAAAACGTTCATATGAAAGCAAAAAAATGTAAAAAAACGCGAACGTTCATTTTTGTTTTGCAGAAAACGTCTTCTGTAAATGTAAACCAGAAATTAACGTTTTTTGAACGTGTATTTTTGGTTCCGAGGAAAAGTTCCTTGAAGACCGAAAATAAACGTTTAAAAAACGATATTTTTGGTTTACAGGGAACGTTTCATTGCAAAACCAAAAATGAACGTTTTTAAACGTTTATATTACGTTTCTATGAAACGCTATTTCAATCTGAAAATTGGTATGCAGTAAACCAAAGATAAACATATTTAAAACGTTTATTTTTGGTTTTAAATTTATTTCTTAGGTGAAGGTCAATTGAACGTATCAGAAAGGAAACGTTCATTCTTTAGTTTCAATAAACGTTCCTGCAAAAACGTTTATCAAACGTTATACTATTAAAAACGTTTATCCAAAAGGTTTAAAAGAAACCAAAATAGAACCAAAGAAAAAGGTTTAATATTGGTTTAATATTGGTTTATTTTTGTTTTGGTTTGAATGGGCCGGCTGGGTTGGCGAAATCTTATCCTTTAGTTTTTTGGAATGAGCAGGAGCCTTAATGCTGTTACTGTAGATATTTATCATTATGGTTGTAGGTACTTGTAGACTTAGAGTGTATCGTAAAAAAGTACGACATTTCATCTCCTGACCATTACCAATACCATGACCATCACCCTAAGGCTAATGCAGCCATAGACCCTTACCCAGGCCCCAACCAATTTGCTTGGAGTTGAAATATTACAAAAGAAGGTGCCGTGATATGAAATGCCCGTTCCCCTTCCTATCTTACAAAATTCTAAATCATGAGCGAATAATAATACTACGTATTCGCGTTATTTAAGCACAGTGCGTGCTTTATTCTCAACCAAACCACCCACTTCTAGTTCTACAAAAACAAAACCGGTTCTATGAACATAGGAACAAGTTTTTGCTGCCCCTCATGATATTCACCCTAATTGAATTTACTCATGCTATACAACATACCATAATTGACTTAAAGAGCCGACCTCATTTAAGACACATGACTGCAGGCCTGAAGACCTGGTTTAACTTTAAGTATTTGATTTAACTTTTATTTCAGATTTTCTAATTTCATTCAATTGTTTACGAGACTGAAAATTTTATTTTATGCACAGAAAATATCATAAATGATAAGACAGAGGATTGTCAGGGTAATTTGCGAACACAGTTTTGGTAGGACTTCAATATCAAGTCGTAAAGAGAATGACGTGTACATACCTATTTGTCTCCCGGACAAAAGATAAGGATATGTTCGTCCTTATAAGCTCATTTTCGGTCGAAAATTACAGCTTTTTCCACTCGCTGTCCCACTTCTGCACTGCATCATTTTTCAATTGCAGTAGATACCAGCTACCATGGATTTTCTCATGGTGTCACGGCATTCGAGACTGGAAATGCTCTAATTCAATTTACCCGATTGCAATTTGTATCACTATCTCGTTTGATACTGAATCCTGATTCTCTGGATTATATCAAGAACACCTAATATTATCTTTCTAACGTTGGATTAATTGATCCTGGTGATACCGGTTTCCATCAACATATAATTGGGTTTTCTTTAGTTCCAAAAGGGCGATTCCTCAACTCCATAAGATAAGGCCCAGTCCCCATATTGGCATTGTGCCATGGGTATAAAGATAAATTAGACTTCATATTATGTATGCTATGGATGAGTATTCTCTTTCAAATCTGTCCGTGCAGTCTACAATCTGTTAGCTCTCATAAATTTGGAGTTATATGAACTAAACCCAATCTATAATTCATCTAAAGCTAGAGTTGATTTGACCTGTAAATTTTGTGATAACACAGCAATCTGAGAAGCTTGGTGGCGACTGGCGTGCAAAAATTTCCCCAATAAAATTGAGACTAATTTAATTAGCTGATCATGAAAACTGATCTTATTCTCCCTCAGCTCCTATATCTGTACTTATTTAAATTAGAAACGGAAGTACGCACTGATTACCTCATTTTAAGTGATCAACTTCAAGCAAGAAATTTCTTTCTCTTGTTCATCTTAGGGTTCGTTTTCGGGCGGTGGAGATACTGGCTTCTGTAATTGCATTTTTTTTAAATTTTTATTCGTGGGTGAGATCAGAAAATTTCTGCATCTTAGGGCTGGTTTGTACTCATTACCACCCCCAAGGGCCAGAATAGTTAATCTATCCTGAGCCCATTTTGCTGCAGGTGGCAGGGGCTGTAAGCTTTCACACCGAAAATGCACGTCGGTACGTTCAGCCTTTGACCTTTCCACAGCCCTGCTGTTGGGTGCTGTGCAGTGTTTTTCTCTGCAGAGTTGATTTCCAGCGTAATGTCGTAACGCTTATGTACAACTTACAATTATTGCATCATGGAGTAATGTATCTGAATATATCCGTTTCTAATGTTATCAATGCCTAATCATATTTATTTTCAAACAGCGTATCGTTTGCTCTTGTTTGTCTCAAATCTCAATCTCTTTCTAAAGGGACACTTGTTTTGTGTGCATACCTTACGAAATAAATTCACATGGAACAATAATTTCGGGGATCGAAATTTTGGGCTAAATCCTGTATATACAAACCGCCGATCGGCGCCTATAATAGGCGCCTTTAATTTTTCTAAGGGGCCTAACCGGCGCCTATAAGAGGTACCACTTTTTGGCGCCTATAGTTAACAAGTGTCGAATTATCGGCGGTCATCGGCGCCGAAAAGCGCCTATACACCGCCTATCGGCGCCGTCGGCGTTTTTTGACCGCCTTCAGAAGTAGGCGCCTACGTTTTAAATTCGTCCTAAATTCTATAGGCGCCTTTAGGCGCCGATGAATTAAAGCAGTCCTAAACTCCTAAATTGGGCTAGAGTTAGGGTTTGGGTAAGAGTTTGGGTTAGGGTTTGGGTTTGGGTTTGGGTTTGCGTTAGGGTTAGGGTTAGAGTTTGGGTCAACCCAAGGCCAAACCCTGACTCAAATTCTAACGCAAACCTAAACCCAAAACCTAACCCAAACCCTAACCCAAACCCTTACCCAAGCCATAACCCAAACCCTAACCCTAACCCAAACTCTAATCCTAACCCAACCCTTAACCCAAATCCTAACTCAAACCCTAACCCAAACCCTATAACCCAAACCCTAACCCAAACCCTAACCCAAACCCTAACCCAAACCCTTACCCAAACCCTAACCCAAACCCTAACCCAAACCCTAACACAAACCCTAACACAAACTCTAACACAAACCCTTACCCAAACCCTAACTCCGGCCCAATTTAGGAGTTTAGGACTGCTTTCATTCATCAGCGCCTATAAGCGCCTATAGAATTTAGGATGATGAATTCAGTACTTTGGCTGATAATTGACTCGAAGCTCAGCTAATAAAACTCGTCCTTGCCAATTCAGCACAGCCTTAGTTCATCGGCGCCTATATGCGCCGATACTTAGGACATCGCTTGAGGACAAAAACCAGTATCGGCGCCTATAGGCGCCTGTAGGCGATGAAAAACATAAGCGCCTATAGGCGGTCAAAAACGCCGACGGCGCCGAAAGGCAGTGTTTAGGCGCTTTTCGGTGCCTACAGGCGCCGATGACCGCCGATAATTCGACACTTGTTAACTTATAGGCGCCTAAAAGCGGTACCGCCTATAGGTGCCGGTTAGGCGCCTAAAAAGTTATAGGCGCCGATTCGGCGCCGAATCGGCGGTTTGTATATATAGGATTTAGCCAAATATTGGAGTACGAAATTTTGGGGTATTTTCGGAAATATTACGCATGTTAAAATATGATGATGAAGTCATTTTTCTTGCCTATTCATTCGAATAATCGATGGCGGTATTGTCAGTTAGCTAATAGTAATATAGTAAGGGATGGACTGTAACCTAGTGTGAAGTAAATAGTATAGTAGGTCTGAGAACGTTTTTCGGTCGCTTATGGGTCATAGATTCACCAGAAAAAAACACTCCAACTTCTGAGTTGAAACCCCTTTTGGACCCCTTTCTTTAAATGGGGCAGAAACTTTGATTGGAAATATCTCAGCCTCTGGTTGAGATGCAAGCCAATCTTTACGCAAACTATGCAGGAATGAGCACATTATGGGGGGCGGGCATAGTTTTAAGTCATACCCCCTTTCTTTTTCGGTTATGGACCCGAAAAAACCCCTTTTATCCCTACGTATGACCAAAAAATGCCCCTTTGAAATAAATGAAAACTGAAGGTCGTACAGAACTCAACAAGTACACTAGGGTATGCAGAATGAGCACATTATGGGGGATAGAGCATAGTTTCAAAGCCGTACCTCCTTTCGTTTTCGAGTTATGGACGAAAAACCCTTTTTATTCCTTTGCGTATGACCAAAAATGCCCCTTTGTAATAAATGAAAACTGAAGGTCGTACAGAACTAAACGAGTACACTAGGGTATGCAGAATGAGCACATTATGGGGGGTAGAGCATAGTTTCAAAGCCGTACCTCCTTTCGTTTTCGAGTTATGGACGAAAAACCCCTTTTTATCCCTACGCGTATGACCAAAAATGCCCCTTTGTAATAAATGAAAACTGAACGTCGTAGAGAACTCAACAAGTACACTATGGTATGTAGAATGAGCACATTATGGGGGGTAGAGCATAGTTTCAAAGCCGTACCTCCTTTCGTTTTCGAGTTATGGACGAAAAACCCCTTTTTATTCCTTCGCATATTATGACCAAAAATGCCCCTTTGAGTTTGTAATAAATGAAAACTGAAGGTCGAAAAGAACTCAACAACTACACTAGGGTTTGCACAATGAGCACATTGTGGGGGGGTGAAACATAGTTTCAAAGTCGTATCCTTTCGTTTTCGAGTAATGGACGAAAAACCCCTTTTATCCCTACGCATATGTTTACTATGTAAACCTGTCTCTTCTTTTTCTTGCAGTGGCCAACAAGGACCTATTGAAACCAAAGCAATTGCCAATCCTATTGTAATCCATATTATCATATGAAATATAAATTTCTTTTTGTATCATACCTTCATTAATCAGCTCAATAACTTCAATAGCATTCTTGATGATTTTGTCTTGGAGAGTGGTTAGCCTCAAATAAACCCAGCCAGTCATGTCCAATTTAAAATTTATCAATATGGTAATTTGATGAAAATCTCTCTGCTTCTCGTGTTTTTTATTTGATTTGGAAAAATTGTTTCATAAATCAATGCGATTCTGCTCTTGACAGACCATCTTAGGGAAAATAAGAAGATCCATTGCCGGCTATCTTTTCTGGACTCCATTCCGGTCTATACTGTGCACACTGTGAGCTGTTGTCAGGAGGATGCCATCATTCATCATGACTGAAGACTGTGGCATAAAACAATGGGGGGACAAAATCGGCAGGAAGTTTGGGATACATTAAATAAAGTGTAAACTGAAGCAATTTTATCTATGATTGACAGGTTAATTCATAAAACAATCCACTTTTGGGGCTAAGGATTTTGGTAGATCTAATTTCAAGCATGGGCCATCAGTTTTACAGGATGAAGCCAGATCTGGTGTAAATTGTAGACAGGAATAGTATTTTTGGTAAGTAGGGAATTCTAATGCTTAGGGGCATACTCATGATGTTGACTTGTGTGTCGAACATAGCTGCCAACAAATTTGCAGGATACCCTGCTTTGCCCTGCTCTGCAAGGCAAGCCCTGCTTTGCAGGGCAAATCGGAAAAAAGGTATCAGCCGTCAATCATGAAAAAATTGTCGACAGATGTAAATAAATCCCAGGTATTGGACGAGGGGTGCTCCTTGAAGCCAGTGGTAGGGTTTTCGTCACAGCCTCGTACTGTGTCTTGTAACCGAGAGATATACCATATGAGCAACGTGATAGGATAGTGGCGCCGACCTCGCATCCACCCTGTGAGATTTGTCGTCCTTACGTCCACCCCTGGTTTTACACTGCCGACCTTGCGTCCCCCACCTCGTATCCGGTTCCCTCAAGTAGCAAGCAGCAGCTAAGGTATACCGGTATAAACCCCATTGAATGACAAGCCGTGCTTTATACTATGAAAGGTGACTCAAGTATGATGGATTGAAACTCGGTGCTTCAGAAAGATACATGAGTGAAGTTTGGTTCAGAAAGGTATACCTATATTGATGGATGAAGTGAAATGATGGTTCACAAAATACCTATAGTGAAGTGGGTTGAAGTGGTGATTCAGAAAGGCACGGTCTATAGTGAGACTGCGATGAATATTATTCACGAAATTAACGAACGTGTCATCTGAAAGGTAAATCGTTTATGAAAAACGGGTAATCATGATCTGATGCATGTGGCTAAAAAGGAGGTTTTTTTTTTCCATAAATCGAAAACGAAAGGGGGAACGACTTTCAAACCATGCTCTACCCCCCATAATGTGCTCATTCTGCATACCCTAGTGTACTTGTTGAGTTCTGTACGACGTTTAGTTTTCATTTATTACAAAAGGGCATTTTTGGTCATACGTGAAGGAATAAAAAGGGTTTTTTCGTCCATAACTCGAAAACGAAAGGAGGTACGGCTTTGAAACTATGCTCTACCCCCCATAATGTGCTCATTCTGCATACCCTAGTGTACTCGTTTAGTTCTGTACGACCTTCAGTTTCATTTATTACAAAGGGCATTTTTGGTCATACGGCGAAGGAATAAAAAGGGTTTTTCGTCCATAACTCGAAACGAAAGGTGGTACGGCTTTGAAACTATGCTCTACCCCCATAATGTGCTCATTCTGCATACCCTAATGTACTTGTTGAGTTCTGTACGACCTTCAGTTTTCATTTATTTCAAAGGGGCATTTTTGGTCATCTGGCGTAGGGATAAAAGGGTTTTTCGTCCATAACTCGAAAACGAAAGGGGTATGACTTTAAAACTATGCTCCGCCCCCCATAATGTGCTCATTCTGCATAGTTTGGTGCAAAGATTGGCTTCGTATCTCAATCAGAGGTTGAGATATTTCCAATCAAAGTTTCTGCCCCATTTAGGAAGAAAAGGGGTCCAAAAAAGGGGTTTCCCCAACTCAGAAGTTGGAGTGTTTTTTTCTGGTGAATCTATGACCCATAAGCGACCGAAAAACGTTCTCAGACCTACTATACTATTTACTTCACACTGGGTTACAGTTCGGGACACATACAGCCCTTAGTAATAGTTTAGATATACTTAATTATTATCCGAAATCACCATTTCATTCATTCTAAGTCCCGCCTGTCATATTATGTTGAATCAAATTTGAGGCATGTCAAAGAAGAACGAAACAGCAGATGAGACCAGTGCGCTGAAGAACTATTTCAACAATGATGATAAAGAGAGCTGTGAAGTGGCTAAAGCTGGACGAGAAGACCAGAACATCAACGAAGCACTCGAGGGGGCAGGCTGCGGTTTTGGGACGATTCTCTACACCCTTGGGACTTTCCTATTCTGCTGTTTACAGGGTTCTGAAGTAGTTATGTTAGCCATCGTGGGACCAGTGGTCAAATGTGATTGGAACTTGGGTTCTTTCTCCCTCAGTGTGCTCCAAATGAGCACCAACTTTGCAATGATGTGTTCTTCAGGGCTTACTTCTCCTTTGGGGGACAAGTTTGGGCGCCGTCCAATGGCACTGATAGGAGCAATAGGGGTGACCATAACCGGGATTCTTTGTGCTTTCACTAAAGCTTACTGGCAGTTCCTAGCCCTCAGACTGGTAATGGGACTGTTCTTTGGACTTGGAACACCCCCAGCTGTAGTACTGAGTGGAGAAATCCCACCAAAGAGATACAGAGCTCTGGCGATGTCTGGATTCTCTCTAGCATGGGGAGTTGGAGTTTCTATAAGTGGCGCCATCGCCTACTTCGTTATGGAACCTTATGGGTGGAGGGGTCTTGTGCTCAGTATTCCAATAACCTTCTCACCGTGTATAATCTTCCTAGCTTGTATCAGGGACTCTCCGAGGTTTGACTACTACTGCGGAAAAGTAGAAAAGGCAGAGAAAACCATCAAACAGCTGTATAAACTGAATGGGAAAGGTGATGTGGAAATAAGGTTGAAAGATGTTGATGTTCCAAAGTCGGCACATGAGGTTGGACTGGCTACAACGTACAGGATCCTACAAAAGACAGACAACATAAAGAACAGCGTCTTTATCATCCTCCTGGGGATATCTTCCTACTTCTGCTACTACTTCTACGCCTACATTATGCCTCGTCTACTAAATGAGGGCTATTGTGCTGGAGAGAGCATTGTCGTTAAGGAATCATGTGACTTTGACAAGAAGACCCTTCTCAGCATCGAAATGATCAACATAGCGGAGCCAGTTGGTCTGATAATCACTCTCTTCCTCTTGGAATGCATCGGGAGAAGGAAAGCGTTCATGGGTGCAGCAGTCCTCACGTTTTTGCTCCCCACTGCAACTTACTTCTGTGTTAATCATGCTTATCTCCTAAGTTTCCTTCTCTTTATCTACGCTTCTATCGCTGGCTCCGCTCTGGCTCCAATGGTTCTAGTGAATGAGTACATGCCCACAGTAATCAGATCCTACATGACCTCGCTGGAAGCAGTCTCTGCCTGGTCAGGGGCCATTATTGCAATATTCAGCGCAGAATATGCCTTCAACTACAGCCCGAGGTTTGCCCTAGGGGTGCTCCAGATTTTTGCATTCATCGCTGTGGGCTGCTTGAGTATGTTAAGAAGAGAAACCGGAAACCAGGATCTTGCATAATGAGCCGAAGTGAAGATTAACTGGTCAAGATTTGTATTCAGTACTTGTGACAATTATCACAAAACTATGAAAGCATGAAGACAGTGGTCAGTGTTATTGATAATTACTTATATGATATGATTTTCATTCTTTAAACTTTTAAATCATTTTAAAACTTAAAACTTTAGTGTATGTGATGATTAATTATAATAACTGCTTTTTATCATGATTTTGAAATAAGATTGTAATGACTGCCTATGTCATTTGAAATTGAATTTTATATCCACTGATTGATTGACGCTTTTATGGGCAAAGAAAATTATTTTTGCAATTATATTATTTGAATATATATTTTTTGATTGATTTGAAATTAGTATGTTCTTTCTCCAAATCTCAATTCTCATCTGAAGTGACCACATTCTATTTCTAACCGTGAAAAATCGCCGACCAAGGGATAATCGGCGATTGAGATCCCGCTTATCGTCGCCGATGAAAAATGGGCAGATGACCACATATAGTAATAGAAAAATCGCCCACTCGGCGCTTATCCGGCGCCGATCGCCGATCGACCATTTTCCATCAGCGGTCTTCGGCGCTGATCAAATCGCCGACTCGCAATGATTAAAAAAGTGACGCGCTTCGGGTAAGAGAAAAGAGAAAATCGAAAATAATTATTTATGGTCAGTACAAAAAATGAAACCAAAATTATTAGTTGGTGATTGGGGTCAACGGCATGCACATTCAATGCGCGACGGCAAAGTCTCAACATACAAGCGATTTTACTGCTCTCAATTTTCCCGGCAGCTAACTGCTCTCAATTTTCCCCGCTGTCAGCGGAACATTTTCACTTTTCAAGTTTGCCTTCGTATGCAGTGTTACTGTGCACAACATGAATCAGTTTCGGACCGAAAGCGCTGCGAGCAAATTCTGACCATTTCACTCATAAAACCATTTGTGAAGGTCCAATAGATACCAAAAATCGATAACATTAGACAGCGTCCGTGAAAATTTGAAGCATTTTCATCCGAAAATGATGAAGATATTGCAAAATTAAAATAAAGTCGGTTTCGGACCGAAACTGGCAGTTTCGGTCCGAAACTGAATATAAAATTCTGTTATAGCTAGGTTATTTTTGGATGAAAATGCTTCAAATTTTCACAGACGCTGTCTTATGCCATAAACTGTGTCCATGCAAGTCCCGGCATCGATTGGACCTTCACAAATGGTTTTACGAGTGAAACGGTCAAAATTTGCGCGCGGCACTTTCGGTTGTCCACAGAAACTGATTTTCATGTTGTCCAGGGTAATATTTTATAAGCGTGTTCATTTTTCGTGCTTTCTCAAAGTCAAAGTCTGAGAGGGTAATATTCTACAATATATTGCAAAATATTACCTCTCAAAGTCCCCGTGGTCTCAACATAAAAGTGATTTCCACTACTTTGCCCTCAATTTTGTTACGTTTTTAGCCAATGAGTTCTCATTTTTCAGTCAAAATTTTTGTTTTACGGCAGCAGCATTTAGGCATTTCCACTTTGAAAACTTTGCCCTCATATTTGGTGTTACGTTTTTAGAAGTTGAGTTCTCATTTTTCAAACAAAAACTTTTGTTTTACGACAGCAGCGATAGAACTCTTCAGTTGAAAACAAAGTGTCATTATGCCCTTGTAACCTAAAGAGTGTCCTGTGCAATAACAGTACGACCTGAAATAACAATTAGCCATTAAAAAACAATAGAATAACCATATAATGTTACGCCAGAGTGTCCTGTGCACTGTCAGACTGTCCTGTCGAGTGTCCTGTGCCCTGTCAGAGTGCCCTAGGCCACTAAAGTAGTGCCGCTGTGCCCTGTCAGAGTGTCCTGTAACCTGTCAGAGTGCCCTGTGCCCTGTCAGAGTGTTCTGTGCCCTGTCAGAGTGTCCTGTAACCTGTCAGAGTGTCCTGTGCCCTGTCAGAGTGTCCTGTAACCTGTCAGAGTGCCCTAGGGCACTAAAGTAATGCCGCTGTGTCCTGTCAGAGTGTCCTGTAACCTGTCAGAGTGCCATAGGCCGCTAAAGTAGTGCCACTGTGCCCTGTCAGAGTGTCCTGTAACCTGTCAGAGTGCCCTAGGGCACTAAAGTAGTGCCGCTGTGCCCTGACTGGCTGACTCTGAGTACACTGAAACATTGCAGGGTTCTTTGGGTCCATGACGTCATACATATGGTGGACATATACTGGATCGCATCTTACATAAGCAGGCCAGACGTGACAAAGTTGCTACCAAGTCGGCGACTGGACAAAGTGTTCAATGCTCATCTGCCAAATCCAACTATTCACCCCCCCCCCCCTTGCTGTAACATCTCAAATCCTCCACCCCAGTACGCTAATTCATCCTTGGCGTGTGAGATACTTATTATAATACTAAGTATTTTGAAGGCTAGTAGTAGTACACTCTTTGACAGCAACTACAAGGCTCGGTCAATGATCATTGTCCAAGCAGGTCTTTGTACTATGACCAAGCCCTGTCGAGGAACTGAAGAATAACCTTGAGAATAATAGCTCATGCCTTTGGAATATTTATCGCATTTATTAGTAAACATGTAGATTTCGACAGTTTGCAGTTAGTTTTCAAAATCTCTATAGCTATGATAATATTGAATTTGGATACTAATTTATCAATCATCAATAAGCGCGAATAATTTTGGAGGTTTAGCTTAATTAAACTTTACAATAATGTCGCCGGTAAAATCCCACTCATGCAAAGCACCGATTCGGCGTCGATAAGCGCCTATTCGGCGCCTATAGATTTTTAAGCGCCGAGTCGGCGCCGATTTTCGTCAATTTATCGGCGATTATCGGCGATTATCGGCGGCTATAGGCGCCTATAGGTGTCAATAAGCGCCTATAGTATAGGCGCTTATCGACACCTATAGGCGCCTATAGTATAGGCGCTTATCGACACCTATAGGCGCCTATAGCCGCAGATAATCGCCGATAAATTGACGAAAATCGGCGCCGATGGGCTATGCACCACTTATCGGCGGTTTTGGCGCTTCTCGGGACTCAACCGCTTGTAAGTGCCTAAGTTTTTTAGCGCCTATAAGCACCGATGCTGATTTTTGATCTTAGGTATAGGCGCCGATACTAAAGACCAAAATTCATCATCGGCGCCTATAGGCGATTAAAAACGTAGGCGCTTAAATGCGGTCAAAAAGCGCCGAAAGTGCCGATAAGCGGTACAAAGGCGCTTATCCGCGCCTATAGGCGCCGATGATCGCCGATAAGTTGAAAAATTTTATCGGCTCCTGAAGGCGCCGAAAATAAATTTTTTGCGGCGCCTTCTGGAGCCTATAAGCGGTGATGAAAATTGGCGCCGAATCTGCAGCCAATGAAGAATCGGTACTTATCGGCGCCGAATCAGCGATTTGTATACATGGGATTTTGCCCCCGAAATTGGGATGACGAATAGCCAGATTCATCTAAATTCCAAGGTATGGCACACAATGAAGACGCGGTAGATGAAAATAGTGCCCTACATAGTTATTTCGAAGGAGAAATTCTTAACACGAGAAAAGCCCGTTACGAAAACGAAGAACAAAGCATCAACGACGCACTTGAAGCGGCAGGCTGCGGTTTTGGGACGATTCTTTACACGATTGGAACTTTTCTACTATGTTGTCTACAAGGTTCAGAAGTGGTTATGTTAGCCATCGTGGGACCAGTGGTCAAATGTGATTGGAACTTGGGTTCTTTCTCCCTCAGTGTGCTCCAAATGAGCACCAACTTTGCAATGATGTGTTCTTCAGGGCTTACTTCTCCTTTGGGGGACAAGTTTGGGCGCCGTCCAATGGCACTGATAGGAGCAATAGGGGTGACCATAACCGGGATTCTTTGTGCTTTCACTAAAGCTTACTGGCAGTTCCTAGCCCTCAGACTGGTAATGGGACTGTTCTTTGGACTTGGAACACCCCCAGCTGTAGTACTGAGTGGAGAAATCCCACCAAAGAGATACAGAGCTCTGGCGATGTCTGGATTCTCTCTAGCATGGGGAGTTGGAGTTTCTATAAGTGGCGCCATCGCCTACTTCGTTATGGAACCTTATGGGTGGAGGGGTCTTGTGCTCAGTATTCCAATAACCTTCTCACCGTGTATAATCTTCCTAGCTTGTATCAGGGACTCTCCGAGGTTTGACTACTACTGCGGAAAAGTAGAAAAGGCAGAGAAAACCATCAAACAGCTGTATAAACTGAATGGGAAAGGTGATGTGGAAATAAGGTTGAAAGATGTTGATGTTCCAAAGTCGGCACATGAGGTTGGACTGGCTACAACGTACAGGATCCTACAAAAGACAGACAACATAAAGAACAGCGTCTTTATCATGCTTTTAGGTTCATCCTCTTACTTCTGCAACTACTTCTTCGCCTACATTATGCCTCGTCTACTAAATGAGGGCTATTGTGCTGGAGAGAGCATTGTCGTTAAGGAATCATGTGAATTTGACAAGAAGACTCTTCTCAGCATCGAAATGATCAACATAGCGGAGCCAGTTGGTCTGATAATCACTCTCTTCCTCTTGGAATGCATCGGGAGAAGGAAAGCGTTCATGGGTGCAGCAGTCCTCACGTTTTTGCTCCCCACTGCAACTTACTTCTGTGTTAATCATGCTTATCTCCTAAGTTTCCTTCTCTTTATCTACGCTTCTATTTCTGCCTTTGGTTTGGCTCCCATGGTTCTTGTAATTGAGTACATGCCCACAGTTATCAGATCCTACATGACGTCAATAGTGGCAATCTCTGCATGGTCGGGAGCCATCATGGCTACATTTTTGGTAGAATATATTTTCAATTTCAATTCAAAGGTGGCTATTGGGGTACTCCAGGTTTCAGCATTAATCGTCATGGGCTGTTTGAGCATGCTGAAGAGAGAAACAGGAAATTTGGATCTCACATAGTTAATAGTACTTGGACAAGAATAGAGATCATAAATTATATATTTCTCTGCCCCGTCATCTCAGGAAAAGAGATGATGAAGAAATCGCAAAGATGAATAATAGCTAACAACCTTAAGTATAAATTCGTAAAATTAGGATCGGATGTGCGTTAAATGTTAGTGTTACGTTGTATTTTTCAGTTTCACTTTACCCACATTTTCCCAATCCTTACCCATTTTGTCCTATCCTCGCCTGCACCCTCGCTCTCTAAATTATTATTCTGCCCTAATACCGAAATAATTTTACCAAATACAAAATTCTAAAAATGTGTAGTCAGTAGGGCCGGGATATTGGTATACTTTCTTACGAAAAATTGTTGCTTTCAACCTTTGAACTTGAAGACACGTCATATGCGTATCATCTCCAGTACACCCCGGTGAACCCCTACTGACCCCCTGGTGAACCCCTACTGACCCCCTGGTGAACCCCTACTGACCACCGACTGACCCCCTGCTGATCCCCTTACTGACCCCCTGGTGAACCCCTACTGACCCCCTTCTCACCACTTTCTGATCATTATCCTAACATGTATCACGACTGTTTTAAAAGCATTTGAAATAGCACTCAGCCTTATCATAACACCACAATTGGTAAATTGCCAGTCGATCAAGGCACCCTAAACGCCCGCTCAAACCATAAAACGAGTCAGTTATGTTTGTTATGTTCGTTATGTTATTCAAGTCAGTCAAAAAAGTCAGGACAGTCACGTTAGTCAAGTTATTCAAGTCATTAAAGTCAGTTCTGTCAGTCAGGTTGGTAAAACTTGACTGATATGGCTGACCTGTCCTGACTGACTGACTTGAATAACTTTATCGAACTAACTTCACTTGACCGACTCGACCTGACTAACCTGACCGACATGACTGACATGACTGACATGACAGACATGACTGACATGACTGACATGGCTGACATGACTGACATGACTGACATGACTGACATGACTGACATGACTGACATGACTGACATGACTGACATGACTGACATCAATGACATGAATGACATGACTGACATTACTTGATCGAACTAACTTGGCTTGAGTTGCTTGGCTTATTTGGCTTGACTAACTTGACTGACCAAATACCTGACTGACCTGACTGATGTTTTAAACAAGAGTTCTTTATATTTCAATTTATATAGAGATAATTTGGGTGGAACTTCTGGCACAATTCAGGTAGAATTCCGAGTAGAACTTCAGGTAGAATTCAGGTAGAATTCCAGGTAGATTTGAGATAACTTCGTCTTGATTGAATGAGTTTCCACAAGAGAAAGGCACTTCTAACTCATGTCGGAAATAGTCTAATATTTACAATTTCATTGTACACTTAAATACAAATTCATAAGTCAAAACAACGAATCACATCCATTAGTGTTGTGTCCTCGGTATCTGTTTAACCCGTGATGATCTGCCATGTTATCTGTTTTAACACCATCTTCCAAATGAACTCATCCATGTTTAGGCTACTGTGCTTTGTTCACACAATACCAATGAGAAAATAAATGATAGAAATATTGAAATTACGAGCTCAAAAGCTTGAAATAAGGAGTGAAACACTGAACGACCTGACATGACTGACTAACCTGACTGACTTGATCGAACTAACTTGACTTGAGTGGCTTGACTAATTTGGCTTGACTAACTTGACTAACTTGGCTTGACTAACTTGACAGAACTGACTTAAATGACTTGAATAACTTGACTAACTTGACTAACGTGACTGTCCCGACTTATTTGACTGACTTGAACTACATTTTAAATTTTGGCTTGATAGTTTAAATTTTTATGAATACGTAGTTAATTACGTATTCATAAAAATTTAAACTATCAAGCCAAAAAGTTAGAAATTAAAGGAATTTGTACAATTGTACAAATTCCTTTAATTTCTAACTTTCAGGATCAACATTTTGTCAACTGTACGATCATGATCGGTTCAACTAAGTGAAGCAAATATATATCTTATTTAGTCTACATAAGTAGACTAATAAATTAATCTGTTTTAAAATGTATAACAGTTGATTATACTAACACACTCAGATCGCTAAAATACTTTACACAAAATCTGCTTGAAACAATTTAAAATACACTGCTCCATACTAGAAGCAAATGCTTTATCAATTCCTCTAAGGTTACATTTAAAAATTGTCATTTCAAGTCGGACTAGACTCAACTCTAATAACTAATTCAAAAGCCCTCATTACATGTATGATAATAGATTGAAAGATAATACCTTATCTGACATAATTATCAGTATCACGGACTTACTCACGGACCTAAAACTTCATGGACATTGATATTCACGTTCAATCCTGCCACTTCAAATTATAACAAAAATTCGAAATTATCGGCTCAATTTTTTCCATTTTCTTCCACGATTTGAATACTTGAATTGTGAAGGCAAGTGACTTAGTGACGCAAGTGACTTAGTGAAGGCAAATGACTTAGTGAAGGCAAGTGACTCAGAGAAGGCAAGCGCCTTAGTGAAGGCAAGCACCTCAGTGAAGGCAAGCACCTCAGTGAAGGCAAGTGACTTAATGAAGGCTAGTGACTTAGTGAAGGGAAGTGACTTAGTGAAGGCTAGTCACTTTATAAAGGCTAGTGACTTAGTGAAGGCTAGTGACTTAGTGAAGGAAAGTGACTCAGTGAAGGCAAGCGCCTACTACAGCCTAAGTGAAGGCAAGTGACTTAGTGAAGGCTAGTAACTTAATGAAGACAAGTTACTTAGTGAAGGCTAGTCACTTAATGAAGGCTAGTAACTTAGTGAAGGCAAGTCACTTAGGGCACTCAGTGAAGGCAAGTGACTTAATGAAGGCTAGTGACTTAGTGAAGACTAGTTTCAACATAGGTCAATGACGTCACTCAGCCCCTATTATATGGGGATATTTATGATCTCCTTCTAAATCTTTGCTGTATAATCACATTCGTCGCAATAGCAATGTCCTGAGTTTCAATTTGGACTACATCTGATCTTTAATTTAAACATATTATCAATTACGTATACAAATAAAAACTTAGCACTAATACTTGATTATGCACCTTCCAGGCATGTTTTTGCTATGTATTCAAAAACCCTATAGGCACCAGGATACCGTGCGCAATAAATTATTACGCACTGAAGTGCCAAAATAAGGATTTATTACGCACTGTAGGTCATAATAATTTATTATGGTGTGCGTAATAATTTATTTCGCACAGTCGACCCACTTGTATCTTCATATCATAAATTAAAACATTTCCTTGTGTTTGAAATTATCCACTTTTTTACGAGTAATTACGGTGCATAATTCAGTTTAATAACTCGTAAAAATTGCAAACCTCTGCAATAAAAACCTCGGCCTTCGGCCTCGGTTCTTAATGCGATATAACACACTCGGGCCTTCGGCCCTCGTGTGTTATATCAAGGTTAGCAATTTTTACTCGTTACTAAACCCTTCATTGACGATCAGGGAAAACATCAATGACTGATCAACAAAAATTTAAATTGAACTTAAAATTAGTGGAACTAATTTAAAACGGTCGGACTTAATGTACTGCGTCTTATAAAGCATAAAAAACCACAAATACTAATAATCAAAAACAAATTGCATCGAAAATGGAACACTGAAATTAACTGTGCTTTCCAAAAAATATATCTAAAATTAATAGAATCACGTGTTTATATAATTAATTCCATTGTTGATATTTCATTTCAATCACAATGCTTCTAAAGTGTGAGTGCTCGTGAAATTCAACAAAGATCCAGGGCCACTGAAAATCCTCAGACCAAAGATTCCACGGTTCATCAGTGTGCATTGCTTCGTACTAGAAGCAAACGCAATTTTAAGCATAATATTCTATATTAACATCCATCTCAATCGTAAAAACGGTAAAAATAATTCAATTCATTAACAAATATTAAAAGATAAAACTAAAAACAGTGTTCAATTATCATGAAAATAAACTACGGATTGTTCGGTCAAATAAAAGTCCACTGAAATCTCATTTTAGTTAATAACTATAGTTTACAGACTGACTTTCCTCAATGTGACATATTGGGTATTTGATAAGTTGCCAACTCATTGAACGTCATTTACGTCATCGGCAATTCCTGAAATTTGGATAATTTTATTTTCATCAAAAATCAAAACGCAGATGCATTCATCAATTTAACTAACCTATGTCACATAGCAGAGGAAATTCAGGATTTATAAGCTGTAAACTTTCATCCAATCTACAATATAAACAAGCTGCCCCTTCCGTCATTAATTTACCATCTACAATAAACGTTTATAGTTCTGGATATAAACATATAGTAGTCTCACGACAGGTTTAGAGCGATTTGAGCAAACTTGATGAAACTTTCAGGATATAAAAGCAACATCTCAGAGAAGTTAATATTCATTTTTGAGCTCCAGAAGCGGAGTAATGACCGAAAAGCCAGTCTCAAGTGATAACTTTGAAATCTCGAAAATCAAGGTATTTGTCGTTCGGTTCGACTACTATAGTACTTTAGACTCTCAAACTCATTGCAGAAATATGATTTAGAGAGCTCGGCTTCGCCTCGCACTCTCAATCATTTAAATGTCTCCAGCTGCACTGTCGCATTTAAATCATATAAGGCCCTGCATTCGCAGGGCTTTATACTTTCTGCGAGTTCGACTTACGCCTCTAAAGTACATAAAAAGTATAAAAGTCTAGACTCTAGACTACGAAGTTTACCTCGCCACTACCTCATTATCAACAAGTTTATCATTCTCAGAGTACACTCGCTGCACGCTGTTAGATTCCCCTTCCAGAGAGGAGGAGGAGGAGGATGCGAAAAGTCTCTCCAAACACGGAACTTTGATCTTCAGTGCTGCCAGGAGGAAATACGCCACGATGAGGCAGTAGCCGAGGTATACAATAGCTACCAGAGCGATATACCCTGCAGTTAGCTTGTAGGAGATAACAGTAGCGATAACGAGGTACACGTTGATTCCGAACACGAGGAATGCAAGGAACCAGATCACTGCGAGCATGCCAAGGGAGGACTTGAAGGATCCCACGATGGACTTGTCACTAGTGAACTGGAGGATGGGGAGCAAGGCAAAGGGCAGCATGATGCTTTGGAGGACGTTGAGGATGTCGTTTAGTCTGGAGAGCTGGTCTATGTCGTTGTTAGACACGATGACAATGATTATTGTAGGGCAGATGGCAATGCTCCGGGTGATGAGGACCCGCTGCCAACGGGGGAGCTTCAAGTTAATGAAGCCTTCCATCACAAACTGACCTGAAGATAAGCAGCGATCAATCATTTCTTCTAGGGAAGAGAGACAAAAAATAACAATAAACCAAATAAATGTATGCTTCGAATTCGGTCAGAATAAATTACACGCCATTTAAGAGAAAGAAGTGGTTAGACAAGTTCAAAGTACCTGAATAAGTTCCGGTCATCGTTGAACTTTGGCCAGCAGCCAAGATCCCAATAGCCCAAATGTACTTTAGCGTTGAACCAAACTTGCATTCTAAATAGTTTCCCGCACTGTAAAGATTAACATCGTCTCCTGAAATTGAATAATCAGTAAGAGAATAAGTGAAACCATGCAATTATAAAAACATATTCTGATCAGGGGCTGGCAAGGCCACCGCAGGCCCGCGAAGGTTAGCGAGCCCAAAGACAAGCATTTGAAGGCATACTTGAATGGCATATTAATGACGTCAAAAAATAGAAATTAATATTAATATCGATTTCACAAAGACAGGTGGTTTCACCCGTTTTTAACACGAATGTTGTGGCATGAAATGGATTGGAAGATACGGTGGATTTAAAATACCTGTGATGTTAAGAGAAGCCTTGCAAGCAATCCCAGCAGCGTCTTCAAAATACCACGCATTGGCGAAGACGCACACTACGAAGAAGTTAATTATGAAGGAGCAAATGAGGGCAATGCCAGATTCTATCGAGTTGTACTTGGTAGCTTCTTTTACAGCTCCCTTGTTCGTTCGGTCGATCTGAAAAAGAGAAATCATAAAAATTTTGGACTTAGATACAATATTTAACAAATCAACAAAGAGTAAGGAAACAGTTGCCTTTCTAGATCGCAAGAGGGCTAATGAAGGTAAAATCTACCTCTCTAGATCGCACGAGGGCTGAGTGAAGGTGGAACCTACCTCTCTAGATCGCACGAGGGCTGAGTGAACGTAGAACTTACCTCTCTATATTTCACGAGGGCTGAGTGAAGGTGGAACATACTTCTCTAGATTGCACGAGGGCTGAGTGAAGGTGGAACCTACCTCTCTAGATCCCAAGAGGGCTGAGTGAAGGTGTAACCTACCTCTCTAGATTGCACGAGGGCTGAGTGAAGGTTGAACCTACCTCTCTAGATTGCACGAGGGCTGAGTGAAGGTGGAACCTACCTCTCTAGATCCCAAGAAGGCTGAGTGAAGGTGTAACCTACCTCTCTAGATTGCACGAGGGCTGAGTGAAGGTTGCCCCTACCTCTCTAGATTGCACGAGGGCTGAGTGAAGGTGGAACCGACCTGTCTAGATCGCACGCGGGCTGAGTGAAGGTGGAACCTACCTCTCTAGATCGCACGAGGGCTGAGTGAAGATGTAACCTACCTCTCTAGATCGCACGAGGGCTGAGTGAAGGTGGAACCTACCTCTCTAGATCGCACGAGGGCTGAGTGAAGGTGTAACCTACCTCTCTAGATCGCACGAGGGCTAATGAAGGTAAAATCTACCTCTCTAGATCGCACGAGGGCTGAGTGAAGGTGGAACCTACCTCTCTAGATCGCACGAGGGCTGAGTGAAGGTAGAACTTACCTCTCTATATTTCACGAGGGCTGAGTGAAGGTGGAACATACTTCTCTAGATTGCACGAGGGCTGAGTGAAGGTGGAACCTACCTCTCTAGATCCCAAGAGGGCTGAGTGAAGGTGTAACCTACCTCTCTAGATTGCACGAGGGCTGAGTGAAGGTTGAACCTACCTCTCTAGATTGCACGAGGGCTGAGTGAAGGTGGAACCTACCTCTCTAGATCCCAAGAAGGCTGAGTGAAGGTGTAACCTACCTCTCTAGATTGCACGAGGGCTGAGTGAAGGTTGCCCCTACCTCTCTAGATTGCACGAGGGCTGAGTGAAGGTGGAACCGACCTGTCTAGATCGCACGAGGGCTGAGTGAAGGTGGAACCTACCTCTCTAGATCGCACGAGGGCAGAGTGAAGATGTAACCTACCTCTCTAGATCGCACGAGGGCTGAGTGAAGGTGGAACCTACCTCTCTAGATCGCACGAGGGCTGAGTGAAGGTGTAACCTACCTCTCTAGATCGCACGAGGGCTAAGTGAAGGTGGAACCTACCTCTCTAGATCACACGAGGGCTGAGTGAAGGTGGAACCTACCTCTCTAGATCGCACGAGGGCTGAGTGAAGTTGTAACCTACCTCTCTAGATCGCACGAGGGCTGAGTGAAGGTAGAAGTTGTGGGGCATGATGACCGCTCCTATCATTCCCACTGCTTGTAGTGTAACATCAGCATTCCATTTTCCAAGGCCCGGGACGAAGCCTTTCAACACTTCAACCTGAGTGGGGGTGTGTTTAGAGGCGGGGTTGAGATGGCATTGAGAGGCGGTGCTAAACAGTTGAATGTGACAATGTTACATCGGTACTTACACCACTAACTGACTAACAACTAGCTTGTTGAATACTTAAATGTTCATGGCACAAAATGTCAATATATTTGGTGCCAGACATATCCGAAAGTCCATTATTCAAAACACCAGGTCATTTGTCTATTGATATTCTTTCGTTAGAATGGATTTGAATTTTGAATGACAACTAAGTATCTACTATGAGTAAGACTCAAGGTCAATAGAAAGTTTTTGGGAGAGATAGTATGCATTGTGGTACATATAAAAACCAAATTCCGCAGAAATAAGGCGTAGTTTGTTTCTGGTTCGTTACTAAAGACTATATCGCTGGTGAGTGGGGTGTATACAACGTGAGTTTTTGCAATGCATCCTCACAATATGACAAGCGTTCAAACATCTCACCTGGTCAGGGAGGTGCCAGAAGTACTCAGTCCCAAACATGGCTGCCATCACAGCAATCAGAAAACAGAAGAATGCCTCCAACTTCCTGCAAACGTAGACCAATTTAGCGTATCAAAATATCAAATTACCTCACATTTTGACTTTTAAAGTTTAAACTCAATATAAATTTCCAGTTAATTCCCCGAGCCCGAATTAATTAAAACTTATTCCATGGAATGTTAAAACCCGTCAGCTTTTCTCGCTTTCAATATCACCTGAGTCCGTATTTGTCGAGGAAGAGGAAAGTGAAAGTGTCAGCAATGGTGAGTAATACACCAGCCCAGATGGGAAGCTTTCCAGCTGACAGGATGAACAGAGCTATGGCAGTCCCTGGAATGCGATGATAATTCATGTTATCATGTAATTGAATGTAAGTCATGCAACATATATTCGAGAGGCTAGTGAGGATTTCACCAGAGGGTTTCGCCAATCGCTTATATGGCGATTGGGACAAAGAATATAAAAAGTTAAGAACAACTAGGCGAGATGTTGACATGGTAATATGGGCTGGCAATTTTAGTATTTAGCAGTATGGATAAAGGTAAAATAAGGCACAAATTCTCTCATAATCCTCGAAAACCATACATTTGTAACGCTTAGACTTTACCTTTCTGTACAATAAAAAAGAAAATTTGAGGAGGGGATGAAAGTATAGTTATAAAGTACAATTGCGAAGGATTCACTCGATTCGAAATCAATGAATTATACGCTTCCCGCTATAATATACCAATAAAGTAAGCACTGATGGCACACATACCGATAACCTCCTGCATATCACTCCCAATAATGGCGATCTCGACCATGATCCACAAGACGAAGCGAGGCACGGTAGGGTACTGTTCTTTAGCAACCTCAGCTAAGTGGTTGCCTGTAACTACACCCAGCCTGAGGAGAAAGTTTAAGTCAGTGGTGGGGTGCTCTTAACAGTAAATATACCCACGTACGTAAGTGGCGCCACGCGATCGGAAATTTCGGAATGAATCTCATTTCTGGAAGTGGCAAGTGGCTACACTGGAATGTCATGATCACCTGATAGCGAGGCACTGAAGAAGAAAGCCCATGAAGTGAGCGACCAGGAGGAGCCACAGCAAACCGTACCCCGACACTGCACCGGCCTGCAGATCCGACTCTATGTTACCTGGGAGTAACATGGTGTTACATAGGGGGACTGTAGATCCGACTCTATGTTACCTGGGAGTAACATTGTGTTAGCAGAAGATACTCTTATAAAATAAATGGTAAAAAGCAAACTCCCAAGTAAATAAAACAGACTGGAGGAAAAACTTTACGTAAAATTATTAAAGGACAAATAATTTGCGTGTCACCGCCAAAAAGAGGCCATTTGAGCTGACTTTTAAAGTTTTAATTGCGCGGAGATAACACAGTCACCACAAAATTCTGGATATTGGTGAACGTTGGAAGCATGTAAAAATAATATGATTTACTTTTGAGTTACAATGCCTATCATGTCAACATAAATCTCACTCTAAAAGAAACAACCAGTATGAATTCTAACCGGGATCAAGGAAGGCGATGCTCCTGTCAATATAAATGACAGTCTAAAAGAAAAACCAGTATTTCTAACCGGGATCTAGGTGAGTGATGCTCCTGTCAATATAAATGAAACTCTAAAAGAAACAACCAGTAATTCTAACCGGGATCAAGGTAGGCGATGCTCATGAGGAAACCAGGGCCCATGAAAACAGCTAGTTTCTTCCAGCTGAACTTGGAGCTCTGTTCCTCGTCGTAGTCCACGACGATCTTCTGGTCCTCCTCCACCGTCATGGAGGTGTTGAACAGCCGGTTGTTCTCCTGGGGGCATGACTGTTAATATCCCAGGTGGGTCGCAAGGGGTGGTGGCGAATACGTGACGTATCACTTTTTTAACTAAATGCGACGTGACACTTCACGCCACGTGTTATGTCACGATTAGTTACAACTAGTGACGTTTGACGTGATCCATCACCGTTTAATTTAACAATTTTAATCAATGAAGTCAAAACTTTTATACTTATGAATATCTTTAAAATAATGATGAGTGTATGCTCTTTTCCTTTCATATTCGAGGCTGTTGCTTCTCTCCGTTTGAGACATGTCAACACCACTGTCACCTTCACTATAAAAAAGGTTATCTTATTATAATTATAAGTAATCGCCGGCCATGTGACACACTCGGCCTGCTCCTCGTGCGACTGAGCATGGCTAGCTCTAAGCAGGGGCGTAGCCAGGGGAAGGCGACACAGGCGGCTGCCTCCCCTTTTTGAAAAAGTGAAAAATTGTTAAGATGAGAGCTTCATTTTAATTTTACGCAAAATTTTTAAGGCAAACAATTTGAGATTAATTTGCAAAATAATCAGAATGAAAAAACTAGTGAATGAAATTAAGGGATGTCTTTATATATTAGAGGGATCCAATAGAGTCCATTATATTTCTATTATCTCAGAGAACATACGTTGCACTCCGTGACTATCACATGACATGTGTTTCATTATACAGACGATGGGCATCTAAAATTTAGCCGTAGAAACTGAAAGGTGAACACTCAGATAACGTTTTGTTAGAATGGAGATAGAAGGGTCAAATTTCTCTCCGATAACATACTTTGACATCATAGAACACCATAACACATGAGTTGGAAGTTTCTAAGTTTTGAGTTGAGATAAGATTAATAATGTGCAGCTGTTCGTTAATTATCAAATTATTCAAATTAAAAAATAAAGCACAAAAGGCATCAAAACCGAAAGGTAAGACTGATTTTAAAATTATTTAAAATACAAGTCAAAAAAAGAAAAAAATTGAATTAAATCATTCATAGCAAAAGCAAAAACAGACATGAGAGCAACACGTTTTTGCAAATAGCTGAAGTTTTGCTTTTCGAAAGAGGGTCGATTCTAAAAAGGTTCGAGGACGAGAAGTGGCATCCAAGGGGGACAGGAGCACATCACAAGAAAGAACAACTGAGAAATAAACCGTCGGATTGCAGAGAAAGAGGGGGTGCCGGTTAAATCAGTGCTGTACATAGGATCATGTTTCATGTTCTATATCTCATTTCACGGCAACTCAATACTTCAATGCACCAAATACGGAGTTGAATGTTCATTTTCTCAGAGTATGCATGCGAACATAGCCCAAGGAGAGTGTTTCTTCAACATGACGTGAGTGATATGAGGTCAGCAGGAATACGGCCGAGATTTGTCAATGATGCTCTGGAATTCAATTAGTCTTAGATGCAAATTAGAATTATTTGAACACGCACGAAGAAGTACAGATAACAAGAATTGCGCCTGCAGGCACATTGCACAACTCTTGTTTGTCCGTTTTTCCGTATGCAGGCGCTTAATTTCCCTCCCCCGTGGTGCTTGAAATTGATGTTGAATTAGTATTTAGTATCATGATACAACACGTGCAGGCTATCCTACTCCTAGTAAGAGTATAATCTAAGCTAATCTAACGGCGCGTAGTTATACTGTTGCATTAATTGTTAAAAGGCTTTTTTGTAAAAGATCCCAATATTTTCGTATCTGTATCACATGAAATTTCAATATGGCGCTATCATCTATAACGTGAAATATCAACATGGGTTGACGTATAACAGATTGACATCAGTCAAACAGTTAATTGATTTATTACCCTGTCAAACTTTTCAGACGGCCCTGCGAACGCTGCAAGTGCAAGGAGCTCGAGTGCGCGGCGTAAGTGCAGAACCTTCGCACTTCGATATGATTGAAGATAAAAACAATTATTTCAATTTGACGAAAACTTTCATGTTTGCCTTTTCAATGAACAGCTCTTGGAAAATGGACGCTCTACCTTATTCATTCCACTGTAATCGTTACTAGCTGCATACTGCGGCGCACTTTGAAATATTGTGACTCATGCTGCGCCGCGCACGAACATTCATCAACAATACATGATCTCCGCAAGCGTTTGCGCGCGCGCGTTGTGCGCGCGCAAATGTAAGAGTTGCTAGGAGACTCGTCTGTATGACGTTTTTACGCCACTTTTATGACGTTTTTACGCCACTTTTATGACGTTTTTACACCACTTTTATGACGTTTTTACACCACAACCATTTCCCGGGCACTTTTCAGAAATTACAGTAGTTGTATTGCAAACCTGGACCTGCTATACACAGATCCTTTTTATCACCTTCCCGAACCACGATCTCTGCTAACCCTCTTCAATGCCTTTTTGTAAGACAAAAAGGCGTTGGGGAGGGAAAAAATTAAGTACAGATAAAAATTAAGTACAGATAAAAATTAATGGAATGCCCTCAAGATACAATCCTGGCGGACTATTATGGATAACTTAAACCGAGCTAAAGATTATAAACCCCTCATTTTTCGATGAAATGATAGACTGCTTTCATTAGAATTGAATGTCCTTTATCAAAACTTTGAAAGCCTCCAATCTTATCAATTACAACACTTGGAAGCTCAGAGGCTGGGAAACTTAATGAGACGTGCCTCCTGAAACTTTTGCTCCCGCCTAGAATTTTGGGGGTCAATTCTAAGTCCTGACCAATATGATGCGCTGTACAGAAAATACCTAAAGTACCAAGTAAAAAAGTAAAAAAGAACAGTTGAATGTGGAGATAGAACAGATAGAAGAAAGCTAAACTTCTTGAGAATCATTCGTAGATTAATGGAACAAAGGTTGCTAGCATGATGATGCACAATGTGTATTTGATATTTCCTCTGCTTCTTTAAGTTCCACGACTATAGTGACTACAAATACAATACAATACACGTCATGGTACCATGTGCACTGTTATACAACAGGCAGGGGGCACAAGTGACAAATTCCACGCTCCATATTATTATATACATCTAACCATTTATTAAACAACTAGTTCCATTTTTAGAAATTTGGGGAGGGGTTCGGGTTTGATAATTTAGAAAACATTTTTTGAAATTTGGAAACAAAATGGCCTGTAGCCAGGACATGAACCAACATCTTAATAGTGGTTTGGGTCCATTTAAGTCAATATTTCCCATGTGAGGTCTGGGAGAAAAATGTGGTTAAAGAATCGAAATTTGAACCCGAATGAGCAAAAATGGGCAATGTTAGTATGTTGAACCTTTTGACTCAAAACCATCATCAAAATGTTGGTCATGTCATAGCCAACTCATATCCCAAAATAGCGTATTCCTCAACCTCAACGCCCCCCCCCCCCCCCCATGGGCATTAAATATGGTCACAAAACAAGTAACACTTAACACCCCAACATAAATTTTTGTTTGATGTGTTTTTGAAATAC
>WFMF01000492.1:0-124934 GCA_011033025.1 Beroe forskalii
ACCATTTTGACGTAAAATCGCGAAAAATAGCAAAACGGCAAGTAATAGTGGTGAAAAACTGGGGCACCCCTAATGGACTGAAATCTCACTATATGATTCAATCCCCCTTCAACTCATTTACATCATTAAAACTTCAGTCTAGACTTGAATGATGACCCTTGTTATATGTTTCAGTAGCAACAATTTGTCATTTTGTTCCAATTTTGTTCCAAAATCGGCGAAAGACTGACTCTGCGCATCAACAACAATGATTTGATGCGCGCGTGTAAGTGTCCTATTTGGCCAGACCGACTCGTGGTCGATAAGAACAGAAAACTTGAATTTTTTGAACTGATGAGAGAGGAATTCGATCATGTGTAGTCATGAATCAACGAGTTAGCCAAGTGTAAAAATAATTCTCCGTTTATGGAGGTAAACAAACGTACTATGAACGTACTATAAACGTACTAACAATCAAGTATTGTTTAAAAAACCCAATAGTATAAAAAACACAACAAAATCAGAATTATGAAACTTAGACATTCACGTCCTCATATAATCTTAAATAAAAATTCCCAGTCCATGGGAAAAACTAATAACTGTCATGCTCAAAACAAGCGTAGTACATTCGGTACCAGTTAAATCTCTTCCTTCCGGTTTATCACAGGGTAAAACACAGAAATGCTCCTGACACCGTAGAAAGTGTGTCTGGAAGTACCCCATAGAAGGGATGAATGGTAACAAAAACAACTACAATCAGGAGTTAACTACATTTAAGTTAAAACAACATTTGAGGATAGACAGTGGACACAGTTTGGGAGGCTAGTACTTCTTGCCACCTCTCTGGTGGTACTTCCCTCTGTAGGGTTTTCCTCTGTATGATGTGTAACCATGGCTGTGTCCTCTGTAGTTATGGGGTTTCCTGTTGTAGCCCCGGTTGTAGCCCCTGCTGTAGCTTCTGAAAACGGTTAAGCGTGAACCTTGAGTTGACCTTGCAGTGTATTGGGTCATAATAATCATCCGAATGATGCCACAATCTCGTGGCTTAAAATAGGACCACTGCTCGGACCGATTATGTCCGAGATATAGGGTTAAACGTGAAGTTGAACGATATGCGATGACCTTGCAGTGTATCGGGTCATAATAATCGGAATGGTATCTATATCACAATATCGTAGTTGGGGGGTGGCCGACATATTTTTTTGTTTTTTTTCAAAAAATCACATTTACCTTAACAAAAAAACAAAAAAAAACAAAAAACAAAAAAAACAAAAAAACAAAAAAACAAAAAAATACAAAACAAAAAAAACAAAAAAATACAAAACATAAAAAACAAAAAAAAAAACAAAAAAAAACAAAAAAACAAAAACATAAAAAACATGAAATACAAAAATACAAAAATTACAAAATAGATTAAAAAACAAATAAAAGAGTAAATATAATACTATTGATACATCAAGTTATTAAGGTTGGCGTAGTAACCTTCTGCTGAATTGAGTGTGGAAAATCCATTTTCACATTCGTTTTGTCAGTTCGAGCCCACATAACCAAACCTTATTCTAACCGAACAAACAACATTGGTCACGTATTTCTTTATCAATTCCTTCAACTCATCGACGTGAACTCAACGGCTGAAATACAGAAACTGACATCAAGTTTACGTGTGTTTCTATCGCATCTGAACTTGTTTCAAGGTAATCAAGTCGAATGACCTATGCAAATATAAATTTCTTTGAAATCCCCTAATTTCTAGAAAACATCCACGTGAACTTACGTGCTTCAATTTCATCGTAGATTTCTCATTCCTATTTATTGAGGCATTGAGAAACCATTATCACTTCGTCATTGTATCACCGAATAGGGCTACATTCTAAAGTTTCGGTCTTAAACGTAATTTCAAGCATTTGGCAGTTACATTTTTAGAAGCCTCCTGCGACAAAAATTTTCGACCGATCGCCTTAAATCGAGAACTCCTCTATTGCTAAATCTCTAGGTCTAAAAAAGCAATGTATCGAAGTAAAACACAATCTGGCGAAAACTCTCTGAGTTACAGATGTTCAGAGTAGGGAAAATAGCGTTCTATCGCAAAATACTTTATTAGAGTGGTTTCACTTGATTTTGAGGACGACACCACAGCAGCAAAATGGGCACAAACCAAATTCCCTTTCATATTTTTTGTATTTTTTGGTTTTCATGTTTTTTGGTTTTTTATGTTTTTGTTTTTTGTATTTTTTTGTTTTTATTGTATTTTTTTGTTTTTATTGGTTTTTTTAAACTTTTTGTTTTTTTTTGTTTTTTTGTGCCTCTTTGAAGGCTATAATAGGAACGAACGATGCCTTAGTAACTAATCAGACTTCCACTGATGGTCCTCTCTGAGGTAATACTTCCTCAGGACCTTTTCAGACTTCCACATTCCTTCCTTAAGGATGCGTTCTACTGAAGCCCCAGCATTTCTCTTGCTGTTAGCAGCTGCTCCTCTAAAGGAGTGACCTTTATATCTCACAGTATCGATCCCTGCCCTATTCAGGGATTCCATGAGCCACTTACCCCCTGTTGCCCTGGCAATGGGTTTATGTGGCTTTACTGACGTCACAAAGACTTCAGTTGCCTCCTTATGACGTAGTGGCTGTGTTCTTACTAAGTAATCTATCAGAGTTCTGACTGGGCACATGTCAGCCTGCTCCGGCTTGAATGCTTCTATCTTAACTAGTCCCTTGCAGCCCTTCCTTTGCGATTTAGTCAAGATGCCTCGTTTGAGGATAATGAACTGTGTATCATCCCTGTTAAATGAGGCTGGGTCCCTCTTGGGGAGCTGGAAGTTAGTGACGTCTGCGTCTCTGCCCATGGACATGAGTTTGCAAAGAGTGTAGGTTTTCCTGCTTAAATCTAGCAGAGATAGGCTACTGTTAGGAGTGTTCCAGGCTTTGAGCACCAGTTCAGCGTCCCAAAATTCGTTATATTTTGGTTCTGGTGGGACTACATGATAGCTAGCTTTCCTAAGCCGTTTGATGATGGGGTGATTGAACACGAAACCTCACAAGTGGAAGGTACTGATATGCGGCATCATTTTCAACTGTCGTGAACTTCACCCCTGCACGTGTAATTTATGATGTAAATATGTTGCTATCGCAGAGATATTGGGTTCCATAGGGTTTAACCCGTTCTTATCACAATAGGAAACCCATAGTTTCCATTTAGCCTCATAGGCGTTCAATGTGCTCTCCTTCATTTCATTGTTAAGGATATAATCCTGTACCTCTCTAGGAACATCTTTCAGTTGTTCCCGTCTATGAGCCAGGTAGTCAGGTGTAGCGCCTCCCCCATTGGGTGACTGTTTCCCGCTGGGTCCAGCAACAGGTTCCTGTGGTACTTCAGTGGTATGGGACGACACACTGACATTGCTAGCAGCATTGTGTACCACGGCTGTGCTTCCCACTTCGGGGTTACCAGCACCAGCCTGCACCTGTCTCTCCTCACTTTGTTGAGGACTCTGCCTATCACTGCAAACGGGGGAAACGCATAGTCCCCGTCCAGCCACTGATGATGGAACGCATTCCTCATCACATGGTCTTCTTCCCATGTGATGTACCGAGGTAGTTGATGAGCCCTGTGACTGGCAAACAGGTCCCTGGTCAAGGGTCCCCATTTCTTTCGAATCATGTTGAACTCCTTGCGGTTCAGCATCCATTCCTTGTTCTCGTCCTGACATATCCGGGACAGATAATCCGGTCTCGTGTTGAGTAACCCCGGAATGTAATGCGTGACCAGGTTCAGTCTCTTGGATTGAGCCAGTTCCCAGATCTGTCGTGCTAACTGTGACATTTGCACGTTTCGTACTCCGCCCATTTTGCGGATGTACGCCAGACAAGACATGTTGTCTGCTCCTATCACAAGGGATTGGTCCCTCAGGGATGACCCCAATGAAGTCAGTCCCTTGAGGACTGCTAACAGTTCCTTCACATTGATGTGAAGTGAAGTCTCCTGCTGGGTCCATTGGCCGTGAGCTACTCTCTTGCCCAACGTGGCGCCCCAGCCTTCGTCCGATGCATCGGTATGTAACTGAAGTGCGGACCCCTGAAGCTGGATGATCGGTTGTGGTTTGAGTTTGGGGACCAGGTCCCTCCAAAACTCCAACTCCATGAGTTGCTCCTCGTACAATCGAAACATGTTCATCGACTGACTGCCGACCCCTCTCCTTAAGAGGTTTACATGCCACCTCTGTATGGTGCGATAATACAGAGGACACATTCTGAAGGCTGGCTTTATCGCCTCCAAGGAGCCTATTAACTTGGCCATGTTGAGGGGTGATGTGCACTTCTTCCTCAACATCACCTTGAGGAGGCAGAGTAGCTTCTCCTTCTTCTCCTCTGGCAGTGCTACGGTCATGTCCCGGGAGGATATCTCCATCCCCAGGAAGACTAAAGATTGTACTGGCTCCATGATGCTCTTCTCTCCACTTACCGTGAAGCCCAGGTTGTTTAAAAACTGCACTAATTTGAGTGTCAGTTCCCTGCACTTTCTCTTGCAGGCGTGTGCAACCCAGAAATCGTCTATATAAGCTACCAGTTTGGCTCCTTGGGCCCTCAGCCACTTGAGCACCGGTTTGAGGATCTTCGTGAAGATCCTTGGGGCAGGGGAGAGGCCAAAGCATAGCCTCGTGAACATCCACGTTCTTCCCTGCCATATGAACGCTAGATATGGTTGGTGAGGATCCCTGATGGGAACTGAGTAGTAAGCGTTCTTGAGGTCGACTTTGCACATCCAGTCGTTCTCCTCTATCATATCCAGAGCATCCTGTAGATTCTCCATTTTGAAATGCTCCTTCCTCACGTATTGGTTCAAGGGAGACAGATCTATGATAAGTCTGTGACTTCCCCCTGGTTTGGGTCTTAAAAACAAGCCCGCTATGAATTTGGGTTCCAAACACTCTACTACAATCTCCTTGGAAACCAGTTCTGAAATCATCTTGTTCAGAACTATTTGCTGAGGCTGATCCATTGAGTACACCACCTCTTGAGGTGGTGTTGGTGGGTGAGTTTCGAACTCCAACTCTATTCCTGACACCCACCTCAGGATCTGTTTGTTCGATGTCAAATCCCTCCATTCCCTTATGTGCTGGCCCGTGTCGGGCCACCTCACGAAAGGGCTGTACCTGTACCCCTGTACCTGCTACCGGGCCATCCCCCTTGGGGATTGGAACCGGAGCCCCAGGACCTTCCATTTTGGATAGGACCTCGTCCCTAGCAGAGCACATTCCCCTGTGGGATATGATACTCTCATCTTCGGAACTGATGCTTGGAGGAATCCTCTCCTTAAGAGGTATCCCAACCGAGCCTACTAACGGTACAAGGGATGGTCCACTTCCCTTCAAAGAAGATGAACCCCTCAGCTTTTGGCATTCTTGCCTTTTCTGAATTTTATGGCTATTCAAAGGTACAGTCAAAAGGCGTCTCTTCCTATTGACCTCTGCCAAATAATCCACCCTAGGTTCCCTTTCATTGGCCCGTATGCAGAAATGAGAGATCCCCTTAAAATTGGGAAATGCTTAAAAATAAGGGAAATGCTCCAAAAGTTAAGGAAAAGGTCGCTTGAGGATCATAGGGTCGGTTATGAGAGGAATGGGGTGGGTTATGAGTGGAAAGGGAGTGGGTTATGAGTGGAATGGGGTCGGTTATGAGTGGAAAGGGGTGGGTTATGAGTGGAAAGGGGTGGGTTATGAGTGGAATGGGGTGGGTTTTGAGTGGAAAGGGGTGGGTTAAGGGTGGAAAGGGTGGGTTTTGAGGGAAAGGGGTGGGTTATGAGTGGAAAGGGTGGGTTAAGAGTGGAAAGGGGTGGGTTTTGAGGGAAAGGGGTGGGTTTTGAGGGACAGGGTGGGTTATGAGTGGAAGGGGTGGGTTATGAGTGGAAAGGGGTGGGTTTTGAGTGGAAAGGGGTGGGTTATGAGTGGAAAGGGGTGGGTTTGAGGGGACAGGGGTGAATTAAGGGTGGAAAGGGGTGGGTTTTGAGGGGAAAGGGGTGGGTTTGAGTGGAAAGGGGTGGGTTTGAGTGGAAAGGGGTGGGTTTTGAGTGGAAAGGGGTGGGTTAAGAGTGGAAAGGGGTGGGTTATGAGTGGAAAGGGGTGGGTTATGAGTGGAAAGGGGTGGGTTTTGAGGGGACAGGGGTGGGTTATGAGTGGAAAGGGGTGGGTTTTGAGGGGAAAGGGGTGGGTTATGAGTGGAAAGGGGTGGGTTAAGAGTGGAAAGGGGTGGATTAAGAGTGGAAAGGGGTGGGTTTCGAGGGGACAGGGGTGGGTTAAGAGTGGAAAGGGGTGGGTTTTGAGGGGAAAGGGGTGGGTTATGAGTGGAAAGGGGTGGGTTAAGAGTGGAAAGGGGTGGGTTTTGAGGGGACAGGGGTGGGTTATGAGTGGAAAGGGGTGGGTTGAGTGGAATGGGGTGGGTTTTGAGTGGAAAGGGGTGGGTAAAGAGTGCGAATGTGGGTTTTGAGGGGAAAGGGGTGGGTTTTGAGGGGACAGGGGTGGGTTAAGAGTGGAAAGGGGTGGGTTTTGAGGGGAAAGGGTGGGTTATGAGTGGAAAGGGGTGGGTTAAGAGTGGAAAGGGGTGGAGTGGGTTTTGAGGGAAAGGGGTGGGTTATGAGTGGAATGGGGTGGGTTATGAGTGAAAAGGGGAAGGGATCTTTTTTGGGTGGAAAGGGGGGTTATGAGGGGAAAGATTGGGTTATGAGTGGAATGGGGTGGGTTTTGAGTTTGATTGAAAAGGGTGGGTTTTTGATAAAACTTCAAGTGGAAAAGGATGTCTTTATGAGTGGAAAGGGGTGGGTTATGATTTGAAAGCTATGGGTTATAAGGGATCCCCAAGGGGTGGGTTTTAGGGGACAGGGGTGGGTTATGAGTGGAAGGGTGGGTTAGCGCGACACTTTTGGAATGGGGTGGGTTTTGAGTGGAAAGGGGTGGGTTAAGAGTGCAGATAGGGGTGGGTTTGAAGGGAAAGGGTGGGTTTGAGGGGAAAGGGGTGGGTTATGAGTGGAAAGGGGTGGGTTAAGAGTGGAAAGGGGTGGGTTTTGAGGGGAAAGGAGTGGGTTATAACCCACCCCTTTTGAGGGGAAAGGGGTGGGTTATGAGTGGAAAGGGGTGCCGGAAAACCATAATTTCGAGTTCAAACGCCCTAAATTCTCCAAGATTTGCCACTAGTTTCAAGGGAAAAGGTCATTTTTTGAAGGAAACCCTTAAATTTAAGGCTTTTCCTTAAAGATAAGGGAAATCATTAACTTCTGCATTCGGGCCATTATTCATAATTTCATTCGTAATTAATGAATCAGTGTGCCCTAGCGAAGTTGTAGGGCGAGAAATGGAAGGCCCCGAAGGTGCCTTAATGTGGGAACCAAACACATACCTGTTTCCTCTCACTGGGGCTTTCCCTCTAGGAACGTATGTGGGGGTCTTGCTGGTGGAGGAAGTGGTTGCAGTTGAGTAGGACTTCGCCAGTTCTTCAAACTGGCTGTTGAACAGCTCTCTGTCTTCTGCAGAAAACATCTTCTTCTTGTAACACTCCTGCAGAACATGATGCCTCTTCTCCATTGAACTTGTCCCCCAGGTTTCGTGCAACACCAACACTCTTCTAAGATGACTGAGTTGAGCAATCGATTGGCCCATGGAAATCCCAACCAGTTTGAGGAGTTCAGTGTCTTCTTCAGATCTCAACTTCTGATAGAGTGCAAAAAGTGGTTCTAGACCTGTCATCAATCGAGATTGAGCACTCATGGTCAGAGTGTTGGCTTCATGACAAATGCCCTTTGGGGCCTTATATCCCTTAGCTCGGGGAATGTCTGGGGGTGTCAACCTGGGTTGAAAGTTCATGAAGAGTTGATCGAATGAAGGCTTAGGCATGAATGTTTGCAGATATGATCCAAACCCTGGGGGAAGTGGAATCACTGGGGTCTCCTCTAACGGGGACCAGCAGTTGGCCATTTCTGCTTCATTCCCCATCACTGGATCTGAAGTTGCTTCTTGACTTGACATAACTGTGAAGGATATGTTAGAAATCTATAATATGGAGAATATCCAATAGAGGTTGTTCAATAGAATTAAATATCATTTACAGCACAAACACGTGTCATAATTTTAAGTGACTATTTATCATAGAAAGAAGAAAGGTTTCTCCGAGCTGAAACATGGCAGGTCATCTCATATCTATTAAATAGCATGAAGATGACCGTTATAATGCTGGAGTGAGTGTGACATGTGCTCATCATCCCAGATGTGGCCCCTCCCCTAACCGTGAGCGAACCCCCTATCAGGACAAAAAAGGCCAGGCTGAGACTTGAAACGGTCTACACTCCATCCCCAAGCATTAACATGATAATTAAATTAAATTAACATGATAATAACAATACAATGAAAGCGGTGAAATTTGCGAGCGGAAACTCAAAACTGACCTTTGTCTGAGCTTCTGAGGACCTCGCGCTGGTTCTGGTCACAAAATCTAGCGCTCGATTTCACCGCGCAATAATCGTCGGTTAAGATTATCGCGCGGCGTAGCACTCGAAAAATATCTTTAAAATTTTTTATTAGTTTTTCTTCGAATTCCGGTGATTTTCGCCCCTTCGGCACTTGTGACTGAGCGATATGAAAGAGAAGCACAATTTAGTATGGTTGGAGTTCCCTGTTCAATTTTGAGTTCACCTAACCAGGTGCTAACGCCGATCTTTTGAGGAGTGAAACTGGAAACGACGGCGCGCGAGGGCTCTGGTTCATGGTAATACTAATAGGATTCTACCCTACCCTCCGCCGCGCGCCATTTTTTCCCGCGGGGTCTGCAATACGACCCTCCAAAATTCCAAGTGTTGCGCGCTAGGGATGGGTGAAATCCATCTAGTTAGTACGGTGCATTCTAAAAGGGCCAAATTGAAAATAGTCATATGGAATATTTACTATTTGATACCTATGGGGGGTAGAACATGGTTTCAAAGTCCTTATAACCCCTTTCGTTTCAGAGTTATGGACGAAAAACCCCTTTTTGGCCATACACGCACAGTGGTCGACGGGCGATGTCCGCCGAAGGCGCAAAGTGACGTCCAAATGTGGAACGTTGCGCCGCGCGCGCGAGGGTAGGGTAACATCCTACGGTACACGTAAAGTCAGCGGCAATTAAAAATACACCCGGAATTAAATTGACGCGTCATCCGTCGCAACAATGGAGAAGACCTAGTTTTTAGCGCGGCTCAGCGCGGCCCATCAAATTATCGCGCGCTGTGATACGTAGAATGAACAAAACGCGCAATTTCAAAATTTCCGAAATTTGGATTTACGCCGCGCAGTAATGCATAGTGTTGATACAATTCATCGCCTGCGCAAGCATTCCAGAATTTAGCGCGGAAAACTTTCAAAAAGTTATGTTCAATAGTAGTGGTTAGTGCACTTTTCTTCTCAATTATGATTGGCCCATATTTTTCAGATTCCGCGAATCACAGGCTGACGGCAATTTGGAGGGTTCACTCTACTCCAGAATATGTGAAGATTGAGATAGGTACCTCAATCTGAGATAAGTACCTACCGTACCTTAATTAGTGAATTATCGTTATTGATGCTTTGATGAACAGCCACATAGCAAGCATTCTAGAAATATAAGACTTTAGATCTCAGGACACCTCATGCTCATCTCACTTACCCGACCCTTGCCTAACTCTGTAATCCCTATTCTCCTATTGACTTCTATCAAGCAGTTGCCTAACCAAGGAATTTTTGCTATACAAAAAACAATTCATACTCAGTAACTCAGTAAATTGCATCAAAAACTCCGAATCCTGGTCTAACATCTAACTAGAAATCCAGTGGATCAATAAGTAGTACCAATGTCAAATGGACGAAAGGGATCCAATTGACATGTCCAATGGTGTTCAATGAACGCAATGGATACATTGAACAAAAATGTAAAAATACCATCTACCAAAACATGTTTGGTCTTTTGGTGATTGTGTCCCTTGGGTCCCATCAGATGGATCCATTGAACATCCATTGGATCCAATGAGCATCAAAATGGCCCCAATTGATTCATTGGATCCATTGAACACCATTTGACATTTTTACCAATGGACATCATGTTGAATGGATGTCCTGTGGACATCAAATTCCATTGCTGATGCTCCATTGGACATATTCATCGGACATGATGGTTCCAGTCGATCTATATATTGGACTAAATTCACAACACTTGTGAACTTTTTTCCTACCTTTCTTGTGCTTCTCAAAGTTTCAGGTGAGGCTAAGCTTGCTCTGCCTCAGTGCCCCACCCCTAGCATACTTAGCTACGTGGCTGTTGACAAGAATTTGCTATTGCTGTTTTTATTTTTGTGATTGATGCTTTGATGAGTTGATGAATGAGCGAGTGCGTATAAGAGCTTAGGGATCGTTCACATATTACGTAATCAATTTTCCCCAATTTTAACCCCCCCTCCCCCTCGTAATCAAGTTTACAGTAGTTGTAATTGTATTTGTTACAATAACATGTAACGTAATCATTTGGAACCCCCTCCCCCTTGGTGATTACGTAATATGTGAACGATCCCTTATAAGAATAAACAGTGAGTGAATGATCGAGTCAAGTAACTGAGTAAAAATCAATCAGTCAGTGAGTTATAGCGGGGCAATGTGCTTCAGAATTGCCTGTCGGCTAATTTTATATTCCATTATGCTATCATAGTCGTTCAGTATTGATAAGTTATAAAGTTATAAGCCAGTATTGATTATAAGTTAGCCAGTTAATCATGTGCCTATATCAAAGTATCATATAAACAGTGAAGAGGCGAGTTTCTTGGTTAGAAAACTTGAGATTTAGCATAGGTGTGTTTATGCAAGTATTACGGATCCAACTCTCACACTTTCCGCGAATGTTATCCTAAAATGTATAAATTAATGCGTGATATTGGTTAATCAATCTAAAATAATAATTTAAAGATGGAAAAGATGAACGTAAAATTAAAACAGGTTAAAAGTATCATAAAAACCGGTTATAAAAAGAATTACAAAGTAGGTACAATACAAAATTACGTGAACCACACTCATAAACCCGACCAAACTAAGCAATGCAATGCACTGATATATACCATAATATTCCTGATATATCATATGTCATAGAGTCATAGCTTCATATTTTCGTTGAGAGCCAGTGCACGATGAATCAAATTTAGTGATATTATAACGTGCTTGTACATCTGCTTGACGCTTGTCAGTCAGTTCCAAGTAGGTCAAATAGTCAATAGGGCGAGTTATTTAGTCAGAGAGTCATGAGTGAGTGAGTGAGCGAGTAACCGTAAAGGGATTGAGTCAGTGAGTAAATGAATGAGATGGTGAGTCAGTAAGTCAGTCAGTTAATGATTGAGTTGGAGTCAATCAGTGGAAGAGTTAGTCAGAGAATCAATGAATGGGTCTGTTAGTTTGTGAGCAAGTGGTTCAGTCGGTCAGAATTCATAAATTCAGGTAGTAAGTTCTGAGTATGGTAAGTGAGCGAATGATATAATGCGTTGGTAAGTTAGTATAGTGAATCAGTTAGTATAGTGAATCAGTCGGTCAATGATTCAGTGAGCAAGTGAGTTAACGAATGAGTCAATGATTGACCTAGCGAGTGAGAGAGTGTGTCATTCGGCCAGGTGTTCTCCCAATCAGTCAGTAATAGATATTGAACGAGACATTGAGTTAATGAATGAGTCATTGTCTGAGCTAGTGATAACGTGAATGAGTCATATATAGTGAGCGAGTGCGTGAATGAGTGATTGATTCGGATATCAAATCAGTCGATCGAGGGATGTACGAGTAAGTGACTAAATTGTGCAATTATACCCCCTCCCAAGCCTGTATTAGTGACCGTGTAAGTTTGGTTATACGGTCTTCATTGAATTACAGTGCAAAAAAGCTTAATATGAAATTTGATTTTATTATATAAAGGAGCACTCAAAAATTTACTAATATAAAGCGTTGAATCCGGTCGAGGGTCGTCAGACCCGAGTAGGAAGAAATACGGTTGTTTGTCAGAAAATAGTATAGGGCCCAGCTATTTCCGGTCGGGGTATAATCCGGTTCCATGTCCTCAGCTGTGACCGCATACCTTCGATAATGAACTCGGCACGCCTCGTCCATTATCCAACTTACACTGTCTCGGCTGTCGCCTCGACCATGTAAGTTGAGGTATACAGTCACCACTTTGACATGTAACCGCTTAGTATTAGTTTTTATTTGTGGTATGAAATTCATATAAATTAGCTGATCATATGATGTAGTTTTCCATATGGTGTCGGAAGGTCGGCATAGGAAAAGGGGAAGAACAGTAGGATCTACAGATTTAAGCCGCCGTGAGAAGATTGTGATATGTAACGTTTATCAATATTTAAAAGAAGAGAGTCATAAGCAAGCAGGTTTTTGTTACTTTCTAACTATTGCATCGATTACAGGGTCGTATGAAAGTATACCATTGACCCCCACTTATATGGAAAGTAACTGGTCAATCTCCAGTCAAGTCAGTCAAGTCAGTCAAGTCAGTCAAGTCAGTCAAGTCAGTCAAGTCAGTCAAGTCAGTCAAGTCAGTCAAGTCAGTCAAGTCAGTCAAGTCAGTCAAGTCAGTCAAGTCAGTCAAGTCAGTCAAGTCAGTCAAGTCAGTCAAGTCAGTCAAGTCAGTCAAGTCAGTCAAGTCAGTCAGTCCAAGTCAGTCAAGTCAGTCCAAGTCAGTCAAGTCCAGTCAAGTCAGTCAAGTCAGTCAAGTCAGTCAAGTCAGTCAAGTCAGTCAAGTCAGTCAATTCAGTCAAGTCAGTCGAGTCAGTCAAGCCAGTCAAGTAAGTCAAGTCAGTCAAGTCAATCAAGTCAGTCAAGTTAATAAAATTAGCTAAGTTAACTAAGTTAGCTAAGTTAGGGGTCATTGGTATACTTTCATACGACTGAAAACGAACTTTTAAACATAGATCTTTTAAATATAGATCAAAGTATATTACTGGCACGAGACTAGAGCAATAACATAAAATGCTAAAATGAAAAGAAAATTTCACCGTTTAAAATTTGAGTTGGAAAACTGAATCTTGAGTTTTTTTTTCAATTTTATATATTTCAGCCGAAGAAGTTTCCCAAAGTGAGCGGATATGTTATCGGCAGAAGGCGGCAAAGCTCTGCAATGTCAGCGAAGCTACCATCTCCAAAGTACTCAGACAACGAATAACAGATCCGAATTTCTCGTCTGTTGGCAAGAATCGTAAGTTATAAAGTTAGAGCATATAATGATGATCGTCTTGAATATATTGAACCCATGGAAACGCATTTACATTATCGATTGTCTTAATGATATAAATCACTTCATCCATCTGGCAATGCAATATGCGGTTGTTTCAATAACGCATCCTGATCCATGAATATCTGATAATCCAAGGTAAGCAGTTGAAGAACGCTCTGAGGTGGACATCCAAGCACTCATTCCTAAAGGCTGACATAAGGATTTTGATGTCACAGTGCTACGAGAACAATACATTCCCCACAGTTAAAGCCCTGAAAGACGGTATATACGAGCTCTACGACGACATCCCCAGGATTTCAGATAGGTTATTTAGGTTCGTTTATTCGTATTTTTGATACCTTCAATGGTGACATCGAATTGGATCCATTATCATCTGATAAGTCGATACGAATTTTTTGTTTCTTGATGCAACCCTACCAGAATATGATAAATCTTCTTGTAGCTTCATTTAGAATCATACTATAATGAACTTCTATAATGGTTTGTGAATAAATTGTAGATAGTAAAATAAGTTACACATGATTAAGATTTTGTGAGGCACGAAATAAACAGTAGAAGAAATGAATTTTTATAATTCAGGAAGTGGCTACGTAGATGGGGGTTTCGCTACCGAAAAGCTGATAACTTTTCATTTTACATGGAACGCAAAGATGCCATGTAAGTTCGAATTTGAATATAGTGTCAGCAAATTACATAAATGATTCTTCGCATCTTTTGACAATTATTATAATCATTATAGAATTGAACATCATTAATTAGATAATACATGCAAGTATATGAAGCAAATACAAATTATCAAATTTAAATGTACCTGAATTTAAGATACCAAATTCATTCTATCGCATAGAAAATTTCTGGTCGTATGAAATTGAAAATTGAAAGAATTCTATCTGACCCTCATCTGACCCCCTGTTAACCCCTTCTGACCCCTTACTGACCTCCTTAAGGTTGAGTTTATGGTATTTTGGTGCGTTGAGGGTGCACCGGTCGACTGGCCATTGACATAAGTAAAACGTCATGACAAGGCAAAGTGAAATTTAAACGGCTTTTAGATGTTCAAAACACTTATTATAAGAATTAAAACAATGATCAGAAATTGGTCAGTAGGAGGTCAGTAAGACTAAGAGTTCACCAGGGGATCAGTAGTGGGCCAGTAGGGGGAAGTAGGGGGTCAGTAGGGTGTCATTGGTTTACTTTCATACGACCCAACTTCTTTCATGCTTAAGTAGTATTTGTTTGGCACTAAAACACTGCAGGGAAGATTGCGCGAGATTTCTCAGAGACTATGAGAGACTCACTAAGGAAGGTTATGTTCCTTCTTTTGGTGATGAAACCTGGGTCCCAGCCCACCACACAATCTCCACAACATGGCAGGTTGATTTTAGTTAATCGATTATGTTGAAGTTATTCAACCCCAAATTTAACGATTCAAATTGTGATTTATGATCGTAATACTGGTTCAATCAGTATTTAATAACTCCAAAGTGGGTAAATCGTCTCTAGATACATTATAAAAATACCGCGTCAGAAATAATCTAATAAGACTTATGAAAATTATTTTGCATAACTTGCATTTGAACGGAAGGTACACCAAAGTGTGGATATAAAAATTCAAATAACTGTTCAGGGTTAAGTCCATTGACTAAATTATAAAATGGACCTATGTTCCATCAAATTTGAATAATGGACGGAATTTAACACGGTAGACTCAGTAGACGTCCATTTCCACATTCATCTATCTGATATCAGAATCACTTTTGTCGCTGCAATTGTAGGATCCATCTTGATGGGATTCATCTTGATAAGTGATTCACCACAATTTGCCGATTTCAGTGGCCAGACTATGAAAAGACGGGAAAGTTCAAGGGGTTTAGAGGGAGTATGAAAATCAAATCTGGGGCGGGAGACAGACTCATACTCAACCACTTCAGTAAGTTTATTGGATCATTTTAATTCTCCTCGTATTGTTGATATGAGGGCTTGGCTCTGGTTTAATAAGCAAACGATATGACGCCAACTCAACATAAGAAATATGAACTCTTGGGGGACTGAACTTTCTTGAATACAACCCGCTTAAAATTTAGTAATTTAGTGGCCTATAAGTCTTTCAGTAACGCCCGATGGATTTGTACCGGGAGCCGAAGACCTTTTTCGGGGTGAAACCAATTGTGGCGACTACCATAAAGAGATGAACGGTCTTCATTATCATCACTATATTGAGGAGCAGTTAGGGCCTAATCTGCCGGATAAGACACTCGTTGTTTTGGATAAGGCCAGCTATCATTGCGTGGTAACAGGTATTGTTTTAACTTTATTTGATTCACGGTGAACAAAGCAATTGAACCACTATGTGGACCATTGAACATCCGCAAATTAACACGATGCCTCTTACATCAACTGAACACGTCACGATGAACAGAAATTATTTTTCCCTATCTGAAGCTCTATCCTGTTACAATTATATCCTGCAGAAGATTCACGGTGTCCAGTATCAAGTTGGAAGAAAGCTGACATTTTATCGTGGCTAGAAAAGAACAACTTCAGTAGTCCTGACAAAGTTCCTCTTGACATTCTGACGAAGGAGAAACTGCTGGAGATAGTGAATCAACACAAACCGACCACCAAATATGTTGTAAGTGATGAGTACTGATTTTCTGAATTTGAAGGCGAGGTCTTTGTTCTTTTGTTGTAGAACGAACAGTAAAAGGCTTCTGGCATCTTTTTATATCACTTTTGTCAATAATGAGTTGCACGAACAGGAAGCCAGTCTTTATCATGTGTATGATGAGAAACTGTTGTATCACAGGTTGATGAAATATTGAAGACCATACCACATTCATCGGGCATTGGACTGAAAGATATCAAAGTTTTGCGCTTACCAACGAAACATTGCTTTTTTAACCCCATTGAAATGATATGGGGTTTTGTGAAAGGCTATGTTGCAAAACGTAATGCATCAAGCAACCTGGCTGTTGTAGAGAAACTCACGAAAGAAGCAATGCAGAATGTGAGCCATCTTTCCTTGATACTGAAATAAGCAATGTTATTCGTCAATCACTAACTTTGGCTGTTTATTACCATCAAAAATCGTCCTACTATTTTTGTTTCGTAGGGAAATCAGAGTTGTTGAATATATAATATACATACATATTTTTTAATACGGCAAAAAATACGACACGTATTTTCGACAGAAACTGACGTACTATTTTCTTCTTCAATTTTGAAATTTTGCTTCAATTTTCAGGTAAGTTATCATGGAAGTTGCAAATTAGAAATATACTTATTTTACTTCAGAAGCAATTAAATGCATGGTAGTTATCTTTTGACGATTTTTGTACGTATTCAACAACTCTGACAAAAATTTGCCTATCAACCCCAGCTGACCCTTAGTATCATAAACAAATCATGAAACTATTCAGGTCCCAGCAGATTTGATCCCCAAGTGCTACAATCACGTCCACAAACTGATGGAGACATTCAGAAAATCGGGCAAATATGTGCGCAAAGAGGTATGTGAATTTACGTATGTGCGAATGAAATCAATGAATTCAGAATTAAATGGATCTTGAATTTCAATGACACACAGAGAAATGAAAAAGGACAGACAAGTACAGTTTGAAAAGTTTGAAAGTTTTCATGACCATCCCGATGAAAAGTTACCCTGGAAAGGTCGTTTTATTTATTTTTCCTGTGAATTAGTTTGAAGCGATCTGGAATGTTTTAAAGTCCCAATTCATCGCTACTTCGGATCTTAATTCCTTCGTGATAAGGTTCTGCATGGGGTACCATGAGCGGATAAAAAGTCATGTTATGAAGCAAGAAAATAATTTTTAATGGAATATACTGTTTTATTTCATTGCACATAAGCATAACGACCTCATTGCAGATACAAAGGTCACTTTGTCAAATCGAAAAAGGTTGTTCCAAATATGTTTTAAGATACCCTTTTTGTTCCATTTGATCAAAGCGAGGAACTTTTCAACTAACTATAACATATCTTTCCATTGACAATTTAGCGCACCCAAAATAAACTTGGTTACCAACAAGCAGGTCCAGTGGGCCTGCTTGTACCAATTACATATATATGTCGTACATAGATATGTACAAATAATATACATCGACAGGTAGATCCAATTGTGATTGCGGACGCATTGGGCAGTGATTCTAGCGAGACTGATTCAGATGCAAGCTCCATGAGTCAGGATCAGCAGCCATCTCCTTCGCAGTTCGAGAGTGAAGATGACTTAGTTCTGGTAATTGCGATCACACCTTTCCCCCTCATTTCTTCACGCCATTCACGCGAAATTATTATGGTATCACATCATAGAATCCATGATTTCTGATAATAGCTCCAATATGTAAGTTACTGTTTCACCTGAATTCCATGGGAATGATCAAATGTTTTATTTTTCAGGATCCTCAACTCACATCGCCACAACTGAGACACTTCATCATGCATGGGACTGAATCATCTTAATCATCATCCTGTAAACGGAAATCATCATTATATCTTGCTTGAACGATCTTCATCTATTAGTCTATTGCTTCCTTTTATTTTTGCGTGTTCTCCGATTCTTTAAAACCGTAAATTAAAATTGTGTTCATATCACCATTGTTGTCGCAAAACCATGACAACAGGGATCAAGATTACCTGTTTCTTTCTATAGGACACCGATGACGAAGTTGATATAGAAGATGACCTTAGCCACTTTGACGTAAACCGAGATCAAGAACTGAGTGCAATCCAAGCGATGAACGAACAAGCTGCCAGAGAAAACGCCAGTAATTGGATTTCAGAAACCAAATGCGGGTGCAAGGGACTGTGTAACACTATGGCTTGCTCTTGTAAGAAGAGTGGAGAACGATGTAGCCCTGCGTGTACCTGTTTGGACACACATTGCGTCAATCGGATTCAATTATTTCCAGGTAGCTACAATGATAATCAACCCTTTTCTATATTGATTTTTTATATTTGGGGATAACCTCATAATACCATGCAGTCAGGATCGTCAACAATGCTTGCCTTTTGTTGTTTTTATAGTTATACCAAGCATTTTGCCACTTTGCACCAATGGTGTATCGACATCCAACTAAAACAGGGAATATTGTTTACTTGTTATTTCAGGCTTGAAGAAACCCTGCCACCAGACCACACCCACTACACCAGTCCAACCAGAGCCTAGGAGCACCCCTGTACGACCACCACCGAAGAGGAAGAGGGCACGAGAAGACAGAGGACACTGTCTATGTACCAGCAAGGGCAGCTGCACGAATGGGCACTGCATCTGTTACAACGCAAGGAGGATCTGCAACTCAGAGTGTGGCTGCAAGGTGTACTGCCAAAACAAAGGTCAGCTATTTTCTTATTCATTCTGCTGCGGAAAAGAACAAACACTTATTTATCTAGTTTTACTACTATTTTTTAGTAGGTTTGTGGTTAAAACAATATCTTGTACCTAAATCATCTTTACTTCTTAACTATAGGAACTAGAAAACCAGTCATTAACTTTCAGTCTTATCGAACCATGACGGATCGCAATTACACACTTTTCTTACACACTTTTTACCCACCTGCACGCTAGCAAGCTTTTTGTACACTCTTTTTACTTAAATGCACGTGCTGACATGATAAATCCCTACCAGTAGGAAATTCCGAGTCGAGGAACTTATGAAAAAACCTATGCTTATGGATAAGGTTCTGGGTTGGGTTAGGGTGTTTGAAATCAGAAATTTTGCGTCTCTTCCCCAGAAATTTTAGGAGTAAATACCGGACTTAATTTTCACGGACCCGAAAATCACGAAAATAAGTATCACGGACAAAATTTTCACGGACATTAATATTCACGCTGAGGTGCTCAGCGTGAATGTAATGTCCGTGATAATTATGTCCGATAAGGTACTTTAATTATTGCACACCTACAAGTACCCTCAAAATTGGCTAATAAGTTTAATGTCATGTATTATGTACAATCTGTATACATTGTTAATGAATGCATTAAAATTCTAATACATTGCTCACTCGGCAGCGCCATGCAATTGAAATAAATATGTTTAAAACATCCATCCACTATACTTAACACGCCCGTTATGCACAGATGTAGGTACGTAAGGGGGGTATAACAAAAACATAACAGAGCAAGAAATGAAAATATCACACTTCGCAAGCTCCATAGCATCGGAACTTTACTTGTCACAATCTGCTCATGCTCACATGTAGTCCTACATAACTCCCAGGAGCTCCCTTCCTCTCACGTAGCACTGACTGAGTCAGCACATGCAGTATTATAATACAGAAAAGCGCACATGTCTTAAATTGCACCTGTCTCATTGATTTATTGGTACATATCTTAATGAGTAAAACTGAGGTAGAACATTCTTACCTGAACTATAAATCTCATGAAGTCATTAATTTTCGGCTCCATGCGTGCTCATGAGCAAGAACTCAAGAACATTATTTTTGCTTTCTAACTATACATGGATTGGTCAGATTACAGCACTTCTGTACTGTGGTTTGTAGATAGAAATAAATTATATTTTTCAGATGCCCAAAGGCTGGCAAAACTGCCAGTTCCTTTCAAAATGCAAAGGCTTTCGGGACATACGATAAGTGGATCAGACGACCGGGTCACTTATACTGATGCCAATGACATTGCAGTACCAGCTGCCGATGTTTTCGATTTTGATGGCTGATGATCTGTTCAGGTGACTTTAATTGAAGACAATAAGTATAAAAACTCATCACTTCCTGGAGAGCTAAAGTCATAACTAGTCTAACTAAATCTATAATCATATGGCTCTCTTAATCAAGTTAATCTCTTTATAATTAAGTAAAATTATACATTCATTCATTGTATGTAATGAGATGTGATGCGGGCTATAAACTTTAGTACCTTATTGCTTTATTGGCCTTTATTTAACCGGCCCTTAAGGACAAAATGACTTTGAGATTTTTGTCCAAAGGGCCAGTTAAAAAAATAGCCGGTTAAAGTGCAGGCCGGTCAAATTAAAGGCCAGTTAATCTAGGTCAAATTATACTTTCATGACTTGCCTTATACCTTTATACAGTGTTGAATTCTCTTGAACGTCATTAGTCATTACATAACACGATAACGACCTAAATCATCATGTCAGATCGGGATTTGGGTATTTAGGTGCAATTTATTGAGTATTGACTATAAATGGGTTTTAATGTCCATTTTAGAGCATAAAATGCTTGGTCTGGTGACCACTAGAAAAATTTTAGTCCAGCTAAAAAGCTAAGATGGTTCAAAAATGTTTCGATTTTTGTCCATAGGGTCGGTTAAAAAAGGGTCGGCTAAAAAACCGGCTAAATGATGGCCAATAAGGTATAAACTATTAAATGTACAAAGCTTATAAGAGTTATATATAAGAGTATAAGAGTATAAGGAACCTACTGCTGTTTATGAAGTTATAACTATATGCGTTTATAAAATATGCCCATGCATATTGTGATAATACAAGGACACGATTCATGAATTAGAAAGCTTCAAAACTGATCCGTAGTGTTTCAATTAGTTATTTTGACTTTTTGAATTGTAGGTATAATAACTCATATCTATAATCATATGCCTTGCAGTTATTGGCGCTTAATAGATTAACCGGCCGACCTTTGAGATTTTTGGCTGGAAATTTTAACAGGACAAGAATGAATTAGAGGGTCAGTTAAAAACGCCCGTTAAATTGGGACAGTCAAATTAAATGCCATTTAAGAGTTAATTCAGGTTATATGAGTATATGCTAATGAAAATTTTATGATCATGGCTAATTATACAGTACTGATGAATTCTCAGCTTATGAATATCTTGATCGTCATTGCATAACATTATAATAAGCTGATAATGACCTGAATCATCATAATAGACTGGGATTGGGTCTTTTGGTGCAATGTATTGAGTATAATTGGGTTTCAGTGCTTCAGTGGCCTTTTTAGAGCATGAGACTCATAAAAATCCTTTAACCAAAGGCCGGTTAAAACGGTTCAAAAGTAATTTGGTTTTTGTCCATAGGGTCGGTTGAAAAGGAAGGTTAAAAAAGCCGGCTAAACAAAGGCCATTAACGGAATCAAGTTCATATCGTCAATTCCATGAATAAAGTGCAAATAACGTCATCGATCGATGATGCTCGATCGTTATGCCAGTACTGCATCGTACCGAAGCTTGAGTCGAGCATAAAACTGATCCTGTTGAGCTGCTGTTGCAACATGATATGCATGAAAAGAGGAATAGAAGCCTTTCACTGGCAGTGTGCAGCCAATGTGCAAATTTGTATAGCCGCACTCTCCACTTACAGTACCAAACTACATAAACGGTCGCGGCACAACATTATAAGTAATAAAAGCACGCATTTTCAGCAAAATGATGCGCGTTGTTATAGCAACAGGTGAAAATGTATTCTTTTATAAATGCCACACTGTACTTTGTTCAGAGAATCGTTTTAGCGTCTGCCTTTTAAGCAAAAGACCGGGAAATTACTCGAAATGTGTTAGCTTTAAGCGTGCGCCTTCTAAGTCAGCAAAAGCCCTGAAAATTACTCGAACTTACGGCATTATACGTTCGGAATTTTGACTGCGTTGATTTTACCTAGTTGAACAAACAAATCTTACAGTCCATAGGGGCGGGCCATCCATAGCGGACGTCCCTAATGAAGGGGACTCTGCCCAATGGAGACATAGGGGAGGGGTCTATCACCAAATGCAAACGTCCACATTGGAAATTTTCATGTTTTGCTTTGGTCGATTCGACGGGTATCTTACTAAAAATCGTGAAATTTCGGCCCCAAAATGATGACAAAAAATGCCACGTCCAGAGTGCTGAGTGGGAGAGAGGGGACAAAGGGGGATGGGTCTAATATAACCGTTATTTTGTGGACGTCCTTTATGGAAGGCCCCATAGCCACTAATTTTAACTCAAAAAGGAATTTACAAATTATATTGAAGGCGAGTCAAAACAGCATGTATAAAAAGACCCTTTGGGTCACCGCTAAGGGCTTTGAAATTGTAAAAATGTAAAATTCACAAATGAAAAGTGGAAACTACATACAATATAAACCATGAATTATTAAGTACGCATATTTAAGGTAAGTATCGAATTTAAATCTTGACTGTATATAACTATTATCGCATTGGCCGCTTTATCAACTTAAATAATGGCGTCAAAACTGCACCTGGGCCTGCATTCGAGGGGGGGGGGTAGCTGATGCCTGATTTTTGCTGACGATGAGAAGGGGTTTGGTACATTAAGATACCGCAGGTTACTGCAGCTTTTTTAAATTATGTACCTTATTGGCCTTAATTAAGCCGGCTGTTTTCAACCGGCCCTCTTTCAAGTGGCCATTTGGACAAAAATCGAATCATTTTTAAACCGTTTTAACTGGCCCCTTGGACAAAATTTTTCTATTGGTTACCAGGTCAAAGATTTTAGGCCCTGAAATGGCCACAAAAGCCCATTTATAATTAATAAATTGCATCAAAAGACCCAAATACCGGTCTAATTTGATGATTTAGGTCATTTCGTGTTATATAATGACGTTCAAGAGAATTTAACACTGTATACAGAAAAGTCATTTAAGTTTCATGTGACCTAAATTAACTGGCCTTTAATTCTTTAATATGACCGGCCCCACTTTAACCAGCCTTTTTTAACCGGCCCGTTGGACAGAAATCTCAAAATCCTTTTTGTCCTAAGGGCCAGTTAAATAAAGGCCAATAAGGTATATTTAATAAAAATCTAAAACATAACACTTTTCGCAGTGCAACTGATGTTGAAGGAGACAATTGTAATCACAGAGTTGAGAGGAACTTGTGACAAAGGAAATATACAGTGCTGGTCAGACTTTCCAGTCTACATCAAGTCTTCATTCCCCGGACAACCGGTAGGTACGTATATCATAGGGGAGTAGGCGGTGGGACACAGGCGCTCCAGGATCCTAACAGTTACAGTTTTATGGAATCCTTAATTGCATATAATTATATGAAGTATAATAAGAAAAAATTATGGCGATACATCTTACGCAGCCATATAAACGCCTGGAGCATTTAGAAAATGATAAAATTTCCCCTTTTGAAACTTACCTAGATAAGCCAAAAATTCGGCAAACCAGAGATTTAGGATAGGTAGAATCAAGGCGTTTTTAAGGCAGAAAGTCTATCAAATCTAAAATTCTTGTTGCAAAACCTCTTATGGGCCACATGTTCTAGTTTTCTGAGACCTCGAGGGCGTGATCTAAGATCTTATCCTCTTTATAACATGGTATAAACACGTTCCTCTAAAAATTTAAATCGGCCTGAAGCACGTTTTTAAACATGCCCAGGCTATGGCACATGCCAATAAACTATAATGGAGTGGGTACCACTAGCCGAAAGTCCTTTTAGAAATATGGAATATACGGCAATAATGCAAGGGCAATTAGGTCATAGAATCTCAGATGTGAGGGGTCACCCATAATTAACATGCATTTCTCTAGTAATATCAAGACAATAATTCATTCATTCTCCTAGCACTCAAATCTGCAAAAACCTTGAGCAATATAACAAAATAACCTTCTCAAAATGAGTTTATGAATGACCCCCCAATAGTAAAGGTTTAATATGAGACCCTATCAACTTATCAACAGTACAGTTCTGTGAAAATCAAGTCCAGCCCTTTCTTACAGGTGACATCTATATTATGGCACGTGAATTCTCTACGGTTCCCTGTATTCTGTAAACAAATAGCACACTCAATTTGCGGTGTCCAATATCCATTAATCTTTTTGTAATGTAAAGATTTAAGGATTCAAACTGACAGTCCGAACAGTAAGATACCTAATTTAAATATATGATACGCTCTTTTAGCTCGTTAACTTGAGTACCTACAAGCATTACGTCAAATTAACAAATCAAAAATTGATAACACTTTTTCTCCCAGGACTGTAGAAAATGCGAATGTCCTATGGCAGGTTGGAATGCAGAAGAGTAGTCAATGTAGCATATGAACAACGTGTCTCCAGGAGTAAGTTTCATCTCTGAACTTCGTACGTAGTTGTCTCCTCCTCTTGTCTCATCCAACTCACTAAAGTACTAACTCACGTGATCTCCAACCTGCGGACGATAAAATGTAATATTCTTACCGTTGACAACACATGTCGCAGGACAATAAATTTAAAAATTATAGCTGGTGCCATAGGAAAATACCTAATTAGGTACTCATTTACTATCAGGCAATGTATATTGCACCTACATTGCATTGTATAATGTATATATGGTACATCTAAATTTCCTATGAAATACAAAACACGAATCATAAAAAGTGATTAATGCAGCGATTGCTATGTGAGGCTTCTCAAATGCAATTACCAGAACGATGAAGTGTTCAGAACTTTCCTAGCGGGGGGGGGGGGGGGGGGGAATCGTGTCTCCAGTGTCAAGTCACGAACAACGAAGCTACGTCTCATCCAACTCAGGATCTGGAAATCCCCAACCTGCTGACGACAAAATGTAATATTCTCACCGTTAAGACTGCAGTGTAATACTATGAAACACGAAAAATTATAAGAAAAAGAAAAAACATTTTCATGTTTTCGTGCTTAATCCGTTTCAAGTAAACAATTAAATATCATATTATCGGTGCCTCCGAAGTGAAAAACAATGATTAGTTCCCTAACAGCTAAATTTAGCTACCTACGAGAATAATCAAGGCGAGGAAGTCAGAGAAGTTGTGAAGTCCGATAATCATTAAAATTCATGTCGCAATACAGCTCTTGGTGTCGTGGCGGATGAGAAGTCTGTCCCTCCTTGATCCCCAACCTGATGGAAGTTTCCATTATTCATTGCCTATACCATCAAAGTGATTCAAGGAGAATCACTCATAATAACAGGTTCGAAATACACGAAAATATACAGTTCCATACAACTATGCAAGAATACTACAAGTATGCATTATAGCATTATACACTCAGTTTTTTTTATAAGAAACTTATTGAAAACCTAGGCTACAAGTTTCTTATTTTTTCACGATTTTGAGCCTAAAAGTTTCTTAATCGGTTTCTTAATTCTACATACCGACATACCGTACAGCAAAATGTTTACCAAATTTCCAATATAGGAACCTACTTTGTAGACTGTAGTTGAGGATTAAAATCGAACCTTCTGATATTTTTAGGTAAATTATACACTTTTAAGCATGTACCTACCTATCTTAAAAGATTTGTGCAACTGTATACAATGTTCAGGGATCTTCATCAAATGTTCTTCCAAAAAAGTTCGCGAATTTTAAAATTTAGATAATATTTAAATCCTATATAAAGATTTACCTAGCCGAGCTTAATGCTTGGAACTTTTGGAAATAGATATGGAACTGTAATAGTGTCCTGTCTCAACAACAATTTCTAAATTTCTGTTTTGTGCTTGGTAATAAAAGTCCAATGCAAGTACTTGATTACCTAGTTTCGAAATATTCACAATCAAAAATTGGGGGTCTGGGGGCGCAGCCCCATAAAGCCGACGTTTCATGTTAAAAGAATTTCAGTTGCAATAGGATTTTATACACAAATTTCAAAATTCTAGGCTAGAAGTTTCTTAATTTCTTAATTGTAAATCGTTTAAGTTTCTTAATTTTTCCGAAATTCTAGGCTAAGTTTCTTAAATTTTCGGAAATCCTAGGCTAAGTTTCTTATAGACAGTTTCTTATTAAAAAAACTGAGTGTAATGCAATAAGATGTGCAAAAGGTGGTAAATGCAGTGACAGCTAGATTACGCTGTCAGATATGAACCTACCAGAATAATAAACGAAAACGTCGGGATTGCGAATTCTATCACCATCCCGAAATCGTGTAGGTACTGCAGCTTGCCTCCGGAGTTAGAGCTTCAGGGTTTGCGTTGAGTCTCCCAGTGGTGTTGCGGTAAACCCACGAGAATTTAAATCCCCAACCTGGAAGGTATCTTTGTTATTGCCACGATCAACCATAATAATTACAGGTAGGTATATGTACTCTTATCTAACCGGTATAGTTCGAAGAAGTATGTCAAAAGTTGGGTAGAAAGGACTACAGGCCCAAAAAGAACCTGACAGCTAGAATCAGCTGTTACATAGCATACCTATGCATCAATCAGAATAATCAGTGTGAAGTCAGAAGTTGCGAATATTGACCATCCTCAAAAGCTCAAACCCTCAAATTGTGTACTGTAGCGATCCCGAACGTTGTAGTGTTGTGAACAGTTTGTCTCCAGATCAGCTTCAGGATTACATCTCTGAACAGAATGAGACAGAGTCAGAATTGATGGGATTCTCATCAGTTCACCCATAATTGGAATTGTTAAACGATAAACCGCAACCTAATGGGGGGGGGGAGTGTCACTGTCCCAATTGTCCCTGTCCCAATTTACTTTTTTTCAGTTTGGGACTGGTTTTTGGGACAATTGGGACAAACACAAAGTTGAAAAAATCAGTCATTTATCATTTTTGCAGTGGTTAAGTGTTCCCACTTCCCTATATCAAAACCTATGATAGGAAAAAGACAGTGGCTGTTGCAATGCAGCAAGTGCTGCTATGTATCAGGCTGTGAGACAAAAAACACTAAATTGCCGCTCAAAATTGCAGTCCACATTCACTTTTTTGAGCCCCATTTGTTCATTTTTCTCTGTCCCATTTGTCCCTGTCTTAATCGACTTTTTCTTGAGTTTGGGACAATTGGGACAGACCCCCCCCCCCTAATAGCAATCTGGGTTATTTTCCATGATCAATAAACAAATCTAAACTGACAAAATTACAACCCTCTAATTATTGAAAATTCAGTAACCTATATGATTAAATGATAACACGACAATTCAAAACGTATGGCAAATTCACAGTCAGTGACCAGTGTTCAAAAAGAAAATTGATTTTTGCGAATTTCAGCTGAACTACTGTAAAACAGCTATCGTTCGAAAGCTCATAACTCAAAAGAGCATCGTTTTTCATCGTTTATTAGAACTCATCGTTTATTAGAACTCAGAAAGTCTGAATTTTTGAAATGGACCTAACTCACTTATTTCAGAAAAGTTTTCACAAGGCAATGATCAGTTTAATGATACCAGAAAAATCAAGATGCTGCTATTTTTCAGTTTCACTCAGTGATCGCTTAAAGTTGAGCCAAATAAGCGAAATCAATTTTCTTTTTGAACACTGACAGTGACTGTACCTACGTTGGACGTACGTGTGGTAGTAGGATCAGAGAATGTTTAAAAGCTAAAAGCAGAAAGTTTGATGCCGGGTGTTATGGGTGTGAATTACATTGTTGAGAATTGAGTGCGTAAACTAGAGTAATTGAGTAGATGAGGGTATTCAATGTAAGGCACTTAAGGCCAGTGACATGATATAGGTATGACCCCGATATCTGGAAGGGGCCGTACACTCATATCCAAGAAAGTAAAATCTCATAAGATTGGAGTCAAGATCCGGTGGAGCACAATTGTGCTTCAATGACAATGGCATCAACTTAAGTTGGAAAAGGGACAATGTCGATGTCTTTCAGTTTGCAGTACCGAGCATCCTTGAAGTTGATATTAATTTCTATGGATCAGGGAAAGGATCTCTTTTGTCTTTTTTCATGCTGGCTATGACTATGAAATGTTCCGCGATGACATTTAGAATTGGAATCCATTTATAAAAGTGAGTGAGGTGGAATTGAAAGTAGAGCTTTGGTAAGTTGAAATGTTTCAGTGGTCTAAATTCAAGTACCAAAAGTGAAAAGAAGAAAAGATATAGCTTTCAATTCCAACAGTAAAACATACACATAACCGTTAAACAACAGCAGAGCAGGTACACGCATGTTAATGTATGACTCTCAACTCGATAGCTATGGAAGAGGAAGGCAAAAGAAAATACCCCGTGCCGCACACTACCTTCAACTTCAAGCAGTCATTGAGGATGAACGCGCTGCGTCGTCACGTGATCACGTGACGTCACAGGAATTAATCCAACGCGATCGTTTCCTCGATGACTATTTTGAAGGTCGCGCGCGGCGTAAGTGTATTGTCTATTGCCGCTGACTTTAGCACTTGCGCGCGCAACTCTTTTATATAGTAAGTAACTGTATAAAAGAGTTGCGCGCGCAAGTGCTAGTATGTAAGGTCATCGGACCCTCCCTATCAAGCGATCTGCACACATATGCGTTATGCTGCGCTTGGGTGCTTCTTCAATTAATGCACGTTGTATTGAAAGAACTTTGCGCGCAGTCACGCGCAGCAAAAAGCACCTAGCCGCAGCGTTTTAGACCGCGCCTCAAAGGTCGAGAAACCTGGGTAACCCGTAACACACACATACACACGAACACAAACACAAGCATCGTACCAGGAGTAGTATCATGGAGGGGTTGATGAAGTTAACAATGTTGAGGGGAACATCCTCATCCCGCTCCAGGTAGTACGCTTGGAAGTAGTAGAACGACTGGAACTGCAAAACGAAAAGTCAGCTAAGTCGTGGGACGGATATTTAGTGTGATTTGGAATGGGTTATCTTTGTGGGATAATAGTCACTAGGAATTGTATGTTTGAGTATGGGGATGGGTGAACATTTCAACTTAACTGAGTGGTCGAAATGGAATAATTATAAATAGCGGGAACAATATTAACATTATATGAGCGGGACTCGGGAGGGCGAAAGCCTCCCCTACACGGTGATAACATTGCTATACTTCATGGCTAGGTGCGTTCTCCACACCACCCAATGAGCATACCTGTGAATAGCAGGACCAATATATCAGCATGGTTGAAAGGACAGGCATAATTCTCCAGAGGTCCACAAAGGAATCCACCTCATCGTCACCAAAGGATCCACCATTACGCTTCTTCAGGAGGTTGATCCTCGATTCTCCAGTCTGTTCGATGACTTCTCGCTTGATTTTAAAGCTGGCTACCCACTCTTTGAGGATCAGGAAGAATGTCTTGAAGGTGTCGTCTGCTAATTCGTTCTTGACAAACATTCTGGAACCTGGCCAAAAAATACAAGGGATAATATCATAAATGGTACGATAATAGTTCGTCACGATTTATCAGCTCAAACAAATGAAATCATTAAATCACAATATGGTCCATTGATGACACTGAAATAGTCTCTGAGAAGCTGAGAATCCCTGACTAGATCTCTACTCACACATTATAAGTATGAGGAAGCAGATTACACTCCTAGAATGGGCACTAAGTAGCTGATCAGGTACGTTTCGGCGGTGACATTTGGAGTCTGAAGGGGATACAAGCAAGTCAGTGCATGGAGGGGGAGGGGCGCATACCATAATTATCTAGTTATATGTATAGAAATTGTATATATCTTGATTATAAAAACTTCCAACGCTACATGATATTTGTTTCCCAAATTAAACACCTGCAAAAAGCTGAAGCCGAAGGCTGCGAGGGAGCCGGCGTTGGTCCAGAAGTAGAACCAAAAGTAGAACCTCTGCAAGTGGTCGCCTCCCTCCTCCCGCAACTGATCCGCACCAAACGGAGCGATGTTTGGTTTACAGAAACCGTAACCCAGTGCGATAAATAGGAAGGAAATGACCAATAGAGTCTGAATGGGAATGGAAGGGGGTTATAGAGAGAAAAAGTCTATTGCTTGCCCAAATAATTCATTTTTAATTTGAGATGTGCCGATATTGGTCACTGAACAACTTTATCCTCCATTCTAGAGCACCTACCCACTGAATAGCAATCCTTGCCTCCAAGCTCTTCAGGGGATAATTCTTACACATCTTCTTCACTGTGCCCTCCGCAGACAGATCCGAGACCACCATGCTACTGGAGACATTGTGAGATGGAGACAGATCTGAGACCACCATGTTACTGGAGACATTGTGAGATGGAGACAGATCCGAGACCACCATGGAGACATTGTGAGAGTCCAGGGGTACGATATCTGCAGGATGCATTGTGGTGTTGCACACCATGCAGAAAACCAAGCAGAGAAAGAGAATGCTCCCAATCGTGTAGAAGACAAACGATAGAATCAGAGTTTTGTGTCGCCCGAGCCTGTAGTGATCGGATGTGTAACGGAAAACTTCCTTCAATTTAGGGTCGTTCACATACCTATTACGTGATCAATTTTTGGCCGATTTTTAACCCCCCCCCCCCCTCCCCTCGTAATTAATTTTACAGTAGTTGTTTTGATACAATATCATGAAACGCAATCATTCGAAAACCCCCCTCCCCCTAGGTGATTACGTAATATGTGAATATTCCCTGTTCATCATTGAACTTAGAAGTTTAACTTAGACTGAAGTTGAACTTAGACTGATCTGAGGTTAAAAAATGATTATGTATGTACTATGTAAGTACTATGTGAGTACTATGTAAGTACTATGTAGGTAATATGTTATCATTGAATCAGTAAACCAGTAATTGGTAAATGCACTTGTGAACTACTAACTTTGAATCGCCGAGCCAACCACCTAATACCGCAAATATAGAACACAAAACGTAGAAGAAAACCATGAAGAGCACCACTGTTAGCGTACTGAAAATAATGTTGTGAATCAAAATCCTACCTGTTAGAAGCTATTTTATTGATTGAAAACCCACTTGGGGCACCGCAAAGGGCTTCTAAAATTAAATATAAAATGAGTAATAAAACATAAAATCCCTTATCGGGACACTGCACACCAATTGTGATAAAATATGTGATGCTATCACAGCTCTCAACATTCAATTGAAATTGAAAATGTTATTAGTGAATAAATTTACAATATCACTTCAGAATACTCAGTTACCCCTATTCAACCATTCTTAATAACTTAATAAAATACAAACACATGGGTAAACCACATATTTCATGACTATTACACAAGGCAGAATAACATTAAGTCTATGCGATATTTTATTCGAGTTGCAAGCATTATTTGTCAATAATTCTAGACTGGATAAATTTGGGGTAAATAACTGCTTGTGTAAACTGCAATTGTGTTACATGACTTGTGGTATGAGGTTGAAAATGATGAATGAAAGTGATATAAAAGATGAGTAACCGGAGTTCGCAATAGCTCATCTGGCTAACAAGAGCGTTCAATAGTGTCTAAAGGTCCGTGAGGACTACCAAGTCCTGTCTACTAACATTTAGAAATTAGAAACTCATCATGAGATATGCACATTGCACAACCACATTCAAAATAACAATATCCCACTACACGTGTCTCATCTTGAATATCACAAAACATAAGTCACTATGTAGCGCTCCTTGGAACACTGCAGACTTTCCCGTTCCTGATGTAGTGTCTCTTCTCCTTTTCCTGTTCTGTCAATCTTTTTAATCCACCAGCTCCCTTCTCTGTTTCCGCTCTTCTGGCGACCTGTCCGGGTTCACGTACACTTTCTTGTACTTATCAAGAAAGCAGAGCTTGCGGGACTTCACAAGTAGCTGGTCAGCAACAGTTGATGATGCTGTAGTGACCTTTACAGGTCTCGTGGCCCCACCTGATTTCTTCAGTCCAACACGGCAGACTTCAACACGGGGCTTCACTCCCATTGATTGGAACATATCATTGACCGAAGGCCGAAGCATCCAGATCCTCGTCATTTTCTTCTTCGAGTCCAAATATCATCACATTTTTGGCACGGTCCTCTCCTTGCACCACTTCCTAAACCATCTAGCTTTTTGAGCGCTGTCTGACTCACTGGGTTTTCCTTTACGTTAGCCTTTACTACTGCACTGTAAGACATTATCTCTTCTTTCCCAGTACTTGCTACTGAAGTCTCAACATTGGTCTTGATGCAGTCCAGCTGCTCCTCCTTTGCTGCCAACAGTTCCGACTGAAGCTTGATGATGGTCCTTTGAGCTTCAACCAACTCCCCTGGACGCCTTCAAACGCTTGCCCAGGTGTGAGATTGTTGGTCTAAGTTTGTGCGCGGCGCTGTTTAAGTCAAACACAACACATGAATTACGATTTCAGTTGAAATAATTATGTAGAGCGTCCAAGAGTTGTTAATTGAGAATCGAAGCAAAGATGATAAAGTTGATAAACATTGAAAAGTTTTCTACAAAATTCTCACGGTGCATTGATGATTCGCTGAAATCTTACCCAGCTGATCAAAGTGAATCTAAATACTTCCACTGTTAATAAATAGATACCTTATTGGCCCTTATTTAACCGGCCCCTGGGGGGCAAAAACTACTTTGATATTTTTATCCAAATGGCCGGTTAAAAAAGGCCGGTTAAAGTGGAGCCGACTAAATTAGAGGCCAGTTGATTTAGGTCAGATGAAACTTTAATATTACTTGGCTTATGTACTGTTAAATTTATTTTGGCCGTCATTATATAACCTAAATCATGCTATTAGATCGTTAGACCAGGATTTGGGTTTTTTGATGCAATTTAAATTAGTTTGTTTTCGTGGCTATTTTGAGCAAAAATTCTTGCATTGGCAGCTGCTTGGAGAATTTTTGTCGAAGGGGCCAGTTAAAATGGTTCAGAAATGATTCGATTTTTGTTCATAGGGCCGGATGGAAAAAGGGTCATTCAGAAAAAAGGTCAGCTAAATAAAGGCAAAAAGGTAGAATATATGAATATGTTGAAAATGCAACAATAATTGTCGTTTGATCACAATTTAACGCATAAAACTTTTGACTTATTATCAGCGTCGATCTCTTTGAAAGAGGCATAAAAACAGTGTGTAATCATGTAGCCATTTGTTACCAAATTCAACATTCTCTAGAAACGTACATTGAATCTATCACCGTACTTTCCATTGATAGCTTTTGTTGAAAAGTTTCAGTTCTCTCTCTTCGCGATTTGACTCACTGATAATCACTGACAAAATCGATATTTAAGCTGATTGTAGCACTGATTATGTTCTGAAAGTACTTTTTAACAATTTGAATCAGCTCGTGTGTTGTGAAACCTGGCAATTGACAGTGACAAAGTATATATTGGAAATGCTTGAATTCAGTGCTTGGATTCATTTTATTCGGTTTGATCTATCTATTGCAAAATTTCATGCATATTATTACCCTGCAGTGTAATTACTTTTCGAATTTTTGAACGAATCAAAATTTTCAACTTTTGGAAAATTCGATTTCATTCTTCGTCCAATTGACTGTACGTCCATTTGATTATACGTCCAAATAAAGAGAAACCCCAACGGGTTTCCTCGTATGCCATATATTATCCATCTAAATAATTCAAACTTCGATTCAGCCTAATGACTGAGCTACAGGCCCCATTTTTTCAAATTCTTAACAAAAAACTTTTTAGTGTTTCATTTTTTCTCCTGCCACGAACTGTTGAGCGGTATACTCTTCGCAGGAATGACATTAATTTTTTCTTTAAGTATCAGAGAAATTTATTCTATTAGCTTATTGATAGATACCGTTAGACATTTCTTAGTTCAGTCTTAATTCTAAAAAAAATGGCACAAATCATACCCCTTTCTCGTGAACATATCCAGAGCCAAATTTTGGGAGGTTCCCATTTTTTCGAGGGGGCCGCAGCCCTCACGGCCAACCCCCTAAATACGGGCCTGCACACGGAATGGAAAGATTGTCACATTTCTGTTTCGCTTGTTTAGTTGGGAACATTTTACGTTCGATTAACCGTAACGTATTTATTTTATTCTGTGTATGCTATTATTTTAACCTTTTAATCCGATTTAGTAAATAAATGGCATTGCATTGTCTCTTTGTCTCTTGTTTGTAAATTTTGGATTTGTGAGTGTATTCTTTTGTATTGAACGCTAACAGTTTTTGTCCATACTTTCGGCATTCATAGTTTACTGACTTTAAGGCCATTATGCGTAAGCGTTATGCAATGAGTTAGTTATACAATGAGTTAGGCAATGAGTTAGAGATCGTAGGTTCAGTCCCCGGCCAAATTATTCTTTTGTATTGAATTTAGTTGTCCTTCATATTAATGTTTGCCTGGTATTAAATGTGCGAATTTTGAGTCTGATATAATTAATTCTGGCGCCATTTTCTGGGCCCTGATTTACTAGTTACAAATTAACTTCATATTAAATGTTTTCATCAGATAATGACAGATTCTGCCACCCAACCATGGACCAGACAGGACTACATCCTCGTTTTTACTGCTACTATCATCAAGTTCGGGGATGGTGTAGAGCTGTATTCCCCTGGGGTGATCACTCAGAAAGTTTCCTGTGAGCTGGGGTGTCCTCGATTCAGGAGAGCATACTAGCCGTGATCATGTACTTGTGCTACGGATTGGCGATGCTGATTTCAGCTCCTATTGCAAGGAAATTCGGAGAGAGGTTAACCCTCTTTCTGTCACTTTATCTGTCCATCGCATTTGCTATTGTCTGTGCAGTAGTCCCAAACTACTACACTCTGCTGCTATCCAGAGCTCTGACAGGGCTATGTGCTGGGCTAAACGGCTCCATTATTGGTATCTACGTCGCAAAACAAGTTTCATCAAAAGATATTCTTAATCAATGCTCCTTCCTATTTGAGGGATTTGCTTTTCCTGTTGGGGGTGCCTGGGTTTCTCTCTTGGGATGGCTTCTTTTAGATGTTATTGGATGGAGGGTGTTTGTTCTCACTACTTCTATCCCCCTGTTTATTCCACCCATTGTGATCCTTCATTGCTGCGTGTTGGAGAGCCAAGAAGAGTCTCAGGGAGCTAAAGATGATACTGATAGGGAAGTGGAAACATTCGGAGATAGCAGCGGGCCACCAGGCCAGATTGAAACCGAGGAACTGCAACTGGTTGGTAGTAGAACGTCAATTGTTCCTAACTTTGCAATTAGGGTGATCAAGGCCGGCTTATTTCTCTTCTGTAACGTATCTCTGGGGTTTGGGAGCATAATCCTTTTACCGTGGTTGATGAGGACTTACAAGGGAGGGGTTGTGAGTGAGGATGATGGGTGCTCAGAACAAGTAATCCATGGTAATGATCTGCTGATTCTTTCTGCTGTGACAGGAGCTACTAACGTGATTGGAAGACCCATAGGCTACTTCTTTTGGAAGAGGGTCAAGTTTTTACCCTTCCAGCTGGTATTAACAATCACAATGGCTCTTTCTTATGCACTGATTGTGGTCATTGACAGTCTCATTGCAGCCCAAATTCTTATCGCCATTTCCAAGTTTTGTTATTCTATGCAGCACGTTGAAATTGCGATCCTACTCTACGATTACGAGTATTTTGGAATGTCACAGCTTGATCTTGGCAGCTGTATCAGCAATGCATCAGGAATGCTTGGTAGTATGTTTGGGACATCCCTTGCAGCTTTTCTACCAACTCACGTTGCTCTTTGGGCCAGTCTGGCCATAGCATGTGTGGAAATTGTGGTCGTCTGCCTCATGAAAGAACGTTTTAAACATTCTTAGCTCATAAAGACTTTACCGACAAGATTCAGGGGTACTTAGATTCTAAAGATTTTCTTTGGCATTTAGTTCATAAAATGGGTGACCCTTTTTTTCGATAGTTCCTCAAGTTCGACAGACTCGAAATAAATGAAGTTTCCGTAATTTAATCATCAGTTGTAAAAAGGGAAAATCGATTGTAGTATCTTAAAGTGTGTGTACTGTGTAAGTTTTCCTAACCCCTTAGATCATTATAGTAATAAGTATGTGAATCATGTAGTAATTATAAACTTGAGTAAACTCAGAGTCAAGTGGATGAACTTCAACTCGCAGCTTACATGCCAACTGCGATCAGAATGGAATTTTGGACTAGCTGTTACAACGGAAACGGCGTAAACCGATGGATTGCACTAGCTACCTTACCATCGAATAAGCGGTTACATGTCGAAGTGGTGACCGTATGCCGTTAGATGGTCGAGACTGTGTAAGTTGGATAATGGACGAGGCGTGTCGAGTTCATAATCGAAGGTATACGGTCACAGCTGAGATCATGGAACCGGATTATACCCCGACCGGAAACAGCTGGGACCGACTATTCTTTGACCCAACAGACCCCACGCGGGTCTGACGACCCTCGTTCGGATATAACGCTTAAGTAGATTTTTGAGTGCTCCTTTATAAAATCAGATTTCATTTTAAGCTTTTTAGCAGTTTGATTCAGTGGAGACCGTATAACCAAACTCACACGGTCGCTAAAACAAGCTTGGCAGGGGTATAATAAGCGGTTACATGTCGGAGTGGTGACCGTATACCACAACTTATATGGTCGACGCGATATTAATGGAAGAGGCGTGCCGAGTTCATTATCGAAGGTATACGGCCACAGCTGAGATCATGGAGCCGGATTATACCCCGACCGGAAACAGCTGGGACAGACTATTCTTTGATCCAACAACAGTATTTCGACATTTCGTCCCACTAGCGCGGGTCTGAACACCCTCGTCCGGGTATAACGTCCGGGTATAAGTAGAGTGCTCCTTCAAAAATCGAATTTCATTTCAAGCTTTTTTGCAGTTTGATTCAGTGGAGACCGTATATTATAACCATACCCACACGGTCGCTAAAACAAGCTTAGGAGGGGGAAAATATTATCGATCTTTCACGGTGGAAAATATTGGCCAAAAAACGATTTTAAAATTTCCGAGATAATCTCCTTTTTTAATTTGGGAATTATCTGGCATGGCCGGCGCACGCGCGCGCGCGCGAGATAACAGCACGATACATATAATTATTGCGAAGCGCGTTACAGACACTGATGACAAATTTTACGTCAAAATATATCCTAGTGTTTCAAGTCACCTGTCAAATTTGGCGTATGAATTCCATGATATGTTCTAATCATAATAATAACATCCATTTTTAAATTATACACAGTTTCACTGACACAGAACGGTGACAGGAAATTAAATGGTTTCAACGGAGAAGGATTCAATTCTTTTCCTTTTTTCCTTAAAGATCTTTTTAGCTTACATCATAACATGGAGATTCATTACGTAACGCATCTAATGGAACCAAAAGAGCACAAGTAATAAAGTAAGTAAACTTACTCTAATGGACTAAATCGTGTTTTTTCACCATTCGTAACTCCACGGCTTGTGCAATTGCTGAGACTCATAGCTTTCTCTGATGGAGACATGGGCTTTCGTGAGAATGAAAAATAAACAAGCAAAAACGTCAAAATTTGTAAACATAGCTACTATTCTATCAGTTTCATGGTCATGGTTCATTCGTAAGTCTGTACCAACAGAACAATGTGTTACAAACTACCGTCTTACGTTCTAAGGTGCTCGTAGGTTCTCTTACTTTTGAATTGAAACACGGTCATTTGAAATTCCTGTTTCATCACTGACAGGAGAGACCTGCGCCATTAAAACATGAGTGTAACACTAAGAATCGTACCTGAGAAGTAGAACCATCGACTTAGCGTGAAGGGTAGATTTGAGGTGAGAGTGTAGTAGGAACACCGTTCCAGTGCTGTTACCTGCGATAGGAGGTAATATTCAACTACATCAATAATACCTAATACCATTACCAACTATACAGTACCTATATCGTGATGGGATATCAGGTTTCTTTGCAATCGATTACTAGATCATGCCAAACTCCAGCCAAACACGATGACATTCCGAGGAAATTAAATTCATTACTTTATTACATTCTTAAGTCAAAATCGAGCAATCGATAATAAATACCTAATACCGTAATACGTCCCAATCCCGATCAAGTACGAACCAATGGAACTGTAAACACACAATACCGTGCAATAAATGATAAACCTGCTAAGGTCCCTAATTGAGGAAACTTAAACAGCACCTACCGTGATGAGGGCTATTGCTGCTACAATGTTACGCCGGGTAACTCCTCTGGACTGGATACCTCTGCTGCTCCGTTGCAAGGGCAAGACAGAGTCATCTGAGGAAGAGAGCTCACTCTCCTGGTAACTCACATCCATGTAACTCACTGACATTCCTAAGTTAGCACCGTGCTGTTAACTCATTGGAAAGTGGGAATTACTACTGAATACTGATTATGAACATTCGTAACATAGGTCAAGCACCATTAGGCATTGACTCATTGGAATACCTTAGTACAGAATATTTATACGACATTAAATTTATACGATTTGATCAGCCACCAAGAAAAAATGAATTCAGTTTGATGAATTCAGTAACAATTTTGATATTAATTATTCAATGTGGGACAAGAGAATGGGTCCACTAAGCCATCAGTATCCCTTATGTTTTGAGTATCACGTATTCTTTTCACTGCTTATTGCCTTATAAGCAATACCAGCTCCAGACCATCCTTGTAAAACATTTGACTTTTCTCTTGGTGTCTTAAAATGAGTGAAAGCCTTGGATTTTGTCTTTGCATGCAGAGTTCGAAGAACAGCTTTTCTTGTATAGTATATTTACTTTGATGTCATCTATTTCTGGAGAAATGTTAGGTCATAGACAAGTAATCTTAGCTCTAAAATCCTGTTCAATACTTTTCAATGTACGGTTGACAGTCAGATCAAGTGGCTACAAGAATGGAAAATTTTTACGACACATAATTCATACTTCATAAATTTTATACGACATGAAATTTATACCAAAAAATCAAAATTCGTATAAATATTGTGATGTATAAATATTCTGTACTAAGGTAACTTCAGAATACTGAACACTGATTGTTGAAATTCCTTACATAGGGAGCACCACTGGCTCATTCTCTCATTGGAACTACTTCTGAGCAATTAATGGTCATTGAAAGTCTTACAAGTTGAATACTAACTTACTAATTACTTATTAATTATCAACTATTATCTTAACCCATTACAATGGAGTATTATTCGAGCTTTAACAATGTCAAGAACTCTCGAGTCTGACGTCACACATATTACACAGTTCAATAAAGAAATTCTCTTGAAGTCCGAAGGTATAAGGACTTTGATATTATGTTACATTGATAAATTACAATAGTGTATAAGGTAAGCTTTGTCCTTTACTCAGATTACAAGTTAAATTACAGTACGTAAATCCAAGGGAAATCAAAACAAGTTTAATAAACGGATTACTTGATATTGTGAAACCATATGGAACCCAATTTGAATTTTCTTATTGATATTTTCAACCACAAGAACGAAACAATGAAGCAGCAGTAGTTACCGATTTAAAATTTATTGAGGCATCAAAATAAAATTGATAATGAGATGACTATGTTTCAGTGATCTAGAGAAATATCCAAGAATTCTTATATAACGAATATATGGGCACACTGTACAGTCTACACAGTATCTTTAAAAGGCACATTGTCTTTTAATCTCAGAATTTAGTTTCTATCTGATTGTTATTTTAGATTAAATTCGGGCATTGCAAATATTCATTGGAATGCTGCGTAAACTGTTCAGTTGTAACTTTAATTGAAATTACAACGCTTAAATTGAAATTACAACGCTTCATTTGCCACTGTTTTCTTTTGATAAAAGATACCTGCATTACTTACAGTATGTAAATTAATATCTAAAACATGAAGATAAAATATTATAAAAATGGTACCAATTTAAATCCACTGATACATTGAATTAAAACGCAGTTCCTGAAACAGACAAGGTAAAAGAAGTCATGGCTGTATACTAGCATGATTATAAAATTATTATTGTTTAATGAATAGTTTAACTTCTTATCTGTTTATTTAGTATCATGATCTCAATATGAAATATCCACTTATCTAATATTGATTATCTAATATTCTATAGAAAATTTGTTGTTGAAGTATTGATAAAGTCTCTTAGCTTATGCTTTAGATAGTACCATATTTTAAGCTGGTACAAATATTTTCTGATGATATGGATAGGAACATTAGTGGGATATCATTTGTTGGAAATGTCTTCTCTTATAAGACAAGATGAGCATATTTACTAACATGCATCCGCAAAGAAGATAAAAGTAATAGTATAACTTTCCTACATTTAGATCCTGGCAAATCCACCCAAATCCACTATAAGCATAGTATGTGATAACTTGAACTGTCATCAGAACAACCACAGCAAGCAATGTCCCCAACGCATTGAACATGTAGAATATTCCCATTGCAGCACTTTTAAACTGTCTTGGTGCTTCAAGAAATGCAACTTGCAGGGCAACGACAACTACAAAAACTTCACTGATGGCAATTAGAATATACTGAGGGAATCTCGTGTAGTATTCAAGTGACTGATTAAGAGTGACATCAATCAATGAGAAGAAGTTCAAAACGACTTGGTCGGCACTGTTGAGCAGGGGGTCGGCATAATATATCCTATAATATTCAAGAATTCCTGCCACAACCATAGATAATGCTATCAAAGCAAAACCTATCTGACTCTTATCAAAGGGTGATGCTGGACCATTGTTCCATTTCGTAAACCAAGGATATACTTTGTAGATTAGCAATGGGATTAATACAAGGATTGTCAGGTTATTCACTGCTTCTGCACCAGCTATTGGGAAGTGGTCAGGGGTTTTGAGAAACAATCCTTGTACATAAAATGTAGTATGCATTTGAGAATAAAGCATAAAATATACCATATAGATTGACAATATTTTGGCTAAAACAAGCATTTGCTTTACAGCCTTTACATCTTCTCTCTCAAAACTTCCTCCATATTCTCTCCTGGCATAGTCTAAGAAGTGAAGATCAATATCTGATAAGGCATTGGGAATTTTAGAGAGTCTATAGCCTTCCTTCATAACATTCAGGAACAAAGATGACATATTCAATCGAGGAACATTTATCACAAAAAAGCGTTCTCCAGCAATCAAAGGTACTGCTGTAATCAGGCAGCAAACTAGTGGCAAACAAAAACCCAAAAGCAAGGATGTCTCTTGGATATATGAGATGGCTGAAAATGTTATGAGGCACCCGATGTTTTTGGCAAAGTATAAGAGGTGTATGCCTCTATTGATCCTCTGGTAATTTTCATGATCACTCAATGATTCACTTGGGATTTCAAAAAACTGCTCAATGCCAAAAGGTATGATGTTTGCACTGTGGATACCCATACCTGCAGCAAATACCATAATACTAAGAGCCATTAATAGGTAGACGACAGTCCTATGATCATGATGAAACTGATCGTCTTTATTGCTCTCAAGGATAGAAGCCAAAGCAAGATAAAGAGATGTTCCTATAACAGATAGGAACACAGCAAGCCTCACCGTACGGTATCTACCAAGCTTTGTGTCCCCCAAGTAACCACCATATATTGAGAATATTGCTACAAGTATATAATAACCAAGAGTAGTTGTTGCACCCTCAGCAGTACTCAGCTGGGAAATTGGAGGGATTGAAGAATTTCCACGATTGCACTGTAAAATATGCCAAGAGCTGTTGCTTATCAATGACACCATCCATACCATATTTGACACCACACTGAAGTCTGAAATGTTCTGTAGAATGATGATTCCACACACCAATGGTATTGCAAATCGTTTCCTTGTATTTTCGACATATCTAAAACTTGTAGTCAAAGAATTCAATTGGGTGGGCATTTGAATTCCGCCAAATGTGCCCTCAAAATCCACATAATCTTCACCTGTTAGCATTGAAAACCTTGGAATATTGTTGTATGTTAAATAATATCAAAGTAGTAAATAATTTCAATCTTTGTATTATATTAATTTAAATTACTTAAGGTCAAAATAAATGACTGAAATACTTTGGGAACCATTATTTCTTAACAAAGGTTCAGAATTAAATTCTGGAGCTTTTTATAACTGTCATCATCAGTTCCTCAATTTAATAACTCAGTTCTTATCAATATCAGAACAATGATGACGATATTTAATATTATTCACCAAGTGGTGGGGTTATACGGGTTGAATAAAAATGTGTTATTTTGAGTTTTTGTTGTATTACTCTAACCTGTTTAGAATTATTCACACTTTTACCATGTTACTCCACTCTTACACCATGTTATTTACCATTTTATGGTGTAACTCCACACTTTTGACAAATTAGTGATACAACAGAACGTCCTTTTCTGCTGAGAGAGCTGGCACACTGCTAATTTGACTGATCAGTAGATAATTGCTCAACAGAAAAATAGTGATTAGTGATACCACAGAACGTCCTTTTCTATGGTGAACAATGTAGAATACCTTGAAGATGTGCCCACATTGTGTATTTTAGTATTTTACCTAATTAACTTGTTGAATAATATCATTGCCCAACTCATAAGTGTGAAATCAGGCCTCTTTGTGACCCATCTAGACAAAGGGAGATGGTACATAGCCACCTTTGGCAGATCTCTGACTTAATCTGCAGGTAAGCCTCATCTTGCTTTGCAGTCTGATTGATGCCACACCTGTGTTGGCAGCTTGCCGTTCCAGAGAGGTCCTGGGCAGACTGGCTCCAGTAACGTAGCTAGGGTTAGGCCAGGGTATGCATAATGTTTCTAGGGTATGCATCTGGCAGTAAAATAACACCTAATTAGCTATGATTAGACATTTTCTCAGAATTTCAGACTATGCAAGGGACTTTTTCAGGGTATGCAATGCATAGTCTGCATACCCTCTGGCTATGTCACTGACTGGCTCCCTCAGCTCAGGATATCACCGGCAGTTCACACCCTTGGCCTAGTGTATAAGGGATAGTCTCTACCTATGCTCAGCATGGCTGCCACCAGCCTGGTGGATTAAACCGACCTTGGCTTTTCTACTAAGACTATTACTACAAAGTCCACTGGCAGATTTTACTGGCGGACTAAGGCTCTGCAGCGGAGGTAGACTTCGAAACTCTAAAGTGGAATTTCTCCTTGGACTTCAAAAACTTGGTGGCCACATTTTTTTGGCGAATTTTTAATGATTCTGCAGCGGATGTTCCGCCAGAGTGCAGAAAATCTGCCGCAGATCTGCTGGGGACCCGCAACTCCGCTGAGAGTTTTAAAAAGTCCTCTATGGGTCCACTAAATTTGGGCTAATTTATTTTTGTGGAATTTATCGAGTCTGGGGCTTAACAGCAGTGGACCCACTGGTTCCCAGGTGGGACTGCCACAGAGTCGATTTGACCAGGTTTTAAGCCTTGTGAAGCCCTAGAAATAAAAATAGAAAGGAAATAGAAAAATTTTTGCCATGAGGCAACACAGCTGGTCAAAAACTTTCTTACATCATATTTTATCACAAGTCAGTACCCTAACAAGGGCACTCAAAATAGTTGCCTAAAACTATTGGTTTTCAGGATGATCATCTCTCAAGATGGAGTATGGTAGCATGATGTATTTCGTCATGTTAGTTGATGCATGCCACTTCTCATTTTAAATGCAGCTAGATAAAGGATTACAAAACCCCAGGATCCATCAACTGGGCCTATACTTCTCTTCACCAAGTGTGCTACTTAATTTCTTGATGTTTGTGTTAAAGACCTCTTATCAGGCAGGTGGTCACTGCACTTGACGGTGCTTCACCCTGGTACCAGGGGGTGACTGCTGGGGGGCCTACCTCATAAAAAAAGCTCTTGCAATTTAAACACCCCGAAAGCTGAGGTAGGTATTGCACTGAAGATGCCTGCAAACCAATCATCTAGGTGCGACTCATTTGGATTTGGCTGTTCTTTCATAGTATTTCTCAAGAAATCGTGTCAAGGTTCAAGTCCAGAGTTGTTGTAATAAAAACTATTGGTACACTTAATCCAAATTCAAAATGTCCCTCTCAGTCTTATTTAACTGTATTATGTGTTCATTACACTGTGGCCGGTACCATTGTGAATGAAGTGTCTTCCCTCTGATTCCTCAGACCTTCTCTTCTTTAATTATTGAACCAGAATTTGGTGTTCTGCTCTCAGTTCAAATGATCTCTTTGGGGACAAGAACACTGTACTGTACTCATCACTGTCTTTGAGTTTATGTGCCTTAGACAGGATCTGAGACAGAACTGATGAGTTTGACAATTAGTAACTTTCACAGGCCATGGTCCTTTGTCTGAGACTCTGAAGCCTTCCCTATCTAACAAACTTCCAACCTGGGTTTAACTTCCCCTATCACATCCATGATGTCCATAATATTCTCATTGAGCTCCTTACAGTCATCATCTTCAAGCCCAAATGCAATGATATTATGACTTCAGTCTTCTTCCTCCAACACTTTCTTGACAATGGATGCAATGTTTGCAGCTGTCACAAGTGTCACAGTTGCCTGACCTGTCTGCCCTGAAATTACTACTGAACTATATGATTTAAATTCGATCCCTCCTTCACTTTTCCTGGATGGATGTCTTCACTGCAGATTTCACAGTGCATAGCTGCTCCTCTTTCAACTCCAGCAACTGCTGCTGAAGCTGTACCACATTCTCCTGTGAATCAATGAGCCTTCACTGCAAACACAACCATCTCCTCCCTGGTTTGATTGATGCAAACAGATTCAGGTCTCTTATGCATATCAAAACACTCCTCCAACATTCGATTTTGTCAGATAACACTGTGCAATTCGGTTATGTTGTCAAATGCTAGGCAAAGCATTGATGCCAGTTCACTCTTTTCAAAAGCTTTACATGTTTTACAGTTAGTTCTTTTGCACTTGAACAATGCCATAGCTTCAGTTTACTATTCATCCACTCATCCCACATGTCCATAACATGTAGGACTTCAGATCATCCATAGTGGAAAAACAAAACCAAGCAACTTTCATGTTATTAACTTAAAACTTAAACATATATTATCAGAATTTTTTGCATCATTGTGTCCCAAGACAGAAAAACCTTGTCCTTCTTGCTTAGTTGGGGAGACTTAGAAAAGATCTCTGAAACATTCAAGGAACTGGTCAAGGTGATATTGACAGGCTGTGGTCTACCATCCTTGAAACACCTTTGTTTGTTTTCAATTACTTTCATGATGGGGGCAGTGTCACTGTCCCAATTGTCCCTATCCCAATTGTCCATGTCTCAATTGTTCATGTCCCCATTTCCTTTTTTGAGTTGCAGGCTGGTTTTTGGGACAATTCAGACAGTTGAGACGTTTGGGACAATTGGGGCAATCAAAAGTTGCAAATTGCTAAACATGTATATACCTGTTACCTATGCGGGCTTAGTCATTTACCATTTTTAACATTGATCCAAGTTTTTTAATAATAAAACACTGTAATTGCCAAGTTTTACAACACAAATAACCACAACGAGCTGACTTTTTAATGCAAAGTACTTTGAAATCATCATATTCAGTGCAAAAGTCATTGAGTTACCTCAAATTTGATTTGTAATAGTGTTTGATATAATAGTAGTGTTTGATATGAAAGCTATATACTACTTTTAGAGCATCATAAAAATGAACGGTGTTTTTATCAATCTATGGCCATCTAGACCCAAACTGACAAACTGTGGCTAAAAACTGCTTTGTGCAATGTGAAGGCAAGACACCTAGGCCACTAGAACCATTAAACTATTCAGATTTCAGCTATTCAGGTTTTTCGGTTTTCTTTCTAGGTCCAAGTATTTTAAGATTTTTGGACGTAATTTGGAATTTTCTGACCAGGCAGGGGTTGTTTGTCTGACGTCGTCAGACCCATTATTTCAAATTTTAAGTCGTGGCGCGCGCGCTTCGCGCGAGCGGCCGAGCGAGGGGGTCAGGTTGTCTGCGTTGACAGACCCTCTCGAGAATCAGCGCCGCGCTGATTCTCATCGACGCTTCGCGGCTGGCGTCAACGGGTCATACATCGTACGACAAGGGTCAGGCAACGCCTGGCAAGGGGTTGTCGGACGTTTCCCCTACCCAGGGGCGTCGCACTTGCCGCGCCGCGCGCTCCGCATAGGTATGTGCGCTTAATTATATTTTTCTGAGTGACGTCATTGTCATAGATAACGAAGGCTCCCATTTATATGGCCAATATATGCGGGAGACCCCTGGTTAGGGGAAGACCCAGGTTAGGGAATAGGGTTTTGGTTTGTCTGACGTCGTCAGACCCATTTTAAATTTTAAAATTTATGCGAGTCGGGGCGCGCGCGCGAGGGGGTCAGGCAACGCCTGACAAGTTTTGGTTAGGGCAATGGTTAGGTTTAGGGTACAGAAAAATGGACCTTTCTAACTTTCTTGCCAGTGTCTAAGCCTTACGTTGTCCGGCCCTTGGCCCTCATCGCGCGGTCATTTGATTTAATTTAAAAAAATAGCCAGACGTCAGGCAATGGCATTCTGGCAACAGGTTGTCCAGCTCCATGTCTGTCTCGACGTCTCGTACCTGGCCAGAACACGTATGGCAAAAACTTAGGCACCCAACGTCGCAACCACTACTAAAAGGCAGTGCATGGAAAATCATACGAAGTTTTATGAGAGAACGTAAAATAAAAACATAATCTTCATTATCATATGTATTATAATGATTAATCATATTTTAATTTAATTTTATATTAAAACCAAAATAATATACTTATTTCTAGCAAATCCAAAGACCAAAATCTGTAAATCAAGTTTAAATCCTGCGCTACTTTCAAATTGCTATTAGTATTAGTATTACTATTAGTATTCGCTAATTCATTTTGCATTTTATGATTATCAGAAGGTTAGAGGATTAATCATAATAAGTCATTCTAATTTTTAATTTTATATTTGAATTTTTCAAATTCAATACAATAAAGAATGAGCTTCTAAAAAGCTTTCAATTGAAATTTTACCAGGTGAGATTCTCATATTGTCATACCCCTTTCATATTTAATTATTTTAGTACTAGCGTTTGCCCGCGAAGATTCGCGGAAACAATCAACCTGATACCTTTGGTTCATCTTGTATCTAGCAGCCAACAGCTACTTGCTTCATGACCTCATCTTGGAATTTGTTAAGTAATTGAATCACCATTACCGCTTACCGAGGATTACAGATATTCGCGGAAATGCACCGCACAACATACTTTGTAATTTGAGATCACCTATATAGTATTGCCTTTCCATAGCATATATTACCATTAGTAAACGCATGATATTGATTATGCAAATAACTAATCAACGGATGGTCCAATTCAAATTTTCCTTAAATAATAATAAGCCCCTTAATTGGGAGAAGATTTTCCCGAAAAAAACGATCAAAAATATCAAATGCACTTCTTAAATAGTCATTTTACACAGACAGACAGATGCACGAACACTCTGAAATTATTAATATAGATATGATATGAAGCTTAACATGAAATATTAAACGAAAACCTTTTTAGTTTATAAAATTTAAAATAAAATGTAACAGCATGTTTAATAATAATTAGTTTCAGCTCAATTTGACAATTTTAAATGAATAAAGCGGTTAATTTAATCTCTTTAAAGTAAAGAAGTCAAATGGATATCAATATTATATTTAGACCCGAGAGATGTCAGATGAGCGAATTTGCTTTTGAAACTGAAACTCTATTTGGGAATTTACGGTAGCTGCTGACGTTGAAACATTCGGATTTTTAGTAGTTCAGTCAGGCTTTATGTGGCTTGTGAGTCATTTTCAGTTTCACAACTCAGTGCTTTTGAGGGCGTCTTTAATTTAATTATTCAGTGGACAAATCGTAATTATTCAGCATTACTGACTATATTTACATTGCAAATTACAGTAACACTTCAAAGCAGAAGATAAAACGACGGCTAAAATCAAAACTTTTGAAAAAGATCAAAATCATAAACATGAAATAATAACGTTTTGTGTGTGGAAGATGTCAGGTGTCAGTTCGTCTGTATAATAGGGAAATTTCATCATTAGAGCAATGCGTGGGGTCTTTACTTTTCGCTTCTTTGGTTAACGCTGTCCTTGAGGCTATCACAAGGGTCAAGGGTTTAAATACTTGTTTCGTTACCCAAGGTTGTTGAAAGTGTTGTTGACCGCATTTCGAGTGGGGGTTGCATTGAGGGGTCCCTGAGTTCCGTGGTACATGTTGTGGTACATGTCCCCCACCACTCTGCAGTTCGCTGGGACGCTCTGTCGGCCGGGCGTCCCGCGCTGGAAGTGTCCGTTCTCCCGCGGGGGCGCAGTCACGCGTCCCGCAGCCCGCGGCCCGTTCTCGCTCACTCCTTCCAGGGTGGGTCTGGGCGATGAGGAGACTGTGGTCCTGCGTCTCTGTAAGGACCGCTGACAGTATCCGCTGTCTGAGTCTTTGGCACTGCTGAAGGAGGACAGATTTTATCTTGATCTTGGCTATATAATCACATTGATCGCTATAGCAATGACCTGTACATGCCGAACAGTAAGAACTGAGAAAGACTATAAAACGTTTAAACTTTAAGACAGAATCAAAATTCTTCAACTCGAAGAAAGATGTGTTATCACATCCAAAATATCTAAAATTCAGTAAATATACATCATTTCAAGAAATCCTCCTTGCATAGAACGATACACAGTGTTCATGGTAAAGTGCAGTTTGAGTTACCTGATAACACCTTCCTCGCTTCCACTGCTGAGGGCGCTCACTGCACGAGACTGCATCGAACTGGCGCTGTCCAGGTCACGCAGCTGGTCACGTGACCCGTCCCGGGACCCATCACGCGACCCATCCCTGGAGAGGTTGCGTGAGGGCTCACGCGTGAGGTCGCGTGATGAGTGGCAGGGCGTGCTGCTCGGCGTGGTGTTGGTGGTGCGGAGACCCCCGCCCCCACCGCCTCCTCTGAGGTGGTCTTTCAGACACCGCACAACTTCCTCCTGCATAGAAAATGCAGGGAGTCAGATCTTTGGAAATACAAGGGATGGTTCTGCTGAATTCAGGTTAAACACTACTACTATACTTAGTCTTCGATGTAAGAGGTATCAACAAGTTAATAAGGGCGAATGCTGATTAATAAGGGCCTGGGAGGGGTCAGGCTCAGGATGTAGCCTTGAACCCTCCATCTGTTCGGTTGAAAGGACGCTGCTTCCCCCCATGAGAGGACCGGATCGGAAGCTGTCGAAGTTAATCTCCGTGCTGTGGACGCCCTGCAGCAGGTCGCAGTACTCGGTGGAGGTAGTCCAGGGGTAGCTGCCCTTGATGAACTCCACTGGGTCCGCCCAGCACGCGTGCTTCCTCCCGTACATCTGAGGGGGAGTGTGTCAAAAGAGGCATAGTAGGGTACTCATTGCATGGGAAGTGTGTCAAAAAGGGGTTAAGAGGCAGAGTAGCATGTCAAGAGGGGAAGAGTAGTAACGTAATCATTATTCATTGCGTGGGATCCCAAATTCGCCATGACATTGACCAGTCAGCATGACCGTGCTCAAGGTCACGCGTTGAAGGTAAATGTGAAATACATCTGTGGACAAGCTCATCACCTCGTGTTTGAGTGGACAGTGAAATTATCTCCTTTAGGAGCTCAACTAACCGCGAGCCCCTGCTTGACAGTAGCAATGATGTAGGGGGTGAGTGTCATGTTCCACAGGCCCAGGAACCACTCCTCCGCAGAATCCACCTCAGCAGGGCAACTCATGAACTGTGTCGGACCAATCAGAGAGGCGCAATCCACATGTTGCTGCAGAGTGTCGTTAACATGCCGCCAAACGGACACCACCCAGTTGAACACCTGCGGGTGATCTTATCGTAGAGTCGAGAATTGTTATCTCCTGCAGAGCACTCAAAAACTAAAAAAGGTGATAAAGAGAAATGGAAATCATTTGAGAGCTATTATGTCTATAATGGAAAAGGGTATTTGTATCTAAATCTCACATGTCGGAGTTTGCTCCTCTTCTCAGGAGCCTGTATGGCCAGGACCCGGTTGAAGTGCCTGTCCAGAAGACCATGATAAGGCTCCACGATGGGGGAGCACCTCACCACCCTGACATCTGAGAGGGAGGAGGAGTTCCCGGAGTCTTCACTCAACAGGATGATGTAACTGTTCTTGAGAGGGGAGGAGGATTAGGCAGGTAGATCTAAACTACTGACAGAGGCTGAGAGATGAGCAGGCAGTCAAAGATACAAATATTATACAAGTTGAGTCGCCAATTCGGTGTATAATATCATAACAGACGGAAAACACCATATAGATTATATAATGTCTTCCAATTTCTATGATCCTGGTCAATGATAATTGGATTGTAAAGGTGACATAGATGAAAAGAGCAGTGATCCGGAGCCCTCTACAAGAAACAGGGACACGGACACAAACAGGGACACAGGGACCCAGACATAGGGATACAGACACAGGAACATAGACATAGGGACACAGACACAGGGGCACAGACACAGGGGCACAGACACAGGGGCACAGACACAGGGACACATCACACAGACATAGGGACACAGACAGGGGCACAGGGACACACACAGGGACACAGACATAGGGACACAGACACCACATACTTGTATCCGGGGGAGTCCCGAATGTTTTTGAGAGTGTCCACGGTGAAGAGGGTTGAGGTGAAGTTGTTGATGATAGCAACTACAGGCGTGCTGCTGCTGCTGAGCCGAGTTTCAAATCTACTAAGGGAATAGGAAGTTATGAAATGTCAGGTATTTGATTTTGAGGAATCATTATCTTGATACGTTGGTAATACTAATAGGACCGATGTCCGGATGTCATGGAATTTGGAGGTTGCTACAGCTATGGCAGCTAGTAGGATGTTACCCTATCCTCCGCCGCGCACACAGCGCTTTCCGCGTTGAGGAGTCTGCAACACGACACTCCAAATTTCCGAGTGTTGCGCGCTTGGGATGGGAGGAATCCATCTAATGACAACAAGTTGCCACTGTTATAACAGGTTGCTTTGAAAACAGCAAGTTGCCACAGTTATAAGAGGTTGCTTTGAAAACAACAAGTTGCCACTGTTATAAGAGGTTGCTTTGTTGACACTCACCTACTGAGGGCCTCCTGGTCCATCAACTCCCCGCTCTCGTAGACTATAACATTGTGCACGTTCTCCTGTCCAGGCTTCACCTGGTCCAGGAGGTTCTGACTGAGGAGCTCCGCCGCGTAACTCTTACCCGAGTACCGGGCTCCACTCAGACAGATCACGTGATCCATCTTCAGGGCGCTCTGTGCGATCTGTAAGGAGTTAAACATGAAGTAGTCAAAGACCAAACCCCCAAAAAAGCTCAGTCGTTAGATTTCTTTGTTAAAAGCGTTTTCTCGACTGATTTCGGCAATTAAGACCATCAAAAACAAAATGTGCCTTGTTGCCAACGAAATTTATGTTGGCAACAGGCCCAAATCGGCCACGCCTTTTTTTCTGTTATACGCTTGGCTGATTTTCTGTATCTCGGCCCAGGAAGGTCGCAGAGACTTCGTTTTGGGTGCAAAAGAATCGCAAAGGCCATGTTTCTATACAATTCTTCCCGAACACATGCCCTCAAATGCTCAGGAACAAAGTTATTGGCGAAAAACTAATTTTTTGGTCATTCGCAAGACATGGCGGATGCAATTTTTGTATCTCGGCCCAGGAAGGTCGTAGAGACTTCGTTTTGGGCGCAAAAGAATGGCAAAGGTCATGTTTCTATACAATTTTTTCTGGATATATGCCCCATAGTGCTCAGGAACAAAGTTATGGGCCGAGAACCACTTGTTCAGTGAAGCGCAATACACAGTTCAGAGGCAATTTTTGTATCTCGGCCCAGGAAGGTCGTAGAGACTTCGTTTTCGGCGCAAAAGAATTGCAAAGGCCATGTTTTTATACAATTCTTCCTGAATATATGCCCTCAAATGCTCAGGAACGAAGTAATTGGCGAAAAACTAATTTTTTGGTCATTCGCAAGATATAACGGATGTAATTTTTGTATCTCGGCCCAGGAAGGTCGTAGAGACTTCGTTTTGGGAGCAAAAGAATCGCAAAGGTCATGTTTCTATACAATTCTTTCTGGATATATGCCCCATAGTGCTCAGGAACAAAGTTATGGGCCATAAATTGATTTTCAGTCATTTGCCAGACATGGCAAAGGCAGTTCTAGTAGTAGTATCCCAGCCCAGGAAGTTCGTAGAGTCTTCGTTTTGGACGCAAAGAATCAGTTATGGCTATGTTTTTATAGGACTTGTTATTAATAAAAATATTGTGGCATACAATACACCGGAAAAGAGCTATGGCAATACACTGATTTTCGGTCTTTCACAAGACATGGCGGATGCAATTCGTGTATTTCGGTATCATAACTCGGCCCAGATAGTTCGTAGATACTTCGTTTTGGACGCAAAAGAATAGAAGAATAGCTTAGTCTTAGTAAAACGGCCAGGGTTGGTTTAATCGACCAGGCCGGTGGCAGCCATGCTGAGCATGGAGACTATCCCTAGTACACTAGGCGAAGGGTGTGAACTCCTGGGTGGTTTTTAGGCCACCCGAGTGCCGGGGATATTCTGAGCTGAGAGCAGCCAGTCTGTCCAGGACCTCTCTGAACCGGCAAGCTGCCAACGCCCATGGCATCAATCAGACTGTAAAGCAAGACGAGGCTTGCTCGCAGATTAAGTCAGAGATCTGCCGACAGTGGCTATGTACCACCTCCCTTCGTCTAGATGAGTCACTGGGAGGTCTGACCCAGCCAGACTGTGTAAATAATATTCCCATTGATTGGGATTTAACTGGGCTCAATGGGCAAAGCCCAGTTCCAGGGTGCAGCCTGGAACAGAAGGAAGGAACAAGAAGCGCAATGGTCATTTTCATTATATGCAACAAGCCCTAAATTACATGCTCTAAATTCACATGTGTCAAGCGTTACCCTTCAAAGTTCAATTGAAAGACCATTGCTGGTTTGATTACGGGCCTGCCTACCGTACTAAGGGCGAGGGATTCATCTCGAGTCTATGCAGCCTGGCAGTTCACTCAGCCGAGCAAACACGAAACTGGGCAGGAGCAATAAATAAGAAGCTGCCCATTACAATTTAATTTAATCCTTATATTCCGTTGGCTGTTAAGTGTTACAGCTGTTTGAATGGACGTAAAATCTTCAAATAAAAATGAAATCAAAAACTCTGCAAATTCGCATATGGTCCCATAACTCTGTACATGAGTATTCTAAAGCATATGGTTATTGACAAGTCGCACATAAACACGACCATTACATGGAGAAAGTCTCAAACATCAAGGGTACCAGAGGCATCCCTGCAGCTGCAACCCACCAATGCCGTAAGTGGTTTCCGGTGACCCATAAGTTGGTAGTGCCCCTCTGGGGGCATGGTTAGTGGTCACCCCTACTTTACAATAGAATGCAATGACTGTAACCAAAACAATATCCCCAGAATCACTTTAACCCGAACCCCTTACCCTAACCCTGACCTAGGGTACTAACTATAACCCCCTTATCTATGGCCTAGAAGCCCTCTTAAGTTAAACCCCTGGCTCATATAAAGATTTAACTTAATAACAATTACCGGTACCCTAACTACAGCCCAACCCTAATCCTCGCCCCCTAAGGGTTAGTAAGGGTCAGGTTGTGGGGTTTTGACTAGCATTAGAATTTAAGGCGTGAGGACTCCGATTATGGGCGACAATCAGGGCTTGAGTTATGGTTATAGCCATAGGGCTGCGATTATTGTTGGAATGTTGGGGTTCAGGGTTGGAGTTTGGGGTTTGGCTTACCGGCTTAGGTTTACGGTAAGGTGGTAGGGTTATGGTTAAAGTTAAATAAGAGGTAAGTGGTGACTGGTGAGGGATTGAAGGTAGGGATTTTGTAATTGTTGCAGTAAGGGCTTTAGGCCTTAATAAGGGTATGTATTAGGTCACGAGATAGGGTCAGACCTAAAATTAAAGTTAGAGTTCCTGGGCTGAGATACAAGAACTGCCTTTGCCATGTCTTGCAAATGACCAAAACAGTTTTTGCCCATAACTCCGTTCCTGAGCATCTTAGGGCATTTGTCTATTCGACAACTAACAAGTCGTATATAAACATGGTCATTGCGATCACTTGCACCAAAAACGAAGCCTCTACCAGTCTACCACCTTCCTGGGCCGAGGTACAAAAATTGCGTCTGCTATGTCTGGCAAATGACTGAAAATCAATTTATGGCCCATAACTTTGTTCCTGAGCACTATGGGGCATATATCCAGAAAGAATTGTGTAGAAACATGACCTTTGCGATTCTTTTGCTCCCAAAACGAAGTTTCTACGACCTTCCTAGGCCGAGATACAAAAATTACATCCGTTATGTCTTGCGAATGACCAAAAAATTAGTTTTTTTTGCCAATTACTTTGTTCCTGAGCATTTAAGGGCATATATTCAGGAAGAATTGTATAAAAACATGGCCTTTGCGATTCTTTTGCGCCCAAAACGAAGTCTCTACGACCTTCCTGGGCCGAGATACAAAAATTGCCTCTGAACTGTGTATTGCGCTTCACTGAACAAGTGGTTCTCGGCCCATAACTTTGTTCCTGAGCACTATGGGGCATATATCCAGAAAAATTGTATAGAAACATGACCTTTGCCATTCTTTTGCGCCCAAAACGAAGTCTCTACGACCTTCCTGGGCCGAGATACAAAAATTGCATCCGCCATGTCTTGCGAATGACCAAAAATTAGTTTTTCGCCAATAACTTTGTTCCTGAGCATTTAAGGGCATTTATTCAGGAAGAATTGTATAGAAACATGGCCTTTGCGATTCTTTTTTTGCACCCAAAACGAAGTCTCTACGACCTTCCTGGGCCGAGATACAGAAAATCAGCCAAGCGTATAACAGAAAAAAGGGCGTAGCCGATTTGGGCCCTGTTGCCAACAAAATTTCGTTGGCAACAAGGCCCATTTTGTTTTTGATGGTCTTAATTGCCGAAATCAGTCGAGAAAACGCTTTTAACAAAGAAATCTAACGGATGGAGGTTTGGTCTCTGACTAAAGTGAACAGGAAGTAAACCGGAGTTTAACAGTTGTCAACCAGGGGTTAAACAGGGAGTAAACAGGAGTTAAACAGGAGTAGAGTTACATCTCATTTAGGCATCAACTCGTACCTTGAGGAAGCTGACAGGCAGCAGAGAATCGTAGGATATGCCCTCACAGCTGCCTCCTGTCTTGAAGTTGAGGAATATGGCTCCCCTCATGTCCCTCACGTCCTCCTCCGGTTCAGGGTCCTCTAATCGCCGTCTGACGGAGTCCAGGAGGTAGTCCTTGATGGAGGTGGTCTTCAGACCCAGCTGCTTCCCTGGGTAGTTATAGGTTGAGAAGTGGGGAGTTGAGTGTGGGAGGTTGAGTGATAGGGAGATGAGTGCCCGGTTGGAATATCCTGCAATCCTGGCAATCCTAACTGGGTAACATTATTTGATAAAGCAACCATAAAATTTCAGAATTTAACAACTTGAAATTAGTTGCGAAATAATTATTTACAGTTAATGCTGAGTAAAACGTGGAATAATTATTGTTCGCTACTTGTTGTATCACTATCAGTATGCAATGCATAAAATCCTCATTTTATTCTTTTGCCCCAGTCAGAATTTAGAAACACTACGTTGGTATCATTCATAATATGATATCATACCTTGCCACCTTAATAGTTACTACAGCTGAAGGGATATGCGTAGTCTATCTACTTCCCTCATATTATCCAGCATATATCCTGTATTTGATGCTAGCGCAACCAGAGCAACCTAACTTGTAACTACCTTAGTACATGAAATTAAGTAAGCAGAAAATTAAGCACTCCAGCCGCCAAAAATGCTTAATTTGATGTAACGTAGTAATGTGCTTTCTTAATTAAATGGTCCGACATTAAATGCGTTCTTAATTTATTTCAGAACCAAATCAAAACGTGCACCGCGCATATTTAATCATGTCATTAGATAAACAGGTAATCAGACAAAGTAGACACACGCACGAGCAATTTCCAAGTTTCTTCTGGTTTCTTTAAAACAATAGAAGGGAGGAAGATAATAATCAATGGGTGAAGAGAGCTGGTATTCTCATCTAGCGATTCGGGAGTGAAGGAATCTATCAGTAGACAGCTACTATAGATCCGTTCTAAAACATTTAAATTTGTGATTAAGAACTTAAGAAGTCCAATGGATCATTAATATTTACTTTTATATTCTAATTTAAATGAAAATGGACTCATTCTTACTGCCTAAATTAAACTCCGAATCAATTAGGTGCAGGGAATTAAGAAAGCATTAAATTAAGTAGCATAAAATTAAGCACTGGGGTCACAAAAAATGCTTAATTTGGTGCTGCGTAATATTGTGCCTTCTTAATTTTCGGAGATCTTAATTTCCTGTACTAAGGTATTTTCGGAGGATTGTAAGCTCCGCTTACAATCCTGGAGGCTCTCTCGCAATCCTGGTTGCAATCCTGGTTGCAGCTGATTAGATTATTGTGAGGGTGAGCTGTAGTAAACACTGCTGCTGAGAACAGCAACTTGTAAGCTCTCTAAAGCGGTGGTTGCACTTCCAGCCGGCATGATCCCAGTCTGTTCAATTAAGTTTCAAAGAGGGCCACTTCTAGCGAGAAAAAAAAATTGATTAAAATGATTATAGCCTCTCGTACCAATATCAGCTACCTGCACTAGAGCACTTAATCATAAAGTTGACATCCTTAATCTCCTTGTATGTATCAATTTTGTATGTTAACATAAATTATTAATAGGTAATGACTCGACTAATTTTACAATTTCATTGAATTTCTGGCCGTACATGATTGACAAACTTCAGACTTTTTTTAAAAGAAATACAGAGTTCAAATTTCGAATATTTTCACGCTCAGATGAAGGAAAAAGGCTCAAAAATATACAATTTTAGCAAGAATTTACGGGGCTTCCCTGGATTTCACCAGGGCTCTGCCCTGGATCTTGATGGGGCTGCGCCCCCAGACCCCTGACTAATGGGCTCGCTCGGCGCCGCTTCGCGGCACCTCGCTCGCAACAAGCAGCTACAATGCTCGCTTCGCTCGCACAGGATTGGCAACCAACCCGACCTTTATTCCAACCGGGGATGAGTGGCGAGGAGTTTGGCAGATACGGTTGTTATACCGGTTCTACAAACTTACAAAATAGTCAAAGAACATAGTAAACTGATCGATGGACACTGTAAAATGTACAATGTATAATGTACACCAGATCAGAATGTACTCTAACCTGGGTCGATCAGCTGGAGATGGTTAGCGAGGCAAGTTAGGATTAGTTTATCAAGCTGCATCCACGTAGTCGTCTCAGTGATACCCACACTTCCTATCGTGTACTGGGTGTTGTGACACTTGATCAGCACTGCTATACGGTACTTCACGTCTACCCCGCTACCCTCATCTGATAAATTTGGGGGTAAATTAATGGCGGATTTGAGATGAATCATAGCAAATCAAAATCAACTTTTTTAGGTTTGAGTTGAGTTGATCTTCTCAGTGCACAAGAAAGGAAGAATAGTGCATTATTCGTATTAGGTAGGTCAGATGCAGGCTTGTATCTAACCTTTAACATAGTTGAGGAGAGAGTTTTGAGTGGGTTTGTTCTTGTCTTTTAGTTCCTGCAGCTCACTCGACAGTGCTGTTATCTGGGACTGGAGTTTCTGACAGTTTGTACACACAGCTTCGTAGTTCCCATTCGAGATCTGATGACAATTTCTCATTTTATTGGAAAACTCTTGAATTAAACAAGCACCTATTCAAGTGTATGCACTAAACAAATGGCACAAAACAATTACAAGTGCCACAAGACATGCAAATTTTCTCCTAAACCTCGGGGTACATTTTTGCCTACCCGAGCCAACATGAAGCATACAAACTTACATTGGGGTTGAGATGTTCGATGGTTAGAGGGGCGGATCTGTCCACCTTTAGGTCCATCACAATAGGGTCCCTGTTGTTGGGTGGTCCAGAGTCCCACTCCTCTGATGGGTCCTTCTTCTTGCGGGAGAACGCGCGCGTCAGCGAGCCCTGATGAGTGAAATTACAAGATGAGATTGTGATTTTCTGATGAGGACAATTCCATTTAAGAAGATTCAAAAAAAAATAATTTCACAACAATGGTCAACAGAACGAATCGCCGGGCCATTTAGTACAATTTCCACACCTGAAATAACGGTCTGACATTAGACATCCAATAACCCACCTTCCAGCTCTTCCTAGTTTTCCTCCTCCTGTCAAAGTGGGAGGGGTTCTCGTTGTCAATGTCGGAGAAGTCGGAGTAGCTGCCGTTGTGCATCGGTTCGTTGCAGGGTGGCGTTTGGGTGGCGCTGAGCGGCGTCCCCGTCTCCTGCAGGGGCGGACGAGGGGCCACCTGCCCGTAAAACTTCTCAAGAGATCGTAAAATATGACAAGCAATTGACCGGTTACCACTTATAAATAAATCCGGTTACGGTTTCGGTTGAATGAAAACGCCCAGTTAGGCGGTTTCGGTTCGGTTAACGGACCGTTTTCCTAAATATAACGATTAGTACGATGTGCTTCGTTGAGGACTGATATCATCTATTTGTTTCTCATCAAGACATAGTACATACTGTAAGTGACAGACAAGGGTACATTACCTGCCCGTAATCTCTCGAGTTCCTTTTCCTTCAACTCGTTCTGCTTCACTTCCTGTTCCAACCGCGTCGTCAAGTTGTCTATACTCTGCTGGAACGCAGCCAACATGTGGCTCTGTGGTAAAGTGGCCAGGTTAATTCGGGAGATTGGAAAGACATGGGGTCCTAGATAGGGCATCGGGTCCCTAGATAGAGCATGGGGTCCCTAGATAGGGCATGGGGTCCCTAGATAGGGCATGGGGTCCCTAGATAGGGCATGGGGTCCCTAGATAGAGCATGGGGTCCCTAGATAGGGCATGGGGTCCCTAGATAGGGCATGGGGACCCTAGAGAGGGCATGGGGTCCCTAGATAGGGCATGGGGTCCCTAGATAGGGCATGGGGTCCCTAGATAGGGCATGGGGTCCCTAGATAGGGCATGGGTTCCCAGGGCATGGGGTCCTCAGATATGACATGGGATCCCTAGATAGACATGGGATCCTAGATAGGGCATGGGGTCCCTAGACAGGGCATGGGGTCCCTAGATAGGGCATGGGGTCCCTAGATAGGGCATGGGGTCCCTAGATAGGGCTAGGGTCCCTAGAGAGGGCGTGGGGTCCCTAGATAGGGCATGGGGTCTCTAGATAGGGCATGGGGTCCCTAGATAGGGCATGAAGTCCCAGGGCATGGGGTCCTCAGATATGACATGGGATCCCTAGATAGACATGGGTTCCCTAGATAGGGCGTATGGTCCCTAGATAGGGCATGGGGTCCTCAGATATGACATGATGTCGGGCCGTCGGGGGGGGTCCCTGGATTGCACATTGGGTCCAGTTCTCTATACATGATATAAGGCCTTAGGGTGCTGAGATGGTATTCTCCAGGAAATATCAGAGAGGGAACATATGGTGAGCTTAACGTAGATAAAACTGATTGACATTGGAGATCACGCATCGGTTTATCTTGGCAGTTTAGCACTGAGTAAACTTACGTTGGTATTCAGCTGGTCACGAGACGATTCTTCGTTTGATTTAGTCTTTTCCAGTTCCCTCTTGAGCCACTTTATCTGAAACAAACTCATGTAAGATTGAGATACATACAATATACAGGGTGTTTCAAAACTCGTGTCCATATTTTGAATAGCTACAATTTTTAGACCAAGGGAAAGGGCAGTTTCGTTTTATGTTCAAAATGCTGTCATTGTATTACAATTTAGGTTAGTAAACTCAGATTTGATCAATACTTCAATAATTTCTCGAACCAAGCCTCTTCTTGAGGTACAAGTTTTGCACTCTTGGTAGCATGTTATCCATGGCTGATTTCACTGTATCGATACTTAGCTTCCTTACCTACCATATAATGTTATTTTTCAGCAGCCCAGTTGTTCTGGGGATGGGGTCTCAGCCTTCCCATCACCATCTTCAAAAAATGGGGTCCGAAAACCCCTTGATGACTGAGACCCATCGAAACTGAATTTTTCAGTTGTTTTAGGTCCCTCATTAACCGCATATGGTTAATCATGTTTGATAGACCCTCTGCAGCTCTGAACCAATCCCCAGAACAACTGGGCTGCTGAAAGAGAACATCAGAAGAGAGGTGAGGAAGCTAATTCTCGATACAGTGAAAACAGCTATGGATAACATGCTACCAAGAGTGCAAAACTTGGCCTCAAGAAAGGGGGCTTGGTTCGAGAAATTATTGAAGTATTGGTCAAATTTGAGTTTACTAACCTCAATTGTAATACAATGACAGCATTTTGAACATAAAACGAAACTGTCGTTTTCCTTAGTTTGAAAATTGTAGCTATTCAAAATATGGACACGAGTCTTGAAACACCCTGTACATCATAATATACTGATAAGTAAAGGATGTTTCATGTACTGCATGAACATCCTCTCATGAAAATTGAAAAATAAACCTGCATTGAGTACTAGAAATAATGTTGAAACGTTTGCAAATATGACTGGAAATAACGAAAAAGGAATTTTTAAGTAAAAAGGTATTTAACCTCTGCAAGCATTTCATTCTCCGTTAATTTCGATGGATCGAGGGTGTGCATAGTTGATAAACTTCGAACGTAGACTTTCTAACAAGTACACCGATTAAGAGCTATGATTTATTTAAAACTGAATAAAATACGGATCTAAAAGTGGAAATTCTGAGCAAGTCGCAAGATAACAACAGATGGAGGAGTAAAATGTTAAAACGCGTAGCCAACGTTTTCTGGACAAAGGTCATTTTAAAGTGTATTAAATGTACACAGTTACCATAATTTGCTAATTACTGATACACACTACACAGGCTATCCAATTTCAGTGTTTCACTGCACAATACCTCAGTACCGTAATGTCTCCAAGGTCATTACAGGTAACGACTCTCGTTGGCTAAATTTCAAAATCTTGAAGTATGAAAGTAATATTATCGACGGTACCCAGCAGTCTTGACCTTTTGAGGCGCTGCGTATTACGCCGCGCCTGGGTACTTTCAATGCAATGCGCACTAAAAAAAGTACTCAAGCGCGGACTTATACAACGCTACTCAGGAAGTTGAGACACCATGGAAAATTGGTTCACCGAAGCCATACTGAAATTTTCGGGAGGATCAATCACCAATCAGAGCACGATTGACCGTCAACTAGCCCTCAGATTGGTCAACCTGATTTGATCTGCGAAACTCTTTTGGGCAACCTAATATGTACTTTTGTGAATAAACTTTTGACAAAACATCGAGGAACACGTCAAAGGGCTCCGGTGGTTCAAGAAACAATGGATAATAAGTTCACACGAAATTTCACAAAAACGTAAAACAAATACGGCCACCAGACTGAAAAAGGAAGAATAAATTATTTCGAAATAGTTCGCGTGCATGTCAAATAATAACATGTTCTCCACCAATGAAATTTATCAAACGGGCACTGAAGCACATCATTATAACGAAAACTATAATCCACAAAGGGTCAGCAGCGACCGAAACAATGGGAACAATCGCAATATGACCTTACATGGAGAGCATGAGAAACGTACGAGTAACAGATGAACAGGGCTAAGTGGGTGTGATGAATGTAAATGCAAAAATCGGCGTGCAAAATCATACTGGAGGGCAAATATACCCCTCGCCTCTCGAGAATTCTAAAAGTCTCAACCCAGGTTTTTACAGTCAACCACTAGAACATGACACTCTCCTTATTCAAGTAACCAGCAAATAACCACGTGATAATTCGTTGTTTTGGCGATCGCAAGTCTCTATCAATGATCCCGATGAGGAGCCAATCAGGGGCGTAGCCAGGTTTTTTGAAAGGGGTCTGCGAGTTATATTCAAAACCTGATGAATGTCTAATTTTGCTTGGCTCCAAACTCTAATCAGAGAATCATTACAAAAGTTTCAAAATCTCTGTGCGAAAAAGGGGAGGTGGTTGCCTAGTGTGTCGCCTTCCCCCTGGCTACGCCCCTATGTACCTAGCGTAGTACTACAGTGGACTGCAGATAAAAGAAGAGGAATAAAATATTACTACTACTCACACTAATATCCAAGCATTTTACATAGCATAATAATGTAAATCATTACCGAGTCCTAACAAGCAAATCTGGTACTACATAATATTATAAATTTACGAGTGTGCAATACATGATTTTTAATATTATCTGTAATAATAATATTCATAATATTTAATTTAAAGACTAAGATCCATGCTGTTCAGCCAAGAAGTCGCTGATGCTGCGTAGGTACATCACTACAACGATCTTATTTTGTTCTATAAACATCGAATTTCCGGTGAGAGTAGAATACCTTATTACAGGAAATATCGCCTACAGAAAAATGAGCCTACATGTCATTAAGCTACATGAAATTAAGCCCTTTTTTGAGGCCCTAGGGCTTAATTACATGTAGGCCTAATTTGATGCATTCTTAAATACATGCAGCCAAATTATTATTGTGGAGATATAAATTTCATGAGATAGAAATTTCAGCCTTGTAAGCTTGTATGCAAATAATTAAGACTTTACATGTTACGAATTAGGAATTTTTGGCTTTATTTGACACTTTGATTGTTTAAATTACTCTCCAATTACCACTTAACACAATTAATCACAATTGGGGAATTTTCAGAGACGATGATTACAATGACAAAATAACCTATAGAATAGATTATCACAGCATCATGAGAATCTTATCAGTTACATCAAATTAATGATCGAATATGTTTCCACAAAACACCACATAATAGCTGATTTCATAATGGCCTTGATTCTTGAAAACATTGGACGCTATGTAAATTCAGGTATGAAGGTTTGAAAGTATGATGGAGTGTCAAGAAGTGAGCTCTAAGATGTGTCTATTGCATTATTGATAGTCTTGGCAATACCAGTGGCTTTCCATCCGGCATCAATTCAAAGCTTAATCAATACTGAATAATAAATAATTGAAAAAAATCAATGTTTTCGAACTTATTATGTTCAAATTTGCTTGAAAAATTAGTCCTTATGAAATTAAGAATACATGTCATTAAGGTGCATGAAATTAAGCCCTTTTTGAGACCTTAGGGCTTAATTATATGTAAACTTAATTTCCTGTAATAAGGTATATTTATTTCTATCAGGGCGGGAAATCTTGAAATTAGAAAATTCGAAGAAAATCTGATTATTATAATATTTTAACCTACTGGACACAGGAAAGGGAGGTGTTGATGGACCGGAAATAATTCCTAATTCAAATCATAACGAAATTTGTAGGATGAAAAAGGCCACGGCCCTACCAATTCTAACATCTTGGTGAAATGTACCAAGGCTTGGTTTATCCGCATTATGTGTGACATCCTTCAACTTTGATCGAAGTCACCGAACAAAGTTTGGGGTATGGTACACAGCTGTTCTGGGTATAGTTGTACTTTGTGCTACGGTCTTCTCTACTTCAAGCTGTTGGATTATATTTTTTTCACAGTAGGTTTAATTATTTATCCAAGATAATGAAGCCCTCAAACAAGGCCCCTGTTTTCACGTTTTCTGAAATAGCGTGTATGGAAGAGGGTGAAAATATGCAATCATGGGTGATTATACACTTTTTGCCGTGCAAAAAGGCGCATTTCTCCAAGGTTTTTCTCCTAAATTCAATGAAATTTTCACGATGTTTCGGTAATTATTAGTGAAACGTGTATGGGACTGGAGATTAGATTCATTTTGAACCTAAGGAGCGGAGTAATGGCCGGAAACCGAGTTCACACTTTCACTTTTAGGTCTGGTAACGCCAGGCAACTCTTTTGGGCAGCACCATCTCATGATACGCAAGCCATTCTTTCCGGAGAAACACTGAGCGAGCACTTATTCTTATTATACAGAACGTCAAAACATGATAGCTGGGACAGAGAGCAGATGATCTGTGTTGCCCCATATGCAATTTAGGGCAGCACCACCTCATGATACACAAGCCATTTCTCCCGGAGAATCGAGTGTATCCCGAGTGTAATGAAAGAGAACTTATTCTAGATAATACAATTTAAACTTATCATTATTATTAGTTTAGTGGGGCCACAGCGCCGGCTAAAAACGGAGTTGAAATCCCGCGATTTTTTGAAATGTAGTAGAAAAATAAATTTCACGCATAAAAGCGAGTTTCTTCTTTTTAATTTAGGCTTTAGAAATTCTCTAATTAATGTTCAAAGTTTGAAAAAGTATCGCGAAAAACAAGATCAAGTTGTGCATCAAGTCGCTCATCACCATAACAAAGTGCGCAATGCGCACTTTGTTATGGTGATGAGCGATTGCGCGCAAAAACTGCATATGCATTTTAACAAGGAATCTGCCATTTCGTCAATGTATATTTTGTGAACGTTTCCAATTTTTTGATTCATAATTTACGTTCTCAATGGAATTTTAGAATTTGGTAAAAAGATTACGACAGAATACTACCAACTCTTATCACTGTTGTAGGAAAAAGGGCAAAACTTGAACATTTTGTTCCATTGTGAAAATTAGCGATAATTCTTTCATATCAAGATATTTGTAGTTTCGGGGGTTTGCTGCGAGTATTCGACAGAAGGAGGAATTCATATCTACTCAAGTTAGAAGTGGGTTATAAACAGATATGAATGCGGCCAATATTATAATGAGCTTGGTTTAAATTTGTTGCCTATCTTTTCTCCGAATCTGAAACTTTGATAGAAAATCATTATTCTTGAGTTCTTCATACATACTGTTATGTGCCCTCGACATAAATTTACAATCGCAAAATCTCCAGCACCATTTCATGGAGCGCAAGCCATTCCTTCCGGAGAATCGCTGCGTAAATTTTTAATTCAAGTATAAGAATAGAAAACTGGTGATATATCAGAATCTGCAAATAATGAGAGAGCACTCATTATTATACAGAAAGTCAAAAACATGACAGCTGGGGCAGGGGGCAGATGATCTATGTTTTCCGATATGCTTTTTCCGGCAGCACCATTTCATGGAGCGCAAGCCATTCCTTCCGGAGAATCGCTGCGTAAACTGAGTGTTAATTTTTAACTCAAGTATAAGAATAGAAAACTGGTGAGATATCAGAATCTGCACAACGAGAGAGCACTCATTAGCTTATTATACAGAAAGTCAAAACATGACAGCTGGGGCAGGGCAGATGATCTATGTTTCCGATATGCTTTTTCCGGCAGCACCATTTCATGGAGCGCAAGCCATTCCTTCCAGAGAATCGCTGCGTAAACTGAGAGTTAATTTTAACTCAAGTATAAGAATAAAAAACTGGTTATATATCAGAATCTGCACTTAATGGGAGAGCACTCATTATTATACAGAACGTCAAAAACATGACAGCTGGGACAGCACGTGAGAAGTCACGTGCCACACGGCAGTATCCATCACTTCCTGAGAACCAGAGAGGTGCGCCTTTATAAACCAGCCCCATGGAGGAAGAGAATCATTCTATTTGCCAGCAGCAGTCGTACCTTGCATAATCAGTCGATCGAATGGTATTGGTTATCGATCAATTTCATTCATCGACTGATGTGTTTCACGTAACTGTTTAACCAACCAAAGAAATAACTATAGTATTACCTATTACCTAGACAAAAGGTACAAAATTTGGGGATTCAGCATGGGATCCCTAGATGACATGGGGTCCTATATAGGGCATGGGGACCCTAGAGGGCATGGGGTCCCCTAGATAGGCATGGGGTCCCTAGATAGGGCATGGGGTCCCCAGATAGGGCATGGGGTCCCTAGATAGGGCATGTCCCTAGATAGGGCATGGGGTCCCTAGATAGGCATGGGGTCCCTAAAGAGGGCATGGGGTCCTAGATAGGGGCATGGGGTCCCTAAATAGGGGCATGGGGTCCCTAAAATGGCATGGGTCCCTAGATAGGGACATGGGGTCCCTAGATAGACATGGGGTCCCTTGATAGCATGGGGTCCCTAGATAGAGCATGGGGTCCCTAGATAGGACATGGGGTCCCTAGATAGGCATGGGGTCCCCGAGATAGGCATGGGGTCCCTAGATAGGGCATGGGGTCCCTAGATAGGGCATGGGGTCCCTAGAGAGGCATGGGGTCCCTAGATAGGACAGGGGTCCCTAGATGGGGCATAGGATCCCTAGATAGGGCATGGGGTCCCTAGATAGGGCATGGGGTCCTAGATAGGGCATGGGGTCGCTAAATAGGGCATGGGGTCCCTAGATAGGGCATGGGATCCCTATATAGGGCATGGGGTCCCTAGAGAGGGCATGCGGTCCCTAGATAGGGCATGGGGTCCCTAGATAGGGCATGGGGTCCCTAGATAGGGCATGGGGTCCCTAGATAGGACATGGGGTCCCTAGATAGGGCATGGGGTCCCTAGATAGGGCATGGGGTCCCTAGATAGAGCATGGGATCCCTAGATAGGACATGGGGTCCCTATATAGGGCATGGGGTCCCTAGATAGGGCATGGGGTCCCTAAATAGGGCATGGGGTCCCTAAAGAGGGCATGGGGTCCCTAGATAGGGCATGGGGTCCCAAGATAGGGCATGGGGTCCCTAGATAGGGCATGGGGTCCCTAGATAGGACATGGGGTCCCTAGATAGGGCATGGGGTCCCGAGATAGGGCATGGGGTCCCTAGATAGGGCATGGGGTCCCTAGAGAGGGCATGGGGTCCCTAGATAGGGCATGGGGTCCCTAGAGAGGGCATGGGGTCCCTAGATAGGGCATGGTGTCCTAGATAGGGCATGGGGTCCCTAGATAGGGCATGGGGTCCCTAGATAGGGCATGGGGTCCCTAGATAGGACATGGGGTCCCTAGATAGGGCATCGGGTCCCTAGATAGGACATGGGGTCCCTAGATGGGACATGGGGTCCCTAGACAGGGCATGGGGTCCCCAGATAGGGCATGGGGTCCTAGATAAGGCATGGGGTCACTAGATAGGACATGGGGTCCTAGATAGGGCATGGGGTCCTTAGATAGGACATGGGGTCCTAGATAGGGCATGGGTTCCCTACATAGGGTATGGGGTCCCTAGATAAGGTATGGGGTCCCCAAGATAGGGCATAGGGTCTCAAGATAGGGCATGGGGTCCCTAGATAGGGCATGGGGTCCTTAGATAGGACGTGGGGTCCTAGATAGGGCATGGGTTCCCTACATAGGGTATGGGGTCCCTAGATAAGGTATGGGGTCCCCGAGACAGGGCATAGGGTCCCTAGATGGAACATGGGGTCCCTAGATAGGGCATGGGGTCGTAGATAGGGCATGGGGTCCCTAGATAGGACATGGAGTCCTAAGTCCATAAATGGGACATGAAGTCCCAAGATAGGAAATGAGTTCTGTAAATGGGGCATGAAGTCGGGGGGATTGCACAATAGATCCGGGTCCCTATACATGATAGGGTGCTGAGATGGTATTCTCCAGGAAATTTCAGAGAGGGAACATAGATGGTATTCTCCAGGAAATATCATAGAGGGAACATAGGGTGTGCTTAACGTAGATAAAACTGATTGACATTGGAGCTCACGCATCGGTTTATCTTGGCAGTTTAGCACTGAGTAAACTTACGTTGGTATTCAGCTGGTCACGAGACGATTCTTCGTTTGATTTAGTCTTTTCCAGTTCCCTCTTCAGCCACTTTATCTGTAACAAACCCATGTAAGATTGAGATACATACAATATTCATCAATATAAACGGATAAGCAAAGGATGTTTCAGTTACATGACTGTATTAACATCCTCTCATGATAAGTAAATCCGCATTGAGTACCAAAAATACAGTGAAAACGCTTGCAAAAATGATTGGAAATGAGGAAAAACGCATTTTATGTAAAAATGTATCTTATTTGACCTCTGCAAGCATTTCATTCTCCGTTAATTTCGATGGATCGAGGGTGTGCATAGTTGATAAACTTTGAACGTAGACTTTCTAACAAGTACACCGATTCAGAGCTATAATTTATTTAGAACTGAATAAAATACGGATCTAAAAGTGGAAATTCTGAGCAAGTCGCAAGATAACAACAGATGGAGGAGTAAAATGTTAAAACGCGTAGCCAACGTCTTCTGGACAAAGGTCATTTTAAAGTGTATTAAATGTACACAGTTACCATAATTTGCTAATTACTGATACACACTACACAGGCTATCCTATTTCAGTGTTTCACTGCACAATACCTCAGTACCGTAATGTCTCCAAGGTCATTACAGGTAACGATTCTCGTTGGCTAAATTTCAAAATCTTGAAATATGAAAGTATTATTATCGACGGTACTCAGTGGTCTTGACCTTTTGAGGCGCATTAAGAAAATACTCAAGCGTGGACTACACCGCTATTCAGAAAGTTGAGACACCACGGAAAATTGGTTCACCGAAGCCATTCTGAAATCTTCAGGAGGATCAATCGCTAATCAAACCACGATTGACCGTCAACTAGCCCTCAGATTGGTCAGCCTGATTTAATCTGCGAAACTCTTTTGGGAAAGCTAATATGTACTGTCGTAAATAAACTTTTGACGAAACATCTAGGAAAACGTCAAAAGGCTCCGGTGGTTCAAGAAGTAATGGATAATAAGTTCACACGAAATGTCACAAAAAAGTTTAAAAAAATACGCCCATCGGACTGAAAAAGGAGGAATAAATTTATTTCGAAATACTTCGCGTGCACGTCAAATAATAACATGTTCTCCACCAATGAAATTTATCATACGGGCACTGAAGCACATCATTATAACGAAAACTATAATCCACAAAGGGTCAGCAGCGACCGAAACAATGGGAACAATCGCAATATGCCCTTACTTGGAGAGCATGAGAAACGTACGAGTAACAGATCAACAGGGCTAAGTGGGTGTGATGAATGTAAATGCAAAAATCGGCGTGCAAAATCATACTGGAGGGCAAATATACCCCTCGCCTCTCGAGAATTCTAAAAGTCTCAACCCAGGTTTTTACAGTCTGAGTCAACCATTAGAACATGACACTCTCTTTGCGTCCTTATTCAAGTAACCAGCAAATAACCACGTGATAATTCGTTGTTTTGGCGATCGCAAGTCTCTATCAATGATCCCGATGAGGAGCCAATCAGGGGCGTAGCCAGGTTTTTTGAAAGGTGTCGGCGAGTTATATTCAAAACCTGATGAATGTTTTATTTTGCTTGACTCCAAACTCAAATCATTAGAAAAGTATCACAATCCCTGTCCGAAAAGGGGGAGGTGGTTGCCTAGTGTGCGCCTTCCCCCTGGCTACGCCCCTATGTACCTAGTGTAGTACTACAGTGGACTGCAGATAAAAGAAGAGGAATAAAATATTACTACTACTCACACTAATATCCAAGCATTTTACATAGCATAATAATGTAAATCATTACCGAGTCCTAACAAGCAAATCTGGTACTACATAATATTATAAATTTACGAGTGTGCAATACATGATGTTTAATATTATCTGTAATAATAATATTCATAATATTTAATTTAACGACTAAGATCCATTCTGTTCAGCCAAGAAGTCGCTGATGCTGCGTAGGTACATCACTACAACGATCTTATTTTGTTCTATAAACATCGAATTTCCGGTGAGAGTGGAATATATTTATTTCTATCAGGGCGGGAAATCTTGAAATTAGAAAATTCGAAGAAAATCTGATTATTATAATATTTTAACCTACTGGACACAGGAAAGGGAGGTGTTGATGGACCGGAAATAATTCCTAATTCAAATCATAACGAAATTTGTAGGATGAAAAAGGCCACGGCCCTATCAATTCTAACATCTTGGTGAAATGTACCAAGGCTTGGTTTATCCGCATAATGAAATATCCAAGAACAAAAACGTCATTGAAGTGAAACACATAAACTTCACTTACCAGTGGTGCCTTACTTCAGAAGTACACTAAATCATATTTTTTACCACTCGCCCAATTGAGTCATTTGCATTATGAAGCACGACGCGTGTAACGAGTGTAATGTACATTTATCTTAGTTATGCATATTTGATATATCTGAACATGGGTGTGAAATAAATCTTAATCTAGGTTTGAGGGTTTAATTCGATAGCATATAGGTCAAATATATACCAGAAAAAAAGTCTCAAAAATTTTCGATGCGGAAACCCATTTTTGGCCACGCCCTTTTTGGGCAGTGCCCAAAAAATGAATGAACGATATCTCAGCTTCTTTTTGAGGAAAAGTTATAAATGACCACTCTAACCGACGCAGAACTGTCGGTTTTGGCAGGGTAAAACATGGTCTTAAGTTTCTATCTCAACCCATTCCCGAGATAATCCCAAATTTGGCCATTTTGGCTGTCCATGAGGCCCAATATGGGCATTTGGGCAGCTTATGAGAGGGAGAACATCAGAACCATGTAACTCGACTGGAAATGATCGGTTTATGAGGGCAGAGCTTGGTTTCAAAGCTCTATCTCAACCTGTTTCGAGATAATCCCCATTTTGGTCATTTTGGCTGTCCATGAGGCCCAATTTGGGCATTTGGACAGCTTATGAGATGGAGAACATCAGAACCATGTAACTCAACCGGAAATGATCGGTTTATGAGGGTAGAGCATGGTTTCAAAGCTCTGTTTCTACCTATTCCCGAGATAATCCCCAATTTGGCCATATTGGCTGTCCATGAGGCCCAATTTGGGCATTTGGACAGCTTATGAGATGGAGAACATCAGAACCATGTAACTCGACCGGAAATGATCGGTTTATGAGGGTAGAGCATGGTTTCAAAGCTCTATCTCAACCTATTCCCGAGATAATCCCCAATTTGGCCATATTGGCTGTCCATGAGGCCCAATTTGGGCATTTGGACAACTTATGAGATGAAGACCATCAGAACCATCTAACTCGACTGGAAATGGTCGGTTTGTGAGGGTAAAGCATGGTTTTAAGGCTCTATCTCAGCCCGTTCCCGAGATAATCCCCAATTTGGCCATATTGGCTGTCCATGAGACCCAATTTGGGCATTTGGACAGCTAATGAGATGGAGACCATGTAACCATGTAACTTGACTGGAAATGGTCGGTTTAAGGGGGTAGAGCATGGTTCAAGGCTCTATTTCCACTCTTTCTCGAAATGGCCATTCGATTACAACTTCTATTACAACTCATTTCTATTTATGTCTCGAGCAAAATCAATAACCTCAAACGTGAGTATACTGACCTAGAACGGCACTTATTATGATTTCTCTTATCTTTTTAAAAAATTGGTTAAAGTCAAGGTCACCAATCACATCTAGCGTGCATCCTCGATCCTTAAACTCTGCAATAAACTCTACAATAAAATCTTGTTTTCTATTTATGGCCTTTATCTATTTCCGGATAAAATAAATATTTTATCATGTGGCTCAGAAAGTAAATGTGATGATCAATTCCCACAATTATATTCTTATAGAACCCTCTGACGTTTTCATGCGGGTCTATAATTCATAGACACTCGCCTGATCGGGTCCTTATTGGTTTAGACCCTCACCCTATGGGCTCAGGCCATAACCGGATAAATCCCTTGGGCTTACGCGGTACGCCGTCGGGAAGTAATCCAAAAGCCCAAAATGGAACCGATGGGCACGTTTCTATGAATAATATAGCTAGGGTATTGTTTTTAATATAAATTAGGTAAAGATGAAACTGCACAAAACAAACCATGTAACCCTTGGATGTTAAGAAAGTAAGAAGGGGAAAGCAAGCTTAAAGAAGTCGATCTTTCTATCTCTGGCCAACAATAAACCTCATTGTACGAATCTATGACCGATGGCGCCGAAAATGTTGAGATGATCTGAAATTGATTACACGTGTTAAAACATCGACGTTCATAGGGTCATGAGTCTTGGAGCTACCATTAACCACAGTGCAGGAGAGACTTTCCCCAATATCATCCAAGAAGGCAATAGCTTGAATTATCCCGCGAAGAACTTGGGATATAAAATCTTCAACACCACAAACCAATTATTTCTTGATGACAAAGCTAGTCATCACATTGGGTACCTCAGCTGGGTGCCCCAATTGAGCCATAAGGGCGCCAATATGTCAAATTTAGGCATTATCTCGGGAAAGGGTTGAGATAAAGCGTTAAAACAATGCTCTGCCCTCTTAAACCGACCATTCCCGGTCGAATTACATGGTTCCGATGTTCTCCAACTCATAAGCTGTCCAAATGCCCAAATTGGGCCTCATGGACAGCCAAAATGGACAAATTGGGGATTATCTCGGGAATAGGTTGAGATAGAGCTTTGAAACCATGCTCTACCCTCATAAACCGATCATCTCCGGTCGAGATACATGGTTCTGATGTTCTCCATCTCATAAGAGCATAAGCTGTCCAAATGCCCAAATTGGGCCTCATGGACAGCCAACATGGCCAAATTTGGGACCATCTCGGGAATAGGTTGAGACAGAGCTTTGAAACCATGCTCTACCCTCATAAACCGATCATTTCCGGTTGAGTTACATGGTTCCGATGTTGTCCATCTCATAAGCTGTCCAAATGCCCAAATTGGGCCTCATGGACAGCCAAAATGGCCAAAATGGGGATTATCTCGGAAACGGGTTGAGATAGAGCTTTGAAACCAAGCTCTACCCTCATAAACCGATCATTTCCAGTCGAGTTACACGGTTCTGATGTTCTCCCTCTCATAAGCTGCCCAAATGCCCATATTGGGCCTCATGGACAGCCAAAATGGCCAAATTTGGGATTATCTCGGGAATGGGTTGAGGTAGAACCTTAAAACCATGTTCTACCCTACCAAAACCGACAATTCTACGTCAGTTAGAGTGGTCATTTATAACTTTTCCTCAAATAGAAGCTGAGATATCGTTCATTCATTTTTTGGGCACTGCCCGGAAAGGGCGTGGCCGGAAAATGGCTTTCCGCATCGAAAATTTTTGAGACTTTTTTTCTGGTATATATTTGACCTATATGCTGTCGGATTGAACCCTCAAACCTAGATTAAGATTTATATGTATTAGAAAAATAAATTTCACGCATAAAAGCGATTTTCTTCTTTTTAATTTAGGCTTTAGATTTTCTCAAATTAATGTTCAAAGTTAGAAAAAGTATCGCGAAAAACAAGATTAAGTTGCGCATCAAGTCGCTCATCACCATAACATCGCTCATCACCATAACAAAGTGCGCAATGCGCACTTTGTTATGGTGATGAGCGATTGCGCGCAAAAACTGAATGTGCATTTTAACAAGGAATCTGCCATTTCTTCATTGTGTATTTTGTGAACGTTTCCAATGTTAAAATCCATAATTTACGTTCTCAATGGAATTTTAAAGTTTGGTAAAAAGTTTACGACAGAATACTACCAACTCTTATCACTGTTGTAGGAAAACGGGCAAGACTTGAACATTTTGTTCCATTGTGAAAATTAGCGATAATTCTTTCATATCAAGATATTTGTAGTTTCGATGGTTTGCTGCGAGTATTCGACAGAAGGAGGAATTCATATCTACTCAAGTTAGAAGTGGGTTATAAACAGATATGAAGGCGGCCAATATTATAATGAGCTTGGATTAAAATTTGTTGCATATCTGTTGCGAATCTGAACCTTTGATAGAAAATCATTATTCTTGAGTTCTTCATATATTCTGATATGTGTCCTCGACATAAATTTACAATCGCAAAATCTCCAGCATCATTTCATGGAGCGCAAGCCATTCCTTCCGGAGAAACGCTGCGTTACCTGGTTGTTAATTTTTAACTCAAGTATAAGAATAGAAAACTGGTGGGATATCAGAATCTGCACTTAATGGGAGAGCACTCATTATCTTATTATGCAGAAAGTCAAAAACATGACAGTTGGGGCAGGGGGCAGATGATCTATGTTTCCCGATATGCTTTTTCCGGCAGCACCATTTCATGGAGCGCAAGCCATTCCTTCCGGAGAATCGCTGCGTAAACTGAGAGTTAATTTTTAACTCAAGTATAAGAATAGAAAACTGGTGAGATATAAAAATCTACTCAAGGGGAGAGCCCTCATTAGTTTATTATACAGAAAGTCAAAACATGACAGCTGGGACAGCACATGAGAAGTCACGTGCCACACGGCAGTATCCATCACTTCCTGAGAACCAGAGAGGTGCGCCTTTATAAACCTGCCCCATGGACGAAGAGAATCATTCTATTTGCCTGCAGCCGTCGTGCCTTGCATAATAATCAGTCGATCGAATGGTATTGGTTATCGATCAATTTCATTTGATCGACTGACGCGTTTAACACGTAACTGTTTAACCTAGCAAAGAAATAACTATAGTATTACCTTATTACCTAGACAAAAGGTACAAAATTTGGGGATTCAATTTTTAAAAATTCCCAAATTTTCATACTCCCAAAATATCGATCCGCGCCAATATTGCCCCCTGTTATTTTGACTCCTAAGGTATACACGAGTTGGGCCTGTTAAACACATCAGTCGTTCGAATAGAGTTGATCGACCATTTCTATTTGATCGATCGATGTGTTACAAAGAAATCTGCAATATGAGAATGCTGTACTTTGGATCATATTATTATCAATATAACATTTACAAACAATGTTATCGCTGCTCATGTTTACCTATCTTTTATCTAGTTTCCATTGATTGAATCCCTTTGCAGTGACATGGCTACCATGCGTACCTTCTCCACTCTTCTCCTCCTCACTGTTGCCTTGATGGCGTCTGGTTTTGCAGAAAATTACCAGAAAATCTCGGTATCGGATGTAACAAACCCTTCTGATGGCCTGCTGAAGGTTGGAACTATTGGAGACGGCTTCGATTACCTGGTGCTGATGGTCCTTTCAAGTGGTGACCTCTTCCCGGGAAAAGGCAATGGCAGTGAAGCACACCACACCTATGGTGGTGACGCAATTACCTATACAGACTTCTACTTCCTCCAGCCAAACAAGGGCTACACATTCGAGCTGTGGGAGGGCAGTTCCCCACCCACGGAAGAAGAAGGAGCTATCCTGGGGATTGATCTGAGTGGAGATGAGAGATGGGGCGCTGTCTGTCACACTGCCAATGGCGATGTTCCTGGCAAAGCAAGAGAGGATAGAGCCTGCTGTGACATTGGAGACACTGAAGTCTGTACTGACGAGTACTCCTATGTCGTGGTTGTACCTGCCTTGATGGCGTCTCGTAATAACTACTTCACAGTACCCAGTTATGGACAAATCCCGCCTGATGCTCTGTTCAAGGTTGGAACAGTTAGTGGTGAGCCAGAATACAACTACTTGGTCATGATGCGCTTGTCTAACGGATATCTATTTCCAGGAAAAGGTAATGCTGACGTGGCTTATCACACTTATGACGGCGAAGCCATCAGTCACACCAATAATCAGTTCCTAGTTGCCAACGAAGGATATACTGTCGCACTGTGGGAGGGCAGTTCCCCACCCACGGAAGAAGAAGGAGCTATCCTGGGGATTGATCTGAGTGGAAATGAGAGATGGGGCGCTGTCTGTCACACTGCCAATGGCGATGTTCCTGGCAAAGCAAGAGAGGATAGAGCCTGCTGTGACATTGGTGACACTGAAGTCTGTACTGACGAGTACTCCTATGTTGTGGTTGTACCTGCCTTGATGGCGACTGGTTTTGAAAAGTACACGAAAATTTCGGTATCGGACCTAAGAAAACCTTCTGAAGGCCTGCTGAAAGTTGGAACTATTGGAGACGGCTTCGATTACCTGGTGCTGATGGTCCTCTCAAGTGGTAACCTTTTCCCGGGAAAAGGCAGTGGCAGTGAAGCACGCCACACCTATGGTGGTGACTCAATTACCTATACAGACTTCTACTTCCTCCAGCCAAACAAGGGCTACACATTCGAGCTGTGGGAGGGCAGTTCCCCACCCACGGAAGAAGAAGGAGCTATCCTGGGGATTGATCTGAGTGGAGATGAGAGATGGGGCGCTGTCTGTCACACTGCCAATGGCGATGTTCCTGGCAAAGCAAGAGAGGATAGAGCCTGCTGTGACATTGGTGACACTGAAGTCTGTACTGACGAGTACTCCTATGTCGTGGTTGTACCTGCATCAGCATGAAGTGACTAAAGGATTGGTGGCTCAGATGGAATTTAATAAGCATTGAGACTAATTAAGGGAAAAACATTTAGCTGAATAGGTTTACTCGGTCAATGACTAGCCTCCAAAATGCATCCTGAATGACCTGAGAGTACTGTTACACTTGGGGCGATATCTGGGCGGCCTCCAAATGCATTGAGGACGCAAATAGGGACAAATGTTTATCTGATAAACATTTGATTCTAAGATACAGTGCATTAAGGGGGCGTTCAGGGTGCATCATTGACTAGTCATTGACGGTTGTTCAATGTTCATTAGTTGTTGTGATCAGTATTATTATGATCGGTATTAGTTTTGCAACATGCTGTTTTATTGTAAACTAACTTTTTAAGTATTAGTTCAGTTCACAAATTTTCCATATTTTTTTCCATAATCCATAATTATAATTTATAATTGCAATGTTCTACGATGGACAATACTCGGGTGTGATTAGGAAGTAATTAAGAATTGTGCTTATGTTTAGTGAATAATGTTAACCAGTAATTATGAAACTAAGTCTATATCTAAAAATACAATCAATTCTTTTCATCCAAAATCAAAATTTAACATCGTATATTCAGCAAAAAGTGGGTGGCTAGGTGTTTTCCAAGCAATTTGAAAATATCATGGCCAATTAAAGTTATTAAAGTAAATGTCGTAACTAAATTAGTCTTCTCATCCGAGAGAAAAGTTTGTCAGTTCAGCCCCATCGGCCATCAGTATGGGGAATTTATATATTCATACAATATGGAGAATCCAAAGTCAGTACGGGGGAGCCCAATCACCAATGAGCATTTGGGAGTTCAAATCAATGCGGGGAGTTCAATTTAATAGGGCCAGTCTATGTTGGTTGGGGGTGCCAGAATTTGGAGGAAGCCCAAAATATCGGGAAGCCCTATCAATAGGGGAGCCCAAGTAAGCATTTGAGAGCCCAAATTAATACTGGGGAGCCCGAGATAGTATATATTTTCTTGCTCTCAATCGCGTTTTTGTTTTACAAAAAGGCATTGCGCCATAGCACATTATATTCTACCTGAAAAAGACGCAAAACAAATCCCAATCAATCGCACGAAAATTCGGAATTAAACAACGCTAAAAATGTCTATTCTTTTTAATAACATCTCAGTATTGATCAGATTGCGGTTAAGCAACACTACGCATGCCTCTAAATTATCGTAGACGTTCAAAAAATTTAAATAGGTAATTTGATGGCATTTCTTAATTTTCCAGCTTGTAGATTACTAGATTATGGGAGGAATTGTAAATATTGGAATATAACACAGTACTACAGCACTTTAAAACCAATAATGCCGCGTTCTAAGACTTATTGCTAATATGTTGCTCACCTACCACAAAATCAATTCAAACACGACCAGTAAAAGGCCCTGACACCGGTAAATAATAGCGCACAAACTTCTAAGTTCTTACTATAAAATATGCCACACGGTTTTCACAACGAGAAGCTCATCAGAAGTTGCTGAGACGGCTTCTGGGAAGAATTGTGGAAAGAATTGTGGATAGAATTCTGGACCGGTTCGGAAAAGAATTCATCACAGAAATACACAACAAAGCGTTATCGAGGACAGAATTTCATGATGCCATTGGAGTTAAGGGCGTGCAACAGCAGATGACCTATACAGAAACACAGCTGCGGCATTCCATTCTCTAAATGACACAGGGGGCTGTAATTTCCAAGACTCGTTATCAGAGACTATAACATGTAATGGGAGTGTGAAATCAATGTGGAACTAAGTCATTGACAAAGAAACCACATACACATTTGATAACAAGTACTCGAAATAGTATTCAACCCAGAAATGAAGGGGGACCGGGAGTCTAAATTCCTCAAAGAGAATCAGACAATGACACAGACAATACTGCAGACAGCCCGACATACGCCCAGACAAAAGGCTAGCCGGAAATGAAGTGGAAACAGTGCCATTCGGCGTAACGGCCCTCATATCAAATGACATGAGTCAGGAGGAGATGCAACAGAGGGACAAGTTACATGGGATAGCGTATGACATTGACAAGGAGGCGTCTGAAACGTCACCAATTCGCTATTCTAATGACTGACCGTAACGTCACTTTAACCACCTCCGTAAGGAGAACACAGATTGTGCCTGACTATAAAAAGCTACGCATGTTGTTACAGGTGGCCGGAATACACCATACAGAGCATGGGTGGGTTTGTTTCAAAGCCGGAAACAGAGCCGTAGTGACAGGGGAACTCTGAAACTGAGTGTGGTGGGTTATAATGTGTGATGGGTTATAATGTGTGATGGGTAATGTTTGATATAGAGCTCATATAGGACATGAAATAAGGACCATATTAGACGATAATCGGAGTATAACCATTAAGCGGTACAAATACAAGTACAGAGGAGTTTAACAAAAGGAGTTTCTAGTTCGGCGTTGTTCTTCAATCAAGAGAAAAAAGTTGCGATTAGCGTATTTCATGACTGGCTTTCTTGACTTTTTGTAAGAAATCTTGAAGGAAAAGCGAACGACTGTCATCAACGATCAAACATTCAAACACTAACTCTTCTACAGGCGTTATCAACGAAGCAAAATGAAATGAAAAGAATCCGGATATTGGGGTGGTGATCGAACACAATGTGACATTTTTAATAATAATTACATATGGTGACCAAATATTCTGGTAAGGAATTACAGTTAGGTGACCGAACACAGAACACACAAATGGATTACGTAGCGTGGCTAGTGAGCTGCAATGTGCAGCATTTAGTTGGGAGGGTGCTGGGGAGCATTACACCAAAAATAGGCGGTAAATTTCAACAATTTGGTAGCGCACACAATATTTATGACGTCATTGCGAACGCCTAATTTTTCTAAGCGTACATTAATATTTTAAGTTCCTACTTAACACGCTAAATGCAGCACATTACGACATGATGAAACATGATGTAGACTCTCTGTACACTGTAAAGTCACACTCTCTGTGACTGTACACTGTACAGTGTACAGTCACACTCTCTGTACACTGTGTACAATGTGTAGTGTACACGTCATCTCTGAGTGACGGCATCGTCAATTAATGTACACATCACTAGTGGAGTTAATTTGGGTGACATTGATAATATGTGGTGTAAGTTCAGATAATTTGATCATTGGTGATTTGTTTTAATCAGATGATTGATCACAAAATCCAAGATACGAGTAGCCAACCTAATAAATGATTCAGTAACTCAACCTAATAACCTATAGTTAGTGACTCATCCATTAATTACTTAATAACAAGGAAATTTCAACCACTTAAATCGATTAAAATAATCCAAACCTGGTGGACAAGTTGAAGTTCTTTCTGTGTCCTGATGTCATCCAAACTCTGAAATGGATTAAGTTACATCTCTCGACAGACTTCAACTACAGTACATATGTACCGTAGCAGAATAGTAAAGCACTTTTGATGTCTGTTGCTAATAAAGTAATAATCATGAAGCAGTCTTGTTGCTTGGACACACCTCTGTATTACCGCAGCTCGATAGAAACAATAGAGTTGATATAATATCGGGTGACGGTCATGGATTAGACTTAAGACACGAGGGGTACTAAGTAATTTTTGCCCAATTTTAGAAATTTTGAAATACCACCCACCACCCCTTTCAGATAGTCCAAAGTGTTGAGAGATATGTGTCATTATTTGAAGGGACCCACCCCTAAAGAGCATAAAACGCTGCAAATTGTCCCATGTACTAACTGAAATTTGTCATGTTTTGTAGGGACCCACCCAAAAATTAGCATATTACTGCAATTTTTTCCCATTTACCGTGATACTATTTGTAGGGAGTAGGGACCCTCAAAATTGTGACGTCATCTGGCGAAAAAAGCGCCCAAATATGGAAAAATATGTCATTTGGACCAAATTATGATTTTCCCATATGATTTTCCCTCTGCTGGCTGAGCCTTAGGCTCAGCCAGCAGAGGTTGTTCCTGACAACACTTCAATTACCGGGCCAAAAGTAAGTAAAAAAGATTTTCCCATAATGTGACACTTAGTGACAACACTCAGTGGGCTGAGTGATTTCGCCCAAACACCACCCACCCCTACGGTCCCACTCCGGCCTCGTGCCTTGCACTTAATCCCCTCCAACCCCCCGATAATATCAACTCGAACTCACCGCGTTGCTGAGGTTCACTCCAGATCTATGTGAGGTGGTGTCCCAGAGAAGGCTATTGAAGCTGTTCCGCTCGCTCATGTTGTCAAACCTGTCAAAACCCGTCAAAACATGACCCGTAAGCATGTGAAGTGTCAACGTGTCATGGGAATAAGGTGTGCAGGTCTGTTTTTGCTTTTCAAATTCGTGAATTGAGCCTCTAAAAACAATATTTTATAGGGTGATTGGCGAAGGCATCTCTATTAAATATTGACAACACCACATTGCGTGCAGCATCTACGAGGGTCGGGGACAATTGGGAGGCTACCAATTTATTTCAACGACTGCAAATAAAAATAAGAAGGATTAAATGAAGATTTCAAGCCCTTAGGCCTTACCTTGAACTGTTGTTGTCTGTACTTGATAGACAGTCAGCAGATCGAACTCTGTTTACACAGCTTTCACCTACGAGACACAGCGTTAACAATTTGATATTTTCCAAAATACGTCGTATCGTTCTAAAGATCCGATTAAGTTGAAAATATAATTTTAAGAAATAATTATTATCGTCCCTTTGAAATAAAGTATTCAAATAAAAAACCGCAACACTAGCCTGGAAATAACTGCGTGACACGATAATACCATGTGCGACATATTATGGGCATAATAATAAGAATTTCAGAAGAATGTCGCATAGTATTTAACAAGCAAGTATGACAAATATCCCATGGAGCAATTTGATATGAAACAAACTGCTACAAGCGCAGGCTTTATCATTAACATTATCGCTAAAAGAGCGTCGCTGTACGACACATGAGAAATGTCATGCAAACGATAAGTATCACGGTCATGAAGTCGCTTCAGGACCGCTACTATGAGGACACCATGTCTTTTTAGCACGTAAATAAAGAGTGGAAGGGTGCTTTTGTGATTTGTCACTGATTTCGGAGAAACACAAGTTCTTAATGTAGATATCGAAACAAAATTTCAATGAAAAGCTAAACTAGTAAAATTAAGAAATGGAAAAATAGACTTACTATTCGCATGGGTGACGACCTCAGGGGAATCAAGGTGATCGTAGATTACATCCCGGATGACGGTTTCATTTCCCAGCGAGGCCGGACGTTGGTGAGACATCGTCCGAGACCCCTGCTGCTGATGCAGATACACCGGAACAGGCTGATTTGATGACGTCACTTGATGGTTTTGTGATGTCATCTGCTGGCTCTGTGATGCAATCTGCTGATTTTGTGACGATATATTCTGCTGATGAAACGGCACATTTGTTTGCTGCTGATTTTGCAGCGGCACGTTTGTTTGATCGGGAATCAGATGAGCATCTGCTTGATGTCTCACTGGATGACCCTGATTCGGTACGTGTGAGTTTTGCTGTTTCTGTTGCAGTACTCCAGCAGGATTCTGTGGCTGTGTTGGGAAATGGGGCTGGGTCGGGGAACACAGATTCCTGCGGTTCTGTGGTTTGGGCGGGATTGGAGGCTGGTTCACGGACTTTGCCCTGCCCCGGGTGGTGACAGGAATACCGGAGCTCTGGTTGAGCGGAATGCCAGTCGGTTTCCGGGGCAGAATATCACCGTTGTGATGAGCAGTTAACTGAGGCTGGGAAGTGGAGAGGGGGTGGTGGGAGGTGGTTATAGTGGCCACAGGTTGAGTGGAGGCAGTCGTCATTCCCTGTGACTGAGGCGCAGGCGAGGGGTGGAGGGGAGAGATGGGGCCGTTCAGGAGGGGTTTGCAGTGTCTGATCGAGTGGTTCCCACTCACTTTCACCATCATGTTGTCCATCATGTGACCAGTCCTGGGGAGAGCAGCGAGTTTGGTTTTTGGAGTATCACAATTATAATGAATCGTTGAGATTGGAAGTTCCAACAATGGAACCGCTATATTTGCTGATAAAGGTTAACACACAAGTAGAGAAGTAGAAAAGAATAAAAACCTTTTTAAGCTGAGGCTGCTATCATTATTCATTCTAGCAGCATTTCCGTTATTCACGGCAACGTTTTCACTGAAAATGGTTAATTTCAAAAGAAGTCTTTTTAAGGAATGGAGAAATGGAAAGAAATGGAGAAATCGAAAGAAAATCCGGATAAGAAAAAATAAAGGAGGGCACTTTGCTAGACCTGTTCTGTGCCTCTCTGATTTTCCTCTGTCCTATCTGAATGATCCCCTCGTCGTTCACATCCTGATCCTCGTGGATAACCGGTGTGTCTGGAGACAGCTCAAAGGAGCTGGGACGAGGGGGCCGAGTGGGAGGGGATATGATCTGAGGGGCAGGAGAGGGCGTTATCATGGGAAACATCGACTGTAAGGTACTGCAGTCCGAACCACAATTACTGTGAAACATCAGTATGCTATCGATGAAATATACCGGAGCCAATGGCACTTATCAGTGTTTACAAATCAAATGAAAATCAGTAAACAGACCTCCTGACTGGATCTTCTAGAAGTTTCACTGCTCGCCAAGCTGTCTGCAGACCGGTAGAGCGAGGGCATGGACTTAGCATAGCACGGCCCTAGCGTAGCTGAAATGTACAAATATATGAGCCGTGATTCGAGTGAATTACTTCACTAATGCGCCCACACAATAGGTCCACGCAGTAGTTGACGTAATTATCAGGATTTAGGATGGAGAATTATTGATGACCACATTATTTTCGTTCTGGTCTAATGAATTAATTCTCCGAAATCAGATGGCTGTGTATCCTAATTCTAGAACCTGGACCACACCCTTTCTTGATTCTTCTATTAATTGATATGACCTCATGCAATTTCATGACCACGGTCTGGTTGTAGAGCGTAGGGGCTATTATAGTAGGGGCAAGGAGTAAGGGAGTGTACTTATTTCACGTGCACTTTAATCAATTAGCGTATCTCCTGGCAGTCTTTTGAACGAAACCACCACCGAATTCCAGCGGCAGCATACTAATGCATGTACTAAAGGACGAATGTATCATACATTCTAGTGTACTATGGATACTTGCATGAATTCCGAAGTCAATGGACATTCTTGTCATGATTCATTGTCGAACTGCGTGCTTGTCAGGAACTGACAACTGAATTTTACAACGAATTATGCAAAATATTCTAAGCATGCAAAGTTCTTTTATTTGACCGTGCTGTAGCAGAGATTTCCGATTCACTGTCAAGAATGTTTGAATTGAAATATTTGTAACAAAATAAGATAACCAAGGTTTAGAACAAAAGCCTCGCAAAGTCAGAGTATTAACAACTAATTTTCCCACAGTTTGTTACTATTTGCATGAGGTCAAGTAGTGTTGACGCAAAGGTATTTTTCGCAGGAGAAGATTTTTGTGCAGCGACACTAATTTGCGCTCTAATTTGGCTAACACCCAGATTCCGTCACGAACGAATTGAAAGCAAATATGAAACGCGCGCGAGAAAACAGAACACGCGCGCACCGACACCTGAAAATAAGTCAATCGCGCGTGCGCTACAGCACGTTGCGAATTGAGATCAGGACATGTTTTACGGGACTTGTGTCAAGCCGCGCCGCGAATTTCAGCACTCCAAATGCGCGCGCTTCGCGCGCGCGTTTGCAATTTCCTCCCAAGCACGCTGCAAAATTTATCACCAATGCACAATCCCGTTCACACACTATCAGTTGCAGTTCCGCCTTGTTGTCTATCTCCTTTATAGTTGTTTACGAAGTAGGATTTCAGCTTTTGATTTTGTCACAGTTTTGAAATTTGGGTATCAAAGTGCTTTGTTTTGATATTCATTGTCCCTCAAAACAATCAATATTCAAATATGTCTGCTTGGAAGCAATAATAAAGATGGACATACAATTTCAGCCTGATGATGTCGAACGTTTTAACTTGATACAAAACATGTTTTTATGGTGGCTAATTGCTTAAGTAAGGTTCATTGCTAATCAAGTACTGAAAGTTTTGATGGCATGTGCGTGAACAGTATGAGAAATGGGAATTAAAAGTCTCATGTAGGTATGGGACGTGGCAATTTGAGGCGATATATTACCCAAAACTTCCCAATAGTTCCAAACTAAAAACACTCAACCCTTAGCCACGCCAAAATCCCACGTATGTGAGAAAAATGTGTTTCAATTGTGTATCAACTATCAGGCCATGGGACTTGGCGATTTGAGACCAGATATGCCTCCAAAACGTATTATTATGATGTGAAATCATATTTCAGAGTTCCTGAGTGCCAAACCAACCATCCTCAACTTTCGGCCACGCCCAAATCCCACGTCCCATAAATGTGCGAAAAGTGTGTCAAAAGTCCCATGGATGGGACGTGGCGATTTGAGGCGATATATGACCTGAAAACGTATTATTATGATTGGAAAACATATTTTAGAATTCCTGAGTGCCAAACCAACCACGCCCAACCCTCGGCCACGCCCAAATCCCACGTCCCATAAATTCTCGAAAAGTGTGTCAAATCTGTGTCAAGCCATGGGACGATTTGAGACCAGATATGCCTCCAAAACGTATTATTATGATGGGAAAACATATTTTAGAGTTCCTGAGTGCCAAACCAACCATCTCCAACTTTCGGCCACGCCCAAATCCCACGTCCATAAATGCGCGAAAAGTGTGTCAAATATGTGTCAAAAGTCCCATGGATGGAACGTGGCGATTTGAGATCAGATATGCCTCCAAAACGTAATATTATGATGGGAAAACATATTTTAGAGTTCCTGAGTGCCAAACCAACCATATCCAACTTTCGGCCACGCCCAAATCCCACGTCCATAAATGCGCGAAAAGTGTGTCAAATATGTGTCAAAGTCCCATGGATGGAACGTGGCGATTTGAGATCAGATATGCCTCCAAAACGTAATATTATGATGGGAAAACATATTTTAGAGTTCCTGAGTGCCAAAGCAACCATCTCCAACTTTCGGCCACGCCCAAATCCCACGTCCCATAAATGCGCAAAAAGTGTGTCAAATATGTGTCAAAAGTCCCATGGATGGGACGTGGCGATTTGAGACCAGATATGCCTCCAAAACGTATTATTATGTTTGGAAAACATATTTTAGAGTTCCTGAGTGCCAGACCAACCATCTCCAACTTTCGGCCACGCCCAAATCCCACGTCCCATAGATGCGCGAAAAGTGTGTCAAATATGTTTCAAAAGTCCCATGGATGGGACGTGGCGATTTGAGACCAGATATGCCTCCAAAACGTATTATTATGATGGGAAAACATATTTTAGAGTTCCTGAGTGCCAGACCAACCATCTCCAACTTTCGGCCACGCCCAAATCCCACGTCCATAGATGCTCGAAAAGTGTGTCAAATATGTTTCAAAAAGTCCCATGGATGGGACGTGGCGATTTGAGACCAGATATGCCTCAAAACGTATTATTATGATTGGAAAACATATTTTAGAGTTCTGAGTGCCAGACCAACCATCTCCAACTTTCGGCCACGCCCAAATCCCACGTCCCATAGATGCGCGAAAAGTGTGTCAAATATGTGTCAAAAGTCCCATGGATGGGACGTGGCGATTTGAGACCAGATATGCCTCCAAAACGTACTATTATGATTGGAAAACATATTTTAGAGTTCCTGAGTGCCAAACCAACCATCTCCAACTTTCGGCCACGCCCAAATCCCACGTCCCATAAATGCGCGAAAAGTGTGTCAAATATGTTTCAAAAGTCCCATGGATGGGACGTGGCGATTTGAGACCATATATGCCTCCAAAACGTATTATTATGATGGGAAAACATATTTTAGAGTTCTTGAGTGCTAATTGCTAAACCAACCACGCCCAACCCTCGGCCACGCCCAAATTCCATGAATGCTCGAAAAGTGTGTCAAATCTGTTTCAAGCCATGGGACGTGGTGACATGAGACTAGATATGCCTTCAAAACGTATTATTATTATGGGAAAAACATATTTTAGAGTTCTTGAGTGCCAAACCAACCATCGTAAACTTTCGGCCACGCCCAAATCCCACGTCCCGTAAATGGTCGAAAAGTGTATGGGACGTGGGATTTGGGCGTGGCCAAGGGTTGCAGGTGGTTGGTTTGGCACTCAGGAACTCTAAAATATGTTTCCCATCATAATAATACGTTTTGGAGGCATATCTGGTCTCAAATCGCCACGTCCCATCCATGGGACTTTGACACATATTTGACACACTTTTCGCGCATTTATGGGACGTGGGATTTGGGCGTGGCCGAAAGTTGGAGATGGTTGGTTTGGTACTCAGGAACTCTAAAATATGTTTCCAATCATAATAATACGTTTTGGAGGCATATCTGGTCTCAAATCGCCACGTCCCATCCATGGGACTTTGACACATATTTGACACACTTTTCGCGCATTTATGGGACGTGGGATTTGGGCGTGGCCGAAAGTTGGAAATGGTTGGTTTGGCACTCAGGAACTCTAAAATATGGTTTCCCATCACAATAATACGTTTTGGAGGCATATCTGGTCTCAAATCGCCACGTCCCATCCATGGGACTTTTGACACATATTTGACACACTTTTTGCGCATCTATGGGACGTGGGATTTGGGCGTGGCCGAAAGTTGGAGATGGTTGGTTTGGCACTCAGGAACTCTAAAATATGTTTTCCCATTACGTTTTGGAGGCATATCTGTTCTCAAATCACCACGTCCCATCCATGGGACTTTTGACACATATTTGACACACTTTTCGCGCATTTATGGGACGGGACGTGGCCGAAAGTTGGAGATGGTTGGTTTGGCACTCAGGAACTCTAAAATATGCGTTTTGGAGGCGTATCTGGTCTCAAATCGCCACGTCCCATCCATGGGACTTTTGACACATATTTGACACACTTTTTGCGCTGGAAATGGTTGGTTTGGCACTCAGGAACTCTAAAATATGGTTTCCCATCATAATAATACGTTTTGGAGGCATATCTGGTCTCAAATCGCCACGTCCCATCCATGGGACTTTTGACACATATTTGACACACTTTTCGCGCATTTATGGGACGTGGGATTTGGGCGTGGCCGAAAGTTGGAGATGGTTGGTTTGGCACTCAGGAACTCTAAAATATGGTTTCCCATCATAATAATACGTTTTGGAGGCATATCTGTTCTCAAATCGCCACGTCCCATCCATGGGACTTTTGACACATATTTGACACACTTTTCGCGCATTTATGGGACGTGGGATTTGGGCGTGGCCGAAAGTTGGATATGGTTGGTTTGGCACTCAGGAACTCTAAAATATTTTTTCCCATCATAATAATACGTTTTAGAGGCATATCTGGTCTCAAATCGCCACGTCCCATGGCTTGACACAGATTTGACACACTTTTCGAGCATTTATGGGACGTGGGATTTGGGCGTGGCCGAGGGTTGGGCGTGGTTGGTTTGGCACTCAGGAACTCTGAAATATGTTATCTCATCATAATAATACGGTTTCGGGTCATATATCGCCTCAAATCGCCACGTCCCATCCATGGGACTTTTGACACACATTTGACACATATTTGACACAAGTCCCGTAAAACATCGCCTCATTGAGATTATAATTGCCTGAGCGGACAATGGACATCTAAGTCATCAAACTTCAAAGACATGGACATTCAAACGTCGATATAGATTTCATGTCAAATTTGAATGTTTGCAATAGACCAATCGGTTTGAAGTTTAAATGTTTAGACAACATACATGAAAATTTAAAAGCAAGTAAAAATTTTTACGTGATTCTGTGAATCTGTGATGTTATATGCGTTGTGAAAATTCAATCGATGCGATAAAATCCAGAGTAGTTACTAACAAACAGCCAGTACCATTGACTACTAACTAACCACCTCCTTAAACAATTCACAAGTATTGAATTTAGGTTGATTGGAAGATGCTTCAAGCTTGCACACTACATACAAATTATGGCTGGTCTATTGTCGCTTCATTTCAAAGATGATTCCAAATTATTGACCACATACTACACCACGTCATTACTGCACAAGTATTACAGGAAAATATAATGAGATGCTAATTACCACTCTTTTGAGCTTCATCCATTGGTGTAGAACGAAATGATGGGTACTTGTCTGACATCTGCCTGTCCAGCGTTTTCTTGCCTGAAAGAAGGGAAAATCGAGCATGGCATAACGTTGAATGAAATTGGGCCTTTGAAGAGATTTATGTAACATTTAGTCTGTCTGAGGGGCGAGTCAGCATAAATAGTTGGTCATAATCGTGCAAAGGAAAATCTAGACGTCAGCGAAAAAGGGGGGGGAGGCGGGGGGGTGGTCACTACCATTTCTTCACTTCAAGAGCTCCAGAGGCAAAATTACAAAACATGAGAAAAGAGGACACCAAGAATTAAAAAAGAAATCAAAAACTGACACAGAACTTTCTGTGTTCTGTCACAGAACTGCTGCGTGCTCTTACAGTCTTACACATGACTGCCGCAGGTTTTGACACAAAAATGCCGCAGGTTTTGGCACAGAACTTCGGCGGGTTCTGTCGAAGGAGTGTTGCAAAATTCATTGCAATATAAACTTTCTTGTCATCTCATGGCACGTAACTATGTAAACACAATACCCCGATGGTTAAAGAGTAAAGGAGCTACTACCTGATGCGACGCAGCGCGTGTCTCACTTAACACATACACACACTTCACGTCATCAAGTTACTTCTCAAATCTATGATAATGACGTCACACTCACCTTCTTCTCGTTTAATATACACGTTATAAATGTATCACGTGTACACGGAGATTTAATATGATCATTACTTATAGTGATCAACTTAACCCCATATACGGTATACACTCGAAATCTATAATAACTATAATAATATGTCTATATATGCTGGTGTGAGTGTGAGTGTGTGGATCCCATGTGGGGCTCTCAATCACGATTATAATCCTGGCGAGAAAGAGGACTTGGTGAATGAGAAAATAAACACTGTTCAACTTGGTTTGAGCTTTTGAATTAACAATACTCCGTATGCCTCAAAAGAAGGTAGGCAATTGTCATAATTTTACAATTGTAAAGCATCATTTTAGTAACCTCATTCCACCATTACATTGACTGGTGCTCGCAATCATGATTATAAGCCTCAGAAAACGTTATCCTGATTACACTAATCTAGTTAAATTTAGTAATATGGACATGGTTTCTTAGTCAGGTTTACAGGTGTTGAAGCAATGAGTGATGAACTTACATAGCCATCATAAGTTATAGTTTGGTTACAGCCATAATAGTGTAGGTTGCCGTGATAGTTCATATCCATTGGAATAGTGAACAGACAAGATTTATACAGTTTCTTAGCCATCTGGAGGGGCGGTTAATAAGTGGGTTATGTAGGGAGGGTATGGAGTATGTTTAAATTCCCCACAGCGATAAGAATGATGCTGATTGGCGATAACCGCGTAAAAATGCGGGTTTACACGCAAATAATATAGGAATATTCAGACCAATTAAATACACGCACATAATCGCATAAGCATTAACGCATTACATAAACGATAACGTGTAGGTCATTTTACATCCTACTAATCACAGCCGTTTGATTAGCTGAGCTGATCGCCCTAAATCAGCCTGGGATCGACCTTACATAGTTACCTTGTCCATGAGTGCATGTCTTTTTCCATATTTACCAATGATAAGAAAGAGATATGAACGAATCTAATCACAGCACTGTACTGTGGCTTGTAGATTAAAATACCTATTACAAACAGCTCCATTTCTCACATACAGTAGAATAGGGCAAATCACCATCGTTTACATTATTATGGGATTAAACTGGGCGGAGCTGGGGTTATGACACCAAATACTCTTCACTCAGTCCGGCGTATAATATTCATCAGAGATCTATGAATTCGAAGTCGTTCTGACCGAGTCTGTCCTAAAATGCATATCTTTGGCGGGTTTTCATGTCAAAATGTGTACTGCACACCCGTCACAAATCCTTCCCGGTTAACAAAGCTGAGATCTCTAAACATTATTTAACAAGTTCAAGCTTTAGATATGGGTATAAATTTATCCATCTCATGCCTTGAAGAATATCTTGCGGTTGAGACTTGGGAATGTAGTTTTCATGATTTAAATGTGGTTCTCACTGGTAACTAAAAACCGCTTATAATAGGCACAAAAGTTTCCTTCATTTCACTGATACATTGTGACACCAAGTGGAATAGCTAAGTAGCTATAAGCTACTCCCATTTACTCATTTACTTAGTTATGGTGTAGCGTCAAAAGACTCAAAGGTAGAATATGTAATGCCATGGCTATGATTGAACATGTGATTACAGATCTGTTTATTGTTTCTCAAAATAGAATGAACAGTCTCGACAAAAAAGCGAGAGATGCAGTGCTTTCACATCACTATACATTAACTTTATAAAATATTTTATTGCATAATAGAATACATTAATGAGTGCCATTCCGCGTACGAAAAGAGCCGTTTTCGCGTCATTAGTTTTCTAGTTTGTACCAAGAAAGTGGCGCCACTCTTGAATGCCTGTTATTTACTTATTTATAATCTAGAGATTACTAATGTTTTGAGGGTTCGATTTCTCTCGAAAAATTTATATTGAAGGAAGAAATAGTCAGGCATCAAAGTATTTCGTCAGTATCATCATGATATTTACAGTAATAGAATACGCCTTCTTTTCTGAATTCTGACAATTGGGTACTAAAAATACATAGACACGCGCCTATCGGGTCCATTTTGGGATACTTCCAGAGGGCGTTAGCCCGAGGGATGTAATGGATGTATCCGGTTTTGGCCCGAGCCGAATAAGGGTCAACGTAAAAAATGTTTTTATCTGTAACCTGGAGATAAGAAAAAGTAAACAAGAGACTTACCAGACCGGATGGCCTTGAGGTCGATGGGTTTGAGTTTAGAGTTGGGATCCAGAGTGCTGATCTGGTGCAGAACGCTCATAACACAGGGCACATCTCCCAGAATAATACCTAACAGGATAGTGCCGGAGTTAGAATAATACCTAACAGGGTAGTGCCAGAGTTAGAATAATAACTAACAGGGTAGTGCCAGAGTTAGAATAATATCAGGATAGTTTCAGAGTTAGAATAATACCTAACAGGATAGTGCCAGGGTTAGAATAATACCAGTCAGAGTAGTGTCAGAGTTAGAATAATACCTAACAGGATAGTGCCACAGTTAGAATAATACAAAACAGGATAGTGCCAGAGTTAGAATGATACCTAACAGGATAGTACCAGGGTTAGAATAATACTTTCAGACTAAACATTTAATAAGGATATAAGAACCTATGGCTATTGCGAAAAATAGATAGGGAGCTGTTGCCCGATTTTAATTCATTGAAAGCAGTAATGTCTAAGACTACCGACCTCCGACCATTTCAATTTTGTAGCTTTGTGAAGGCTCAGTTAAATTTTTCTCTAGCTCCTTTTGCCATTATCTCGATTATTAATATGCGTGTAAATTAGGACTAGCATGGCATATTATGAGTTTTACTTAATACAATTAACAGTGCATTTACTGAGTAAGCTTATAAAGTTATAATTAGTGCCATCAATAAGTTTAGGTATACAGAACACACGAATAATAGCGTAAAAAGCCAAACTATCAACAACCAATCCATTGGCAGAATTAATGTCAGATGTCATCAACAATTCCAATGTCCCTCGTTCATCGTACAATTACCAAGATGTGAAAGGACTGTTGCTATGGTTCACGTGGGTTACTTGTGACCATGTTATAGCGTGTGTAATGCATAATTGTGAAGTTCTTTAACATAAATTTATTAAATAGGTGTAGTGTAATATTGTAATAATAATAAATAAAGCGTCGTGTACGAACAAAAGAACTGAATCATTGACCTGGCACATCACTTTAAACTTTATAGTACAAAACAGTACTTTATTTTCAATTGTGGTAACTGTAGAAATTAGAAAATGCAAACAAAATTCAAAGATATTCACTATCCAAGCGAAAACAACATAATATCTTAACATGATCTTTTATTGAAAATTATCGATACGATTTTTTAGATTAGGTGTTTTACATTTTATCTACGAACCACAGTACATAAGTGCTGTACTCTGATAAACCTTGTCCGTAAAGAAAGCATGTCCGTGGGAAAACGGGCAAAGGGTTCCTGCCACGAGTATGAAACATAGGTTCCATAACCAATAAATAACAAAGAAGGACTGAATGTAGATATTAGATAATTACATCTTGAATAATGAATTGCTGATTCCAATCATCACGAGACAAGAAAATTGGAAGTGTAATTCTACAGTAACTACTCTTTACTCCTTAAACAGATGACTAAGGACTGAAGCTTTACTGATTACAATAGTGTAAAATCAAAGCATTCCCAGCTTGAAAAGTAAAATTGAACCAATTTTGTCATTAAAATGACAATATTATCGGATATTATAGCAGATTGCACTATTTGATGTATGAACAGCACAGCATTCATGCGCTTAAACACGCGTGAACGAAAAGGCAGTCTAAAGTGACGCCTAGATCCTGTGATTAAATCAGTCATTGCGTCACCACGCCCAGTCCTTGCATGCAGCCTTATTAATTCATTCACTTCGTCGCTGTTATTTCCAGACTAACGTATATTATAGAAACAAAAGTCTTTTAACTCTCAAAGATCTGATGGTAGATTCGTTCTCTGCGTTCTATATTTCTAAGGTTTATTCATCACGGTTACTATAACTGCAGATGACAATAGGCTCGCCTTGAGGGTAGGTATACCCTTTTGATGAGTGAGATTTCCTCCTGTTATTATCAGTCATGGTGTCAAGGAATATACGAGATTTCATGACATAGAAGTAAAACAAGTGTACTGTTCACAGTCTTATCATTTCAGTTTATGTTATCAGACGCAGGCAGTAAACGAAGTAAAGAGGATAGAGGTGAACTCTGGCTGAAGTTAAACTAAAACTACAGTAAGCAACCGAGAATAGCACAGAATACTCGGTTTTCTTTGGCATTGTAGTGAGCACTGAACAGCCGGCCAAAAGAGTTGACAAGTAATTAAAATACTTACCTACCTCAGAAAAGAAGGCAAATTTAGACTCGAGAATTAATTTTCGTGTATTACATATTCACTCAATCTCAATGGGGAGCAACGAGCAAATATTCGTACTAGTTTGTATCACAGAGATACGAGCATGTAAGAGTACAGCGTGTACTGCAAAAACCTGACCGAAAGCGGGCAATTATAGAAACTGTACATAGGATATATCTATATATACGAAGACCAAACATATTATGAGAGACGTATCTAAGAGAGAAAGAGGTAGTCTAAACCACTAAAGTATATAAATAAGTGAAGTCTACTACGAGCCAGGATATAGTATAGTGAAGTACAGTAAGAAACCATGCTGCACAGTAAAAGAGGAATGAAGGTATGTATTATATAGGAGGGCGCCAACCCTCAACTAATAGCCCAGATTATTATATATAAGTTAAAATAATATACCACTCGACTTTGAGCAAGAGATATATACATATATAGACGGTGTAATAAGTTGAGCAGGTTAAGCTAAGATAATGACGTCACTTTGAAACCACCAATCATTGGCGGGGTGGTATTCTGGAGAACGTCTAATATATACACACCAAGTCTTAAGTCAGTGACAACTTAGTATGTGGGGGTTGTGTGGAACTCTGCCATCGGCTCCTCCCTAGTCCCTACTGGTTTGTCTTGCTGTCTGCCAAGTACAACTAAACGGAGGGGACGGATCTGCAAGAGATCAAGACAGACACCTCGACACGGGCCCTCCTGCTACCAGAGGCGTAGACAGGTTTTTAGTAAGGGGTCGGCGAGTTGCTTGGTTCACAATCTCTGTCCGAAAAGGGGAGGCGGTTGCCTGTGTCGCCTTTCCCCTGCCTGCTACAGGTGGTCCCAGTTGTAAAGGCTACTGTGGATCATGGGAACGAGTCCCTGCCTGGCTGTCAAGAGGGAAGTATATATTATGGCAACCCTAAAACTAGAGAGGTAATAGATGTAAAAGTGGGGGAAATTTGGCATGTGCTCTGCATACCACCTCAGTCCCCAACAATATACAATGTTTTGGCACTATTCACTGTTCAGCTGTCAAGTGGGGTGTACATAATATGGGTATAGTGTCACTTGTAATAGGAAGGTGATAGAGAGGTAATAGACGTTACAGGTCCATTGTCAATGGGGTGGTATGGCAGAATTTGGAGTGCACGTCTTGAAGGATCACGTTACCTACCCGGTACCCCCTACACCTGCTTACACAATACACATGTCAAATATTCAATTAACCGAAACGGAGAGGGAAGCGCATTTGACCTTTAACGTCCACTACTTCACAGTTTCACACTCTTTCTGTTACTGACCACTGGCAAACTTTCTTATTTTAGGGCTTTTACTCTTTAATACTTTAATAGTACTTTCTGTTGTGAATAAATGCTTGAGCTCTAATTCCATCGAAACAGCTTATCATCGACTATTATAAGCTTATATGAGACTAGTTCTGGAATTCAAATTATTTGCACTAGCAATGAAAGTGAATTATGAGTAGCAGTAGAAATCAAAGAAAATGCCATTTCATACATCAAAGACAGATACAACGCATCTCAGAGCACGCTGAACGGACACTTGCAGAGCAAAGTATCATAAGTTCGCTTTTCTATTTAGAGCCTTGACAGATATATTGGTAGCCAGTATGTAATTACCGATCTCAACATGGAAAGCGAATTTCTCAATTCTTACAGAATATAGCAGATGTAAGACAGCCATCAGTCATTCATTAATTCATCTTCACATGTTCACACTTTCCAATTCCCAACATAACTTCTCTAAGAAAGTTCACTAACTTCTCTAATCACTTTTGGGAGTTATTATCAATGGTAACTATGGCGACTTATCCGTTGAGAAGGTATATAACAATCATCAGTATTCCAAATCATCAGTATCAGGGCGCTGGCAAGCGCACGCAGCCACGTTATGGGGTCTTCAGACGAGGGCATCTGCCCGAAGGGCAGATGCCCTCGGCCCGAAGGGCCGAGGGCAGCAGTCCCGGCCCGAAGGGCCGGGACTGCTGGCCAGACACAGTATTACAGTAAAAGAGCCAGATGTACCAGCACGAAGTGCTAAAAGTTGTAGCGGGACCAATTTTCAAGTCTTGAAAAATGAGTTTGCCAGCGCCCATTATATAAAAATACAGTGATTTGCGAAAATCGCGATTTTCGAGTCGCGTTTTAGACATGTTAACGAGCTCTGTTGGTCGTGAAAATTTGCACAGTTGTAGTCCTTGGTAGGATGAACAATCCCTGAAAATTTCATGAGTATCAGCCGCACCGTTTTTCCACAATAAATTATCAAAAAAATCCCGTTTTGCCAAAAATTAGTGTTATGGACGGTACGACTCCGACGACTACTACGACAAAACGGGAAAACACTTCACGAGAGAACCATAAAAGATAGAGCCGCAATCTAAACGGCATATGAAACTTTAGAATGAGGTGCGTGCACTAGGACATGTTAAAAATATTTTCGCCAAATCCTTAATTGGATAATTGACCAATTAAAGTAATTATCGCGTATAACTCAGAAAGTAAGAATGATAGCGACTTAAATCCAACGGTATTATCAACAAGAGCCATAACATCGTTATATGCGTTTATTTTTTGTACCGGTTCTCAACCGCCTAATGAGATAATTGATCAATTAAAGTAATTATCGCGTATTACTCAGAAAGTAAAAATGATAGCGACTTAATTCCAACGGCATCATGAACTACAGCCGAAATAACGTTGTATGTGCATAATTTGCGTACCGGTTCTCAACTGCCTAATTAGATAATTGACCAATTAAGGTAATTATCGCGTATAACTCAGAGAGTAAAAATAATAGCGACTTAAATCTAACGGTATCATTAACTTGAGCTAAAATAACGTTATATGCGTTTTATTTTCGTACCGAATTCTCAACTGCCTAATGAGATAATTGACCAATTAAAGTAATTATCGCAAATAACTCAGAAAGTGAAAATAATAGCGACCTAATTCCAACGGTATCATTAACGAGAGCCAAAATAACGTTTAATGGGTTCAATTTCTGTACCGTTTCTCAACGCCCTAATGAGATAATTGGCTAATTAAAGTGATTATCGTGAATAACTCAAAAAATAAATATGATAGCGACTTAATTCTAGCGGCATCATTAACTAGAGCCAAATATACGTTCTATACGATTAATTTAAGTACCAGTTTTCGACCGCCTCATTAGGTATTTAACAGTTATAAGGATAATTATGAATTATCTCGTATTACTCAAAAAGTAAAAATGATACCGACTAAATTCTAACGGCATCATATTAACTAGAGCCAAAATTAAGTTTTGTATATTTAATTTGAGTACCAGTTGTAAACTGCTTCAATGAAATAATTAAAGCAATTTTCACAACTTCATAATTGCTAAAATTGACTAATTAAAGCAATTATCACAGCTTGCCAAAAAAGAGTGATATGGATAGCCAAAAACAATTGAAAATTGTTTGGGTTTCGCAGCCACAGATGTACCTAAAATTATACGATTAAAAGTGATGATATGAATTTTAATCGCAGCCCGGTCGTGGCGGTGCACTGTGGTAGCAGACCACAATTTCATTGTAGTAATGGAATAACAGCATTAATTTACTGTGTGAATCCGTTTTTAACATAGTCAGGATCGAGCTGTACCTAAAAATAGAAATGTGATAGACGTACTGGCCCCTCATTGCTTTAATAACCTTGAAACGTGAATCGTCAAATCGTCAAATCGACTAGCTTTGCTACCACAGTGCACCGCCACGACCGGGCTGCGATTAAAATTCATATCATCACTTTTAATCGTATAATTTTAGGTACATCTGTGGCTGCGAAACCCAAAATAAAATACACAGAACTCTGAGTAATCAGCTCTGTGAACGCCAGAAGGGAGCCTGAAGACAATGTTTTCGGCACACAACACTGTACAGTCTAATGCTAAAGAGTTTTAATATTAGTGACTTGGATTACTAACTTACTAATGTAAGTTTTAAGCTTCATCATGAATAACTAGCCATGGGAAAAATTACTCAAGCACTCTAAGTCATTCAATGGAAATGCTAGTTTTTCATTGAGGAAGAATTAATGAATTTCAATTAATTTTATTCACGAACATTCAGAGTTCATAAAACCAACATTTCATGTATAATATGTTTATTGGTAAAATGCTTATTTAGGAAGTTGGGATAATTCCACCAAAGGAAACAAGCAGATTCAAATGCAAGCATGATTTAAATAGATGAAGTACTTATGATTTCGTCTTCACAAATAAGATACTGTAAAACTCGCAAGTTGCATGTCAGTACAGTCTTAAAATTAAAATATCATGTGAATTCCACAATAAATCCATCCTGACATGAATCAATCATTAAACAAAAAGCACATTTTTCAAACAAAACAATTCAGGCATGATATCAAACTCAACACACTCTATCAAACGAAATTCACGCATTAAAAGTCAAAACCAAACACAGAATCACTCTTGAAGATAAAATTGTCAGAAAAATATCAACCAAGCCTTCAACTTACGAGGAGCGATATTACTTTTCTGCTTTTTACCCTGAGATTTATTCGTTAGATTCGAAATCTGTGTATACGTCTCTATCAGACAATTAGAAATAAAAGACAAAATGAAGTATCATGAAGTCATGATATTATGAAGTCATGAGAATTTGGTCGTAACAGTCACATTTCAGATACATGATAAGAATGATAAGATGACATGATAAATAATCATCTCTGTGGGTATACGAAGGCAGGAGTTGCGGCCCAACACAAACCTTAATACAAGCAATCTATCAAGCAATCTCTTACTGTTGCAGGTATATATACGGGTAGAGGCGCTAAGGTCACGTGATGCCGCTCACTGACACCACGTGACTCTGAGTGACCAATCAGCGGCCACCATGCGAGGATCAACCAATGGGAAGGGTTTTGAGAACGTCAAGAAGGACAATATACAGATAATGTACAACCACCCTCTAGAGGGACTCCGAGAAAGAGAGAGGGGTGCATAGGGGGCGCTAAAATACTGGACCCTAGCTTTTTGTATTGTTACGTTACGAATATATTTTTTTATTATTTTAAAATCTCGAACTGTCCGCCCGTAGATTTATACTCTCAGTTCGGGTGTTTTGTGTCGTGTCTCTGGTCTCTGAGTCAAGGGTTGTCTGTTGATTAATTGGCGTGAAGGGAGCAGGACTTCACATTGTGTTACAGCTGGTGTGTGTGGTTGTAAACAGTGGATTATTCACTGCCGCATATCTAATCAAGATTGCTGCTTCCAGCGACAGAACATGGAATGAATTCAGGAGGTCTGTTTGTGAGTGTGTCACAGTTAGACGTGTGTAAGTGTAAGTTTAGACGCAATGACAACCTGACATGGAATAAGAAAAGATTTCAGAACCTAAATCAGGATAGTAAACCGTTGAATTCAAAGTGAAAAACAATAATTTTGTGATCAGTCGGGATTTGATAAATTGAAAGAATATTTTTAGAAGTTCTACCTTACCAGCCTGCGCCTTGGGGAGTGGTTTATGGTTATACCTGTACCAAAAGTTTCGATGTGTGTAGACAAATTAAGTTAGATGTAATGGCTTAACAGTAGTGTTCATGACACATTTTCATGCTGCTGTTGTCTAATCGATTGAAAACGCACCAACCATGTTTAAAAATATTTACGCGACGTTCACGGTACAGTAGGAAACCTTTCAAGAATGTTACTGGAGCGAAACAGTCATTCTGAAGGTAACTATTCATACCAAATCCCTTTGATTCACAGTTCTAAGTCAATCAATCTCAAAGCAGTTTTATGATTTGCCATTTTTCCTTGGATTCTTTTATCATCGCTGCCGTAATACACTCTAATAATCTAGTCATTTGTTGAGAGAATTGGGATCAAAAGCTTCCCGAGCGTCACGTTTTACGCTGATCACACGCCGAAAAAATGCCCGAAATCGTTCTGACATTGACCAACGCGCGCACCGATAATTGGGTAAGCTAATATGCCGTCACGTCGATAATGACAGTTTCATGCAGTTTTAAATTGGAATACTGAGAGCCGAAAATACGTGAGAGTATGCTAAGCAAAGCTCCTTAAACCAAGCAAAGCATGAATGTGTGATTTATGAGGAGTGAGCGCAAGGATTCCGAGATTTAACGAGCTGTACTTTGTATAACAATGTTTGACAGTTACACTGCTAAGCACGTACTTAAAATCAGGGTAGTGCCGGGCAATACAAAGGCGAAAAGGAGCCACAAAGAGCTACTAGGGTTTAGGTGTTTAGATATTTGGTGGAATATTGTTTAATAAACATGTGCAGAGAGTACTGTTTTTTAAATAATGTTCATCATATATGATAAATGATAATAGTACTGGGAGTAAGATAATAAAGCGATAGGTCTGAATGATATCTTAACTTAAAACGTAGATTTAATTAATCAATCTGTGACTAATCTCAGACCAGAGGAACAAAAGAGAGCTAAAGAGAGACTATAAAAGTACATAGAAATGATAGATTGCTTGATATCAAACATGCGGCTCTTATAATGGGGGGGATGAAGCCCAAAAAAAACCAAAAAAAACCAAAAAAAACCTAGCCCAAGAATCGGAAAAGTAGGGTGGGCCTTGGTTTTTTTTGGTTTTTTTTGGTTTTTTTTGGTATTTTTTGGTATTTTTTGGTTTTTTTTGGGTTAGGTTTTTTCCAAAAATTTTGACTTTTTCATGCCAATATGGATTGTTGATGCTGTTAATGTGTTGTTATTGATATCACTATAGTTTCAAACAATATTTGTCAGTTTTTATCGATGTTTTGGGTGATTTATGGTGTTTTATATGACATAATCAGTACGTAAAGGCATTGTTTTGGTGAACTATCAGCAAAGTACTGCTCAAGAGTTGCCGAGGGTCATCCAGCATGGATCAGCAGGGGGGTTAAAAGGGGTCAGACTTGAATCACCAGGCCAGGAGGCCACTCAGTGCTAAAATAAGGACATAGGGGCCCTGCAAACTGCCAGGTGCTAGTGAACCAGCACTGGTTGGCTCACTGGTTGACTCATGGCTGATAAAGTTCATTTGAGATTAACAAGGAGGTGTCACCATGTCAAAAGATAGCCAAGGGTCGCCAGGGAGCCAGTCACCTATGATTGTCCAATATCAGGTCACGGTCAAAAGAGCCAGGAGTTAGACAAGGTTAAGCAATGGGTCGCCATGCTACTATGGGATCAAAAGGCTTTTGAGGGAAGAATTTGAGTGAGGGCAATCAAGACATCAGATAATCACCCATTCAGTTGTTATTAAGGGACAGCCAAGGTTCAGCACGAAGTCAGCCAATGGTCATAAAGGGACAACTATTGCAGTCAGAAGAGGCGAGAAGGTCACTCAGGTTTTTAACTTCTTGCTAGGGGTCATTAAAATATCAAACAGGTATCAGAAAAGGGTCAGTTAAATTTCCTTTTGGGTTGGTAAGGGTTTGCCAAGTACAGTTTCACCCTTGATTCACCTACCCTTCAAAGCACAGAGAAATATTTCCTGTGTGCTGGCGGTATAAATGCAACTGATGTCATTGCTGGAGTGGAGAGAACCTACATGTCTTGCCTGGCTCAATGCGGTGGATGTCCTAGCTGTCCTAGTTACTTAGTGTTAGGGTTGGTTTTAGACGTTTGTGAATACCCTTTATTAAATTTTATCTCCGGAATCCTTTCTCATCTTACTAACCTCAGAACCCCTCTCAACATAGGACTATTGACTGTTCATTTTATTTCTTGGCCAAGGATGAACAAAAAGCTATATATGATCTTATCAAATTATGGGGCCTTTCTGTGTGCGCTTTATCATTTTATCAATGGGTCTTTTTATGGGTCATTAAACTTTTAGTGAAGCTGTTCAAATGTCAACTTCAAACCATATATATATATGTTCATCACTAAAGTGATAAGTTTGAGGTGCCACGTAGCGTCAGTCAATATTTACAAGAGGTCAGAATCCAGCTTAAGTTGTAAAATTTATTCGAAAAGTCATAAATACTGTTAAAAGTCATAAATACTGTTAAAATAGTGGGTCAGTTGAGGGTGACCAGTGACCACTGACCGGGGGATCAGCCTTGAAAGGTTCACTAGGAAGTCAACTAGGGGTCAGTAGGTACAAAGGACACCCGTGAGAGACCCGAAAACAGTCATTTGGGGTTCACTCAGGGCCCCAGGATCAGCTCTAATATATACATGGCTGCTTTTACTTGACTAATTACTATTGGAAGTCACTAAGACGTGAATACCTAAGAATGCAGTTGAAAAACTATAGAAGAATGTTACAAGGTACCTATTGGAAATCATCTTAGATACTTAAAAAAACTCTGCAAGTGTTTTAATCGCAGAGGAATTTCAGTATTAACATCCCAACAATAATAAAATGTCTCCTTGAAGATTAACAAAACAGTCATGAACGTGAATTTTGAATAATTGGATCAATTTCAGAACGATTAGATGTGTAACAATATTCAATTGTATTCAGTAAATTACACAACCATAGGTCGTTCCAACTACATACCAAGCTCCTGTGGATCTACAGTCACATGGTAGACATCATAAAACAATCGAATTTTAACCTAAAAATCGTTTGGAAAAATGCTAGAAAATACTAGAATGTAACCCAAAAAAAACCAAAAAAAACCTAAAAAAAACCAAAAAAAACCTAGCCCAAGAATCGGAAAAGTAGGGTGGGGCTTGGTTTTTTTTGGGCTTCATCCCCCCCTATAATACACAAATTCAACGTACAATACATGGGGTACACAAATGATTGCAATATCTACAAAGATACAATGTAATAACTAATAGGTAGGAACATTGTATATCGATTGGAAGATAAGCAGTAGAATTCCAATACCAACATACCAATTAGATTTAAGTATACTACTATAGGCAGGGGACGGATTCGCGAGAGATCCAGCCAGTCCCCCACTGTAGGAGATCTAGTTCAGAGGATCCTTTCCGAAACAGGCTTAAGTTGAAAAACGGACTTGAGTAAAAATTGAAGTGTAAATTTTTGTTTACGGTTTAAATGGTTTTTGGACTTAAGTTCTGTTTCGGACTGGGGCCCCGAAGTCCAAGTTCTCCTCTGCACTTGGGGGCCTAACGAAGTGTAAATTCGATGGGGATGAAGCATAATTACAATTCACCAATCAACATAAAATCTGGTTAGAGCTTTGGAGCGACATATTCGATATCGTGGGGAGATCGTGAGAGGAAACCATTCAGAGGAAACATACAGAGTAGAGGAAGTTGTGAGGGAAGTAGTTGAAAAGGAAATTGCTGCTGAAATTACTGACTGTACCCAAATAAATACCAGTATTTTCGGTTAAAAGGCAGCATAGTAGGAGCATATAGATTTAAACTAGCCGAATAAAATTGCAGTAAAGTAAATAGTATCACAGAGTTTATAGTTCTGTACACCCTGTAATCTCCAAACTAGAGTTAAGTTTGGTTCGGGCCGAGGGGTCTGTGTGGGCTTACCTAAGTGTCACTGCTCGAGTAAAACAACGGATTGTTCAAAAGTTAAAACAATACTAATTAGTTGACAGTCAATAAAATCTCCTGCCTAATAAGGTCACTTATAGTTAACAAGTTCCTTAACGTAACTAACTTATAGTTAACAAGTTCGTTACAGTTCCCTTCGAAGTCGCTTATAGTAACAAGCTTCTTCTATGCCTCAAGGTCACTTATAGTTAACAAAGTTCCCTTTACGTAACTAACTTATAGTTAACAAGTTCACAGTTTCCTTCAGAAGTCACTTATAGTTAACAAGCTTCTTCTATGCCAAGGTCACTTATAGTTAACAAGTTCCCTTTAAACTAACTTATAGTAAACAAGTTCGTTACAGTTCCTAGAAGTCGCTTATAGTTAACAAGCTTCTTCTGTAGTAACTTATAGTTAACAAGTTTCCTTCTACCTTAACTTATAGTTAACAAGTTTGCATAGTTCCTTCGGCTTGCTCTATGCCCACACAGAGAAACTGAAAGGTAAGAAATAGCTCCGGACCGCCCTTTATACAACTCGTCTGTGGCTCATAACACGTGAGAAATGCTGCGTTAAGGTCACGTGGACAGTCGTGTGTGCTAAAATAGCCTAATCTAGATTCAAATGTTACGCCCATACGTTAAGTATTGACAGCCAAACTGCCAGTATCCTTTTCACTATCAAATAGGAGCAAAAGCAGCATATAGGTACAGGGAATACATAATTAGCTAAAAATAGAAACAGTTGCACACGCCCATGAACACCAAAGGAATGTGTATAACAAGATACTTAATGCCCGATTACGTAATCTGTTAATAAATATCATGATCACATACGCCGTCAAATATGCAATCTAAAAATAGCACATGTTTCGTTCATCTACTTTAATTGCTATACTTCACCTTACAACAAGGCGAAGCGAAGCTGAGCCGAGTGCTCTAAATCATATTTCTGCGGTGAGTTTGAGCCTCTAAAGTACTATAGTAGTCGAACGGTGTATACAAGACACACCCTGTACACAACAAGCACACATTACCTTATATGGTAATAAGCAAAATGCTTGTTTACACATAACAAAAAAGCGCATAACTCAGCCGTTTTTTGAGCAATCTTGATCAAATTTTCAGGATATTACGGGCAACATATGAACAATATAATCCTAGAGTAGCTAACATTTTTGACCTTCAGAAATTGAGATATCTTAAATAAACCGGTTTTATGTTTAAAAGTTATCGCTTAATAACTGGCTATTCAGTCATAACTCCGCTTCTGGAGCTCAAAAATGAATCTAAACTTCACTGAGATGTTGCTTTTATGAAGCTCTAGATATCCTGAAAGTTTCATCAAGTTTGCTCAAAAAACCTCGGAGATATGCACATTTTTGTAATGCAAAAGCAAAGGTCGCATAGATGTGATTTAAATTGGTATTAAATTACAGTGTGTCATAACAAACACATGATATAAAGCGCTGTGGTAACACGACTCTACGCATATAGTACTACTTTAAATCGGTCTAAACCTGTCGTGAGACTACTATATTTTCATTGAAGTTTCCTTCGCGTCACTGTCTCATTGTTCTTTTTCATGATGTAATCCTTCGTTTCATCCTTCCTTTCGTCTTCATACAGGGTGCAGTTATGAGGGGTTATTCATAAGAATATGTAAATGCATGAGCAATTACTAACGAGTAATTACTTACCAACATTTACTCACTCATTTTGGTATTCATAAACTAAGTAATAGTTGGTTAGTATCAATTGCTCAAACTACAACTCAAACTCATACTTAACATCAAATTCCTGCCAATTTCACTTGAAAAGTCTATTTCCAAGCATTTGACAGAAATTTGGACGGACGAAATTGGGATGTCAGAATTGTTCAATCCTGAAATTTTGAAGTCTTTTTCTCAATGTCCCTTTTTCCGTCAAAATTTATCAGTTGCAACTGTCATCCATCAATCGACCAAAAATGAATAAATGGGGTAAAATATTTCCGAACTTTCTTCTTCAAAAGTTCAAACCGAGGTGTTTCTTATGTATTTTGAGGTGATAAATCGAACTGCGTTGAAATTTACCATTCAAATCGACTTGTTTTAGCTTTTTAGGGCATCAATGGCTAATTTGGATCACATTTCAGAATTCTTTAAAAATCAACTTTAAATTGCTCAAATGGTGTCTAAATTTTCGAAGCATTATAGTTTCCTGAATGCTGTAGGTACAGGGTTGGTAATAAGTCGGCACCCCCCTTGTTCAGCCAAAACCATAAAAGTTGGTAATAATTCCTTTGGTAAGTTTTACTTTGATACATTCCGATTGGATTTAAGTTTGAAAAATGATTTGAATAGTGAAACAAGGAGATATTAATCAAAAATATTTTCAATTATCGACAATGTCGACATCATCTTCATTTCTCAAATTTGATTGTATAAAGTGTATTGTAAAGTTTAAAACAACACTACTTTATTATACAATCAAATTTGAGAACTGAAGATGATGTCGATCATTGAAAATATTTTTGATTAATAACTCCTTGTTTCACTAAACGAGTTCGCAATATAACAGGAATATCAGCATTTACTCAAATCAAATGAAACAATGTTATTGAATTCCTGTTTAATTCCTGTTTAATTCCTGTTTAATTCCTGTTTAATTCCTAGGGATCAAGGTAGTCAATCTTCGGAGGGGCGCCCCCAACCAATTGTTACTCACCACCTGGTACCAGGTAAGAGGTTGCTAGCAAGCCTAGTAGTGCAACCAGGTGGGTCCCAGTAGAACTCTCTGTGGAATCGAGAGTTTCCATCCATCCCCGGTGATCTGCTGGATATTGCACCACAAAAGCCATCCTCTATGTCCCCATTTAGCCCTGAAAGTGTCCCTGCCCATCTAGTCCCCCTGCCTCAGTGCCTCACACTATAGTACCATCGATTCCTCAGCCCTGTCCCGCCTTAGTGCCTTGGCCTCCTCCTCAACTTACTCTTGATCAGCCACTGCTCCTCAACTTCGTTCTGAGTCTTCTACCCAGTTTCCTCCTCGGTCTTTTCATCCTGTCCTGCATCCCCTTCTTGGTGCAATTCTTGGTGCCTTCAAGAATGGCTTAGCCTGCACATCCTGGATATGGAGGAACATCTGGTCCTCAAGCTACAACAGATCCCTACCTTTACCAGATAGTCCCTCTAGATTATTGGCACCTCATCATTGGAGACGATTAGATTAATAAGGGTTTTACCCACTGGTCTTCCTTCCTGTTGCAGAAGACCCTCTCCTGAACCAAAACGTTTCTTGTCACCAGAGGAGACGTGTTCAAATGAATTGCATGCCATCCTAGACTTCATTGCAAACTATAAGGCCTTAGTACTTGAACTGCATGAACTATTTATAACTGCTAGGCTTGCCACTTGGGCTCGTGAATGTCGTCCCTAGGTCATATACGTAGAGGGAGACAGTCAATAGAATTGAGCGTTTCATAAATGATCAGGAAATAGTTCTATGCGTGGCAGGGAATCAAGGATAAGACCATATGACTATACTGAAATGGATTTATGACTATAAGGGAAGGACATTACAGTAGGGATGGTCTACACTTGAACTTATCAAGGGTTAAAACTACACATCCTAGACCATTAACAACCAGGACAAACCAGAGATAGGAGAAAACGGCCAAACGACCAACTGCCAAACGGCCAATAGCCAATTGGCCGAAATAGCTAATTTTTTAGACAATTGGCCGTTGGACCACCTAACTTGCAACCCTGCAGGTAATTTATATCCTTGGTAACTCGTAACCCTGGTTTCTTGTAACCCTGGTATAACTGTATAACTTGTAACCCTGGTAACTTGTAACTCTTGTAACTTTGTTGTAACTTTAAGAAAAAAAAAACCCGGCCGGTGGACCCCCCTGCTCTGTAAAGAAGGTTTTTGACAATTGATCTCTCATTTATAAGGAAGTAAACCAATTACCTCACATTGTCCTTGACCACTACTCCACAGCAGGATGATTTTGATCTACCTCACTCTAATCTCCCTTCTGGCGGCAGTGGCCTTCCTACACTTGAAGCAGTGGTTATTGAGAAGGAAAGTGCGTCACATACCATCCGTACCTGTCCCACTAACATGGAAATGGTATTACGGCCATCTTCCGTTGTTCAATGTAATGAAGACGAAAAACCCAAGCTGGAACACCCCTATAATGCTAGAGACGGCGCGGAAAGAGTTAGGGGTTAAAACATATGTGTTTTTTTTGCCCACAGGGAATACTATTTACACGGTAGACTTACCCATACTTTCAAGAGTTTTTAGTGACCACAACGAATTCAAGAAACCAGTACTACGACTTCTTGCATATGTAGATGGCAACAGATTTTTCGGATACAAAGGGCTCCTTACAGAAATGGGAAGTGAAGTTTGGTCAACTAAAAGGAAACAACTAGATCCCGCATTTAAAAGGCAGTTCTTGAAAATTTTGATGAAGGACATGAACAAGAGTGTTCTGAAACTGTGCAATGAAATTCAGCAGAAGAGTGATGGAGATAAGATTCTTGATGTCTATGCTGAAATTGGGAAGGCTGCTCTTGATGTTATCTGCATGTGTGGATTTGATCTCCATGACCAAAAGACAATAGAAGCGCTGGCTGAGCACGCATTAATAATTATTGATATACTTGAAAGTTACACTCCTGGGAATGCATTTAAGTTTAAATTTTCTCGGGAATTTGCACCGATGAGGAAAGCACTCAAGACATCGTTAAGCACTTCAAGACAGCTCCTGAAAGGTCACCTAGCAGAACGGATCAAAATCATGAGAGAAAACCCTGAACGAAAATCGAATGATATCCTTGATCATATCATCAGAGGTAAGAGTAACAGTTGTTGGAGACAAAATACAGGTAATGGACCAATAATTCCGGTCAATATATTTGTACCTATACTATTTGTATACTATTACTATTTGTATACTATTACTATGAGTAGGTACCATATAATATTATGAAGACATGAATTCAGCATTCTCCAACTAGTTGCTAACATTGTATCGTTTCAGCTGCCAGCTAACATAATTTGGCAATGTTTCGGTTAACAAGTTATCATTTCAGATACTTCCTACTACCTAGGCATTGTTTTAGCTAATATGCCGTAATTTCACTCAAACATAGCAATATTTCACCCATCATTTCACTCATCATTTAACTCATCATTTCACTCATCATTTCACTCATCATTTCACTCATCATTTCACTCATCATTTCACTCATCATTTCACTCATCATTGACTTCAGCAGATAAGAATGTACTACGTTTCATGGTTAGATAGTGGCAGTTGTTGGAGACAAAATACAGGTAATGGAGCATTAATTCAGGCCAATATATTTGTATCTATTACTATGAGTACCATATATTATTATCAGGGCATGAATTCAGCATTCGGAACATTATTCTATTTCGGCTACCAATTGCTAACATTGTATCGTTGCAGTTGACAGCTGAAATAGTGGTATGTTTCGGCTTACAGGTCATCATTTCAGATACTATCAAGGCATTGTTTTACCTAACATGCCGTAATTTCACCTAACACTCAAACAGAAAAATATCTATATAGCAACATTTCACAAGTCATAATGACTTCAGAATTCAGATATGGTCAGGGGAGGACTTAATTTCGCTAGCTGTGCAGTGTGCACGCACGTTGCGCATCAAACCTTTGACTTAAGTCTTCATGCAGCAGTTCTGAGGTCAAATAGCACTGCTGACATAATACTGCAGTCTGAATTATGAAATATGTAAAAACCATTAAATTAAGATGAGGCCATATCTTATCGAATTCAGTAGTCTTGAACAATGAGATAACAGGAATCTCAACCCGGTAACCCCACTTCTTATCTCCAGGTGGGTCATAAGCAACTTAAATTTCCACTCCTTGATAAACACTTTACGTCAGAAAGTTCTTACAAAGGAAAACAAATACAATCGATTTCAGAACGGAATACGTAGATTCTAAATTGGCCATCTCATCCATGAGTGATTTTTTTTCTTTTTTTTCATTTTTTTTAATTTCTTAATTTCTTAATTTTACTTTGTTTTTTTTTCTTAATGTTACTTTCAAAATTTTCTTAAACGGTTTCATTTTTATTTTACTTTGGTTTAATTTTGATTTTAATTTGATTTTATTTTGGTTTTACTTTGATTTTGTTTTATTTTAATTTTAATTTTACTTTTATTTTCATTTCATTTTTTTTTAATTTCATTTTTATTTCATTTTCATTTCATCTTTATTTTATTTTCATTTGATTTTCATTCCATTTTGGTTTGATTTTTATTTTATTTTGGTCTTATTTTTGATTACGATAAGAATTGCTTTTTTTAATTTAAAAAAAGGCCATTAGCCACCTCGGCCACCATACTCTTGTAATATGATACTGAACATTTTGATACGGACAGCAGTGATACTAGCCATCACCCATTGTTCATATCTTTGTTATCAGTTGGTTTTCAGAGCAAGTCTGTTTTTAGTTGACTGGTATGGTTTGTCCATTTTTCTCAGAATTTTTCTTGTCTGTTTTCAGTTTTTTCCTTGCCTGTTTTGTTTCACAAAAAGGCAAATGAGGTTAGAAATGGACGTGGTTTGGAGTATAATGGAAGAATTTGTGTATACTACCTTTATCCGTAATTTTAAATCTGAAAAGTGCACGGAAAATTACCACGGCCGTGCCCCTAACTACTACTTTATAATGTCACTAGCGTTGGAGTGTTATGAGACAGTGGCATCCTATGCAGTGTGCAGTGTGCTCTGCACAGAGCAAGTTACAGACCAATTCTCTGGTATTCCTTACTTCGACCCAGGTGGCAAATTTCATCAAGTAATTTCACGATAAGGCTCATGATATCCCTCCGTCGTCCATTCTGATCCGTGCTTCACTAAGTCCCAAGTTTCTTAGGGTTCTCAATTTCAAAATCCGTTATACAAGCTTCTTAATGCACTTCGACTGAGAATAGCCACAGATAGAGTAAATACCAATTCAGAGTTCAGACGTGACAAAAAACTAAAGGTGAAATGAAATCAAAAGATTCGGGTCATCAGAGTTTAAAGCCGCACGCAGCATAGGAAGGTTGAAATCAGCCTGTCATATGAACACGCGCGCCCTGACCATTTAGAGTTTCATTTTTCTTTGAATTGAATTATGGACCACACAGTGTTACGGTCCCACGTGAAGCGCTGAATGTCCAACTTTTTTACAGCTGGGTTTGATTAGATTCAGACTTGACTCTTAATATTATTTTATCGCATTACTGATAATTCATGTCGTCCTTATAATTTGCCTGGATTTCTGAATCCAGTTCGTTTTGAGATCCACCGACTTTTTCCTTAAGAATTCCTTTGTGTGTCCCTAGTGGGGTTGCAAACTACCTAGCTTACAGCGCTCATTTCAGATTCAACATATTATTGAAAAGTCTATTTTGTTACTTATTGCTCTGGGGGTCACCAGCCAACGGCCATCGGCCAATTGGCCGAGATTCAGAATTTTTTGGCCGTTTTTTAAATTTTGATATTTACCGCTCTTTAGGGGGTCCAATCCTTGCATGATGGCTCCTTAATTCTGATGAAAGGGCTTGACAATTAATTATAAGACTGCAGCACTGAGTCCTGTAAGGAATCACTCACCCTGACATTGGACTATTGGAGCTAAAGTTGGCTTCCCAGAATTCTGTCAACCTCAAGGCCCTCAAGGGGGGGGGGGCCTTCCACCACTAAAATCACCTTTCCACAACTAATATTACATCCTTCAACACCAGTGCTTCCTTCACCTTCACCTACATTCTTCCACCGACCTTCTTTCCAGTACAGCCCTCTCTGCCCCAATTAATAGCCCTGAAAGTGCCCGTGCCCATTTAGTCGCCCTGCCTCAGTGCCTCACACTATAGCACCATGGATTCCACATCCCTGTGTCGCCTTAGTACCTTGGCTCAACTCGCTCATGATCAGCCACTGCTCCTCAATTTCGTTCTGAGTCTTCTACCCAGTCTCCTTCTCAGTCTTTTCATCCTGTCCTGCAGCCCCTGGCCCTTCCCAATGGATTCCTTGTCCATCCCAATCGAGTGTTGCAGAAACCACCAACTCCCCCTTCTGCTGCACACATATCTATCCCTCCACCTGGGTGTAATACTTGGTGACTTGACGAATGGCGTAGCCTGCACATCCTGGATATGATGGTACAATATCTGGTCTCCAAGCCACAACAGATCCATACCTTAACCAGATTATAGTCCCTCTATCTCTCCATTATAGGCAACTCATCATTGGAGACTCTATGGTTAATGAGGGTCTCACTGTTACTGTACACATCTGCAAAGGGGGAATTCACCCTGACCAGGTGATTCCTCTGCTCATAGCGCCATAAAACCGGTAAACCCCCAACATTCCATCCCCTACTTCAGTACAGCAAATCTGTAGAGGAAAGCGGCGGATCAAACATCATTGTTCGAGGATTGCTGCGAAATTTGACCCCCCCGACATTACATTCCTCGATGAATCAACACAGATCAAACGCATTGATCCGCAGCTTATTCAAGGTCTTTACCTCTCCTGAACCAAGATGTTCCATGTCACCAGAGGAGACGTGTCCAAGCCATCAGTCCTGGAAGTAAGGAGAAACGAGAGGATCCAGATCCTTATCCGGAACTACTGCTGACAGCTTCCTGACTACGACTACATGTCTTATAGAGTTTTGAGTCTTACATGTCTTATAGAGTTTATATGAGATATTTTGTTTTGATAAAATAATGTGTGGTATACAGTCACTATGAAATAAGATTATTGCAATATCCAAATCCTGTCTATCAGATATAAGTAATTATGGGGGATCAGGTGTCGGGGGATATAATGTCGCAGGAAAAGGTCGCTTGAGGAGCATAGGGTCGATTAGTGTAGTAATATGGTGAGTAATAATGTCGAGCCCCGAAGGGGCGAGCCATTATTACGAACCGTATTACGTACTAATACAACCACTATTAAGGAGGAACACATCCAGTTAAGTTTTGTTGCAAAAACCGCTCGTTTTAAGGTGGTTAGGGTCACGTGATAGCGATGACTGCTACACAAGCGAATGAGCAATGAGTATCATGCGTCACGGTCTTGCCACTGGGACAAAACGTGACACGCACACGATCAAATTCCGCTTCTCTCTTTGGTTAGTGTTTCAGTAACGTGGCATAGGGCGTCAGGACATCCCTATCACATTAAGTGTCGGAGAACTTCACACAATATTATGCCTGTATCTCTATAGCTCTAGAATTCGATTAAAATACTTGCAACTTGCAAGATGCGGCTCATTTTATAATTCACTGTTAATATTTTGTTCCTTCTTTGTAACTCGCAAATTGTAACCCATTGATCTGGAATAATTCGTTTGAATTTGATAATCATGAGTTGATCCAAGATACTGCACTCATTTATGACTCTGGCTTAACGACTTGCCCAATCTAACAGACCAACAATCTACAGTCATTCAGTTTGCCTATTATTCAGTTAGTTAGTCATTCACTTAAGACTTTAAGAGTATCAATCCTTACTGAGTCATTGTTTCGGGATTCAGGTATGGGACACGTGTACTTTTCAGTTTCTCAGGTTGGCTTTTACATAAAAAAGGCGTTTGAAATGAGGGCATTAAAATGTTTTTAACTACTGAATTGATTATTTTCTATTGCATATTATTTTGTGCGCGCAATTTTATAACACTTTTGTATGGATGATAACTTATACTACTACAGTTTTTGTTTTGTTTTGTTGTTTCTCAAGTAGGTACGCATTCAAATAGCCGATTGAATGTTTGAATTCTGCGGAATCAACACTCTCCTTAAGTCCTCATTAATGTACCCATGAATACAAAACGCCCTCATTGCTTTAATAACCTTGAAACGTGAATCGTCAAATCGTCAAATCGACTAGCTTTGCTACCACAGTGCACCGCCGGGCTGCGATTAAAAATTCATATCATCACTTTTAATCGTATAATTTTAGGTACATCTGTGGCTGCGAAACCCAAACAATTTTCAATTGTTTTTGGCTATCCTTTGTACCTATACTATTTGTATACTATTAATATTTGTATACTATTACTATGAGTAGGTACCATATAATATTATGAAGACATGAATTCAGCATTCTCCAACTAGTTGCTAACATTGTATCGTTTCAGCTGCCAGCTGACATAATTTGGCAATGTTTCGGTTAACAAGTTATCATTTCAGATACTTCCTACTACCTAGGCATTGTTTTAGCTAATATGCCGTAATTTCACTCAAACATAGCAATATTTCACTCATCATTTCACTCATCATTTCACTCATCATTTAACTCATCATTTCACTCATCATTTCACTCATCATTTCACTCATCATTGACTTCAGCAGATAAGAATGTACTACGTTTCATGGTTAGATAGTGGCAGTTGTTGGAGACAAAAATACAGGTAATGGAGCATTAATTCAGGCCAATATATTTGTCTATTACTATGAGTACCATATATTATTATCAGGGCATGAATTCAGCATTCGGAACATTATTCTATTTCGGCTACCAATTGCTAACATTGTATCGTTGCAGTTGACAGCTGAAATAGTGGTATGTTTCGGCTTACAGGTCATCATTTCAGATACTATCAAGGCATTGTTTTACCCTAACATGCCGTAATTTTCCAACACTCAAACAGAAAAATATCTATATAGCAACATTTCACAAGTCATAATGACTTCAGAATTCAGATATGGTCAGGGGAGGACTTGATTTCGCTAGCTGTGCAGTGTGCACGCACGTTGCGCATCAAACCTTTGACTTAAGTCTTCATGCAGCAGTTCTGAGGTCAAATAGCATTGCTGACATAATACTGCAGTCTGAATTATGAAATATGTAAAAACCATTAAATTAAGATGAGGCCATATCTTATCGAATTCAGTAGTCTTGAACAATGAGATAACAGGAATCACAACCCGGTAACCCCACTTCTTATCTCCAGGTGGGTCATAAGCAACTTAAATTTCCACTCCTTGATATTAACACTTTACGTCAGAAAGTTCTTACAAAGGAAAACAAATACAATCGATTTCAGAACGGAATACGTAGATTCTAAATTGGCCATCTCATCCATGAGTGTTTTTTTTTTCTTTTTTTTTCTTTTTTTTTAAATTTCTTAATTTCTTAATTTTACTTCTTTTTTTTTCTTAATGTTACTTTCAAAATTTTTTTAAATGGTTTCATTTTTATTTTACTTTGGTTTAATTTTGATTTTAATTTGATTTTATTTTGGTTCTACTTTGATTTTGTTTTATTTTAATTTTACTTTTATTTTCATTTCATTTTTATTTTTTTATTTCATTTTTATTTCATTTTCATTTCATCTTTATTTTATTTTCATTTGATTTTCATTTCATTTTGGTTTGATTTTTATTTTATTTTGGTCTTATTTTCATTTTATTTTTGATTACGATAAGAATTGCTTTTTTTAATTTAAAAAAAGGCCATTAGCCACCTCGGCCACCATACTCTTGTAATATGATACTGAACATTTTGATACGGACAGCAGTGATACTAGCCATCACCCATTGTTCATATCTTTGTTATCAGTTGGTTTTCAGAGCAAGTCTGTTTTAGTTGACTGTATGGTTTGTCCATTTTCTCAGAATTTTCTTGTCTGTTTTCAGTTTTTCCCTTGCCTGTTTTGTTTCACAAAAGGCAAAATGAGGAATTAGAAATGGACGTGGTTTGGAGTATAATGGAAGGAATTTGTGTATACTACCTTTATCCGTAATTTAAATCTGAAAAGTGCACGGAAAATTACCGGCCGTGCCCCTAACTACTACTTTTATAATGTCACTAGCGTTGAGTGTTATGACACGGTGGCATCCTATGCAGTGTGCGGTGTGCTCTGCACAGAGCTAGTTACCGAACCAATTCTCTGGTATTCCTTACTTCGACCCAGGTGGCAAATTTCATCAAGTAATTTCACGATAAGGCTCATGATGTCCCTCCGTCGTCCATTCTGATCCGTGCTTCACTAAGTCCCAAATTTCTTAGGGTTCTCAATTTCAAAATCCGTTATCACAAGCTTCTTAATGCACTTGGACTGAGAATAGCCACAGATAGAGTAAATACCAATGCAGAGTTCAGACGTGACAAAAAACTAAAGGTGAAATGAAAATAACTGCCAAAAGATTCGGGTCATCAGAGTTTAAAGCCGCACGCAGCATAGGAAAGTTGAAATCAGCCTGTCATATGAACACGCGCGCCCTGACCATTTAGAGTTTCATTTTTCTTTGAATTGAATTATGGACCACACAGTGTTACGGTCCCACGTGAAGCGCTGAATGTCCAACTTTTTTACAGCTGGGTTTGATTAGATTCAGACTTGACTCTTGATATTATTTTATCGCATTACTGATAATTCATGTCGTCCTTATAATTTGCCTGGATTTCTGAATCCAGTTCGTTTTGAGACCCAGCGAAACAATTGTTTTCAAATATTATGTTGCCACGCCTTAAATACAAACCATGAGGTTCACCTGAGTAATTAGATCAAAAACGAAACTCCTAGTACACTCAGATCCAAAGATATCTGGCATTACTAAAATTAGATCATCGTCAGACTTTCTCCATCGTGCTCTCTAGATTTACATTGAAATGTATGTGACTCAGACACTATCTGTATCTCGGTCCAGGAAGGTCGTAGACTTCAATTTTTGCTCTAAATGTTCACAATGAACACATTTATATACAACTAGCAGGCCCGTTGGGCCTGCAGACACACAGCTCACTCGGCGCTGCTACGCAGCACCTCGTTCGCAAATATTGAACACTACCATTCAAATTGATTGGATAATTTTTACCGGGTTTACCGCATCAAAAAATTGCAATCAGATCAGTTATACGCAACGAATTTTATGAAGGAGCAGGGTGAAAAAATAGTTCGACGATTTGTCTCAGTAATTGTGCTAAATCATGTGACTTTGTTCCGTTTTGTTCCGCAGGATGATGTTAAATCTGACAACTGATGCCCATACTGATTACTGACATTGGACTTTCATATTGACCGGGCCAGGATCAATTCTTGGTAATCTGCTTCACCTATATTCAACTCGGAATAAATTGTACACTTTTGTAAACCTTAGATTGCTCTAAGCGTTCAATTTCAAAATTACAGTTACTACTGTTATCACCGACTAAGCATTGATTATAGACCGAACTCTGCCACAGTTTTATGATAACAATCCATCTGAAATATCCTCCGTTATTCAAGTTATGTCCATTCTCCATCTTGAGATCTTGAAGTAAAGAAAACGCCAAAAATTTTCAAAAGCCTTAACAGCACAGCATTTAAAAGCAGTTGCGTAATAGAAAGCACTCGCATAGAACTGATCATAATCTGCACGTGCACTAAAATTGGTTTCCATAGCAACAGCACCTCCTTTCTCCCGTTTGTATTCGTTTTCCTTGATAATTTCTTGGCAAGCTCAAATTTAATTGTGTACGGGAGCACAAACATTATTCACGTGCTCTTGCGAAATTATAATTAAGACTTGTTAACAAACATATGGTCTAAAATGATCATGAACCAAGTTAATTGGGAAACAATTATCAATAAAAACACCGCAATGCAATGTGTTTATTTAGTGAAATGTGATAGCACACCGCAATGGAGAAGGAATTTTGTAATCACGATTTTCTATATTAAGCGATAGTAGGGCGTAGGAAGTAGATACGAATATAGGAATTTGACCAAATTATTTTCTCCAAGAGAAACAGTGCATATCATAAAATGTGTAGGTTAAAACTCGCTTTACTCGTCCTTACAAATTCCTTTGTGTGTCCCTAGTGGGGTTGCAAACTAACTAGCTTACAGCGCTCATTTCAGATTCAACATATTATTGAAAAGTCTATTTTGTTAGTTATTGCTCTGGGGGGGGGTTCACCAGCCAACGGCCATCGGCCAATTGGCCGAAATTCAGAATTTTTTAGACGGTTGGCCGTTTTTTAATTTTGATATTTACTGCTCTTTAGGGGGGTCCAATCCTTGCATGATGGCTCCTTAATTCTGATGAAAGGGCTTGACAATTAATTATAAGACTGCGGCACTGAGTCCTGTAAGGAATCACTCACCCTGACATTGGACTATTGGAGCTAAAGTTGGCTTCTCAGAATTCTGTCAACCTCAAGGCCCTGCAACCAGTAAAATCCACTCCTGTTTCCACTTCCGGAGGGGGGGGGGGGCTTCCACCACTAAGATCACCTTTCCACAACTAATATTACATCCTTCAACACCAGTGCTCTTGCTCGAGCAATTGCCCGGGTAATACCTCCAACTATTACCCGAGCTATTGCTCGAGCAATAGCTCGGGTAAGCAAAACAAAAACATTCTAGACAGGCTTGCTCGAGCAATTGCTCGAGCAATAGCTCCTCAAATTCCCTGTCTAGAACGGGTCTTATCTGAGATATTTTGTTTTGATAAAATAATGTGTGGTATACAGTCACTATGAAATAAGATTATTGCAATATCCAAATCCTGTCTATCAGATATAAGTAATTATGGGGGATCAAGTGTCGGGGGACGTAATGTCGGAGGGTCAAATGAATTGCATGAATTGCAAGAGGCCTCAGTCTATCCTAGGAATCATTGCCTCCCAATATTCATATAATAGTGTCAGGACATTATGATCTCCCCATCCTGCCATGATGTCTTATAGATCAAGTGTTGGGGGATGTTATGTCGGAGGGTCAAATTAATTGCATGCTGCACTACACAAAAGGCCTAAGCCAATCCTAGGAATCATTGCAAACTATAAGGCAGGCTTAGTACTTGCACTGCGTAAACTATTTAGGACTGCTAGGCAAGGGCTCGTGAATGTCATCCATAGGTCATATACATGCAGGAAGACAGTCCATAGATTGAGTGTTTCATACATGAACAGGAAATAGTTCCAGGCGTGGCAGGGAATCAGGGAAAAGACAATGTGACTACACTGGAATGGATTTATAAGACTATAAGGGAAGAACCTTACAGTAGGGATGGTCTAGAGCTACACTTGAACTTATCAAGGGTAAAAACTACATATCCTAGACCATTAACAACTTTCAAAAGTTGATTTCGGCAACATAAAACAGCATTATTTAAACGTATGGAGCTTGGGCCTTCTTCAAGCCCAAGGGCAAATTGCGTCTGTTTCAACGACCTTGATTGACACATTTGACACCCTCCACCAATCAAAATAGCAGGAAAATGTAAGTTATAGAAATTGCAACAACTTTTTCTCTCGCAACTTTCAACTATAATGCTTCTGGCGGAAACCAGGGATAAAAAAAGGAAAAAAACGGCCAAACGGCCAACTAGCCGAAACAGCAAATTTTAAGACGGTTGGCCGTTGGCCGGTGGACCCCCCTGCTCTGTAAAGAAGGTTTTTGACAATTGATCTCTCATTTATTAGGAAGTAAACCAATTACCTCACATTGTCCTTGACCACTACTCCACAGCAGGATGATTTTGATCTACCTCACTCTAATCTCCCTTCTGGCTGTAGTGGCCTTCCTACACTTGAAACAGTGGTTAATGAGAAGGAAAGTGCGTCACATACCATCCGTACCTGTCCCACTAACATGGAAATGGTACTTCGGCCATCTTCCGTTGTTCAATGTAATGAAGACGAAAAACCCAAGCTGGAACACCCCTATAATGCTAGAGGAGGCACGGAAAGAGTTAGGGGTTAAAACATATGTGCTTTTTTTGCCCACAGGGAATACTATTTACACGGTAGACTTACCCATACTTTCAAGAGTTTTTAGTGACCACAACGAATTCAAGAAACCAGTAAGACCTCTTGCTTATATAAATGGCAACAGATTCTTCGGATACAAAGGGCTCCTTACAGATATGGGAGGTGAAGTTTGGTCCACCAAAAGGAAACAACTAGATCCCGCATTTAAAAAACAGTTCTTGAAAATTTTGATGAAGGACATGAACGAGACTGCTCTAAAACTGTGCAATGAAATCCAGCAGAAGAGTGATGGAGATAAGATTCTTGATATCTATGCTGAAACTGCGAGGGCTGCTCTTGATGTTATCTGCATGTGTGGATTTGATCTCCATGACCAAAAGACAATAGAAGCGCTGGCTGAGCACGCATTAATAATTATTGATATACTTGAAAGTTACACTGCTGGGAATAGATTTAAGTTCAAATATTCTCGGGAATTTGCACCGATGAGGAAAGCAGTGAAGAAATCAGTCAGCACAGCAAGGCAGATCCTGAAACGTCACCTGGCAGTACGGATCCAAATGACGAGAGAAAATCCTGAACGAGATTCAAACGACATTCTGGATCATATCATCAGAGGTAAGATAATAATAGCATTTGTTGCACACAAAATATAGCTAATGGAGCAATAATTCCGGCCATATGTATTTGTACCTATTAGTAATAGGCTATTACTATGAGTAGGTATGTTATGAAGACATGAATTCAGCATCCGGAACATTATTTTATTTCGTTGTATCGTTGCAGTTGACAGCTGACGTAGTGGTATGTTTCGGCTTACAGGTCATCATTGCAGATACTACCAAGGCATTGTTTAAGCTAACATGCCGTAATTTCACCTAACACTCAAACAGAGCAATGTAGCAACATTTCACTCAACATTAACTTCCGCAGATAAGGAAAGAAGATACCTTACTGGCCCTTATCTATCCGGCCCTTAATAAGGACAAAAACAACTTTGAAATTTTTGTCCAAAGGGCCGGTTAAATTTGAAAAATATACCGAACTATGGATAGCCAAAAACAATTGAAAATTGTTTGGGCTTCGCAGCCAATCCAGTGATACTGGCCTCGACGGATCGCTCAATTTACCCAAAAATTATACGACTAAAAATATTGATATGACTTTTAATCGCAGCCCGTCCGTGGCGGTGTGCTTTGGTTACAAAAAAATATCTTGGTCACGCATATGATGTGAACTTCTTGATTTGTAGTATTGTACAATCGTGAAAATTTTCCACTTCTTTTTTGTCGAACATCTTCACAATGGTGATGCTGTCACTCCAACCTGCCAACCATAATAAGTGTGACGGCCTGTTTCCTACCGGCTTAAAATCATGCATTATCAAAGTAGTGGACTCATGTTTTAAATTTTTATGACCCTCAAAGTCGCTGCAAATTGGCGATTTAAATCATCAAATAGGGATGAACGTACGATTAATTTTAGCATGCTTTCAAGCCCTTTTTACGTGAAATTATAGGTATTTGCTTTACGCGTTAACTCACGCTTCATTAGTCAATTAAAAGAGGTATAATTCAAACGGCAGTGAGATGTTGAATGTTAAGTTCTGCTCATTTCTTAGTTATCAAAGCACACCGCCACGGACGGGCTGCGATTAAAAGTCATATCAATATTTTTAGTCGTATAATTTTTGGTACTGGAGTGGCTGCGAAACCCAAACAATTTTCAATTGTTTTTGGCTATCCATATCACTCTTTTGGCATAAAACTTACGCCATCAGTTCAAGTTAATGATTCCGTTGGAATTAAGCCGCTATCATTCTTATTTTTTGAGTTATAGGCGATAATTACCTTAACTAACCAATTAACTAATTAAGCGGTGGGCAACTGGTACTTAAATAAGACGTACAAATCGTAATTTTGGCTTTAGTAACTGATGTCGTTGTAATTAAGTAGCTATCATTCTTACTTTTTGAGTTATAGGCGATAATTACTTTAATTGGCCAATTACTTTATTAAGCGGTTGGCAACCGGTAATTAAATCAAACGTACAGATCGTAATTTTGGCTTTAGATAATGATGCCGTTAGAATTAAGTCGCTATCATTCTTACTTTTTGAGTTATAGGCCATAATTACTTCAATTGGCCAATTAACTAATTAAGCGGTTGGCAACCGGAACTTAAATCAAACGTAAAAATCGTTATTTTGGCTTTAGTTAATGATGCCGTTAGAATTAAGTCGCTATCATTTTTACTTCTTGAGTTATAAGCGATAATTACTTTAATTGACCAATTATCTAATTAAGCGGGTGACCACCAATATCCAAACCAATCCTACCAATTGTATTATAGGCCGTACTGAATAATGCCGTTAAAATCACTCTTCTATCTCTATCATTTTTTGAGATATAGGCGATAATTACTTTAATTGACCAATTATCTAATTAAGCAAAATAAATGGGTGACCACTAATATCCAAACCAATCCTACCAATTGTATTATAGGCCGTACTGAATAATGCCGTTAGAATCGCGCTTTTATCTTTTTTATTTTTTGAGATATAGCCGATAATTACTTTAATTGACCAATTAACCAATTAATGAATTGGCCGAAAATTTTTTCATACGGCCTAGTACACGCACACCATTCTGAAGTTTCATATGCCGTTGAGATTATGATTCTATCTTTTATGGTTTTCGAGAACACTCGACTATAAAAAGTGTCGGACCGTGTCGTGTCGTGTCGTACCGTCCATAGAGCAAAATTTTGGAAATTTGGCTTTTTTTCAATAATTTATTTTGAAGTTTTGAGAAAACGACGCGATCAATTTTCATGAAATCTTCAGGGTTTGTTATTCATGTCATGGACTACGCCTCCACAAATTTTCATGACCAACAGATTGAATTAACATGTTTAAAACGCGACTCGAAAATCGCGATTTTCGCGAATCACTATATTTTTATATAATGGGCGCTGGCAAACGTATTTTTCAATACTTGAAAAACGGTTCCGCTACCACTTTTAGCACTTCATTCTGGCACTACTGGCTTGTTTGGAGTTTCTGGCCAGCAGTCCCGGCCCTTCGGGCCGGGACTGCTGGCCTGTTCGGCTGCCCTCGGCCCTTCGGGCCGAGGGCATCTGCCCTTCGGGCAGATGCTCTCGGTCTGCATCCCCGGCCCATCGGGCCGGGGATGCCCTCGGCCCTTCGGGCCGGGGATGCCCTCGGCCCTTCGGGCATCTGCCCTTCGGGCAGATGCCCTCGGTGTTTTTTCCGTCGCTGCAGGCGCTTGCCAGCGCCCTGATAAATACCGAGCTGTGACTCATAATCCCAGAGATTTCGCCGACTGTATCAAGACATTATAACTTCAAGCTGTTAGTTGAAGTCCAGTCTGTCGAGTAGGTGTGCTGAATTGGAAGCTCAACGAAGTGAATGATTTGATTTGTATTATGCCTCGCAGCGGCCTGAGAGCTAAATAGTGACTGTGTATCAGATAAGATAACTGATTTAATGTTTATGGCTGGTGGTAGGTTATAATTCTGTTTGATAATAAACATTGTAAAGTGAAAGGACATATAATTATGTGATCTGCATGATCATACAAAAATTGGGAAGCTTTATTTCATTTAAACGGATTATTAAGTGTTTCATATTTCTAAACACAGGTTCATCAATTGAACTGTGATTTGAAAGTCGAGTTAGCGGAAATAAGGCATGACCTTGTCACAAACTGAGACAACCATCAGCAGGAAATATTTACCAAACTAGAAACTACAAAAATATAAAATTTGTAACAAAGAAATATGGACCATCACTTCGACCATAAACAAATCATGGACTTAAACAATTAAGGGTAAATTGAGCGATCCGTCGAGGCCAGTATCACGCCAGTATCGCGCCAGTATCAGGCCACTATCGCGCCAATATCAGGCCTACCTCACGCCGTTATCGCGCCAGTATCACGCCAGTATCGCACCAATATCACGCCAGTAGCGCGCCAGTAGCACGCCAGTATCGCGCCAGTATCACGCCTGTAGCACGCCAGTATTGCGCCAGTCGAAAGTAACTTGAAGCCAGGACGCCAATAACACGCCAGTATATGATCTGATACTGGCGTGCTACCGGCGTCCTGGCTTTATGTTAGTTTCGACTGGCGCGATACTGGCGTGCTACTGGCGCGGTGCTGGCGTGCTACTGGCGAAGTTCTGGCGTGATACTGGCGCGATACTGACGTGCTACTGGCGCGATAACGGCGTGAGGTAGGCCTGATACTGGCGCGATACTGGCGTGATACTGGCGTGGTACTGGCCTGATACTGGCGCGGTACTGGCGTGATACTGGCCTCCACGGATCGCTCAATTTACCCATTTAAGATTTGGTACTTACTGTGGTTGTCCTCAGACATTCTCCTCACTATGTCCTGCTGCAATGACCTGAAAGAGAGCTTGATTAGGGACGACTTGCATCGGTGTACTGTGCTCCTAGAACACAGTATCTCCATAATTTTTCTTCTCTTTCAACTGTGATATTATGGACTCATGAAAGTTACCCGACTCCAAAGCCTCATTTGATCAGACTCTCCAGCTGATTGATGATTACTCCATTAAATATGGTTAGTGGTCACAGGCCTGCAGCCAGGGGAAGGGCCGTGGGGCTGCCGACCCCCCCCCCCCCAAGAAAAAATAATGAATATTTTTCCTCGAGGGGGGAGGGGGCAGCCCTCACGGCCCTTCCTGCTGGGGCTACACCCTAAATCCCTGCAATAGCTTGCTCTTAGGGTCCTCCCCGGAAAATCCTGGCTACGGGCCTATATGGCCAGGGGAGGAGTTAATTTCGCTAGCCGTGCACGCACGATGCGCAACAAACCTCTGACTTAAGACTTCATAATGCAGCGCTGAGGTCAAATAACATTTCTGACGTCATACCGCAGTCTGAATTCTGTAAAAACCGCTTTAGAATTAGACCATATTTGTTAATAACAAAACCTTATCACATTCAATAGTCTTGAATAATGTGATAACAGGAATTGCAACCCGGAAGTCTTACTTCTTATCTCCATGCTCCAGTTGGGTATTGAACGACTTAAATTTCCACTTTTTGATAAACACTTTACGTCAGAAAGTTCTTACAATAAAAGATAACTGAAAACACAACGGAATACCACAGCGAGCATTGTCAGTTCATGTGCTCTTCAGCTTTGTTCTGAGTTAATAACTCGGTTCATTGCGCAGGAATGCAGGATGATTTGAATTAACAATATTTTCTCTCCTCTTTCCAGTCTCTTGTAATATAATACTGAAAATTTTGATACGAACCACTGTGATACTAGCCATTGTTCAGTTTTTGATATTTCGGATAATTCTGTGTGGTAATACGATACTGAGCCTGGAAACCATGTGGTGTGTAATCCTATCATCCGAGTGAACAAGTAATTCAATACATGAAAATTCGTGCAGTTTGCTCCATCGTCTCACGGTTACAGCTGGGTGTGATTCGATTTCAGACTTGATTCTCAGAATTATATACAGTACAGAAGTGCTGTAGTTTGGACCGTGCATGTCTCAGAAAGGCAATATAATAATTTCATTCTTTAAACTATTGAAACATTGAAGTTTTAGCTGACGGTCATGATTCATTAATTCGTGCCCGAAAAAAACCAAATCGGAAAACGCAAAAATTCATAAAATTGTTCCACTAATTAGCATACACTTAATTTATAATAACTGTATTTAATTAGTGCGGTTTTTTTTTTCCAAACCGCACTAATTAAGTGACGCCGTTCTTAAATTAATAAGTAAAATGTTGGTTTGTTTATCCGCATTACTGATAACTCATGTCGTCCTTATCGTTTGCCTGGCGTTGAGTCCAGTTCGTTTTCAGCAACTGAACACACAATTTTATTTCCTTAAGACCTTAGATTAGTTATTGAGGTGGATATCCATTAAAATAGTGGAAAGTCTGTTTTGTTAGTTATTGCTCTCCTGCTCTGTAACTCTGTAAGGAAGGTTTTGAACTATTGATCTCTCATTTATTAAATAAAATTAGGAATTAAACCAATTACCTGACATTGTCCTTGATAAATACTCCACACTCCACGCAGCGGGATGATTTTGATCTACCTTTCTCTAATCTCCTCTGGCGGCAGTGGCCTTCCTACACTTGAAACAGTGGTTAATGAGAAGGAAAGTGCGTCACATACCATCCGTACCTGTCCCACTAACATGGAAATGGTATTACGGCCATCTTCCGTTCTTTAAGGCAATGAGGATAAAAATCCATGCTACAATTCCCCGATAATGTTAGAGAAGATCCGGAAAGATTTAGGGCTAAAACATTCGTGTTTTTCATGGGCTCAGGGAATACTATTTATACTGTGGACTTACCCATACTTTCAAGAGTTTTTAGTGACCACAACGAATTCAAAAACCAATACGAAATCTTGCATATAAATGGCAACAGATTTTTGGATAAAGGACTCCTTACAGAAATGGGAAGTGAAGTTTGGTCAACTAAAAGAAAACAACTAGATCCCGCATTTAAAAACAGTTCTTGAAAATTTTGATGAAGGACATGAACGAGAGTGCTCTAAAACTGTGCAATGAAATCCAGCAGAAGAGTGATGGAGATAAGATTCTTGATGTCTATGCCGAAATTGGAAGGCTGCTCTTGATGTTATCTGCATGTGGATTTGATCTCCATGACCAAAAGACAATAGAAGCACTGGC
>WFMF01000493.1:0-124880 GCA_011033025.1 Beroe forskalii
TACTTCAATAGATGGTACATTGATAATAATACTGAATAGTGTACAACAAGACGTTACTTCAATAGATGGTACATTGGATAATGAATACTGAATAGTGTACAACAAGACGTTACTTCAATAGATGATAATGAATACTGAATTGTACAACAAGATAATCAATACATTGGGTACTGAATTGAATGAATAGTGAATACAACAAGACGTTACTTCAATAGATGGTACATTGGATAATGAATACTGAATAGTGTACAACAAGACGTTACTTCAATAGATGGTACATTGGATAATCAATACTGAATAGTGTACAACAAGACCTTACTTCAATGGATGGTACATTGGATAATACTGAATAGTGTACAACAAGACGTTACTTCAATAGATGGTACATTGGATGATCAATACTGAATAGTGTACAACAAGACGTTACTTCAATAGATGGTACATTGGATAATCAATACTGAATAGTGTACAACAAGACGTTACTTCAATAGATGGTACATTGGATAATACTGAATAGTGTACAACAAGACGTTACTTCAATACATGGTACATTGGATAATACTGAATAGTGTACAACAAGACGTTATACTAACATGGTACATTGGATAATACTGAATAGTGTACAACAAGACGTTACTTCAATAGATGCTACATTGGATAATACTGAATAGTGTACAACAACACGTTACTTCAATAGATGGTACATTGGATAATGAATACTGAATAGTGTACAACAAGACGTTACTTCAATACATGGTACATTGGATAATACTGAATAGTGTACAACAAGACGTTACTTCAATAGATGGTACATTGGATAATGAATACTGAATAGTGTACAACAAGACGTTACTTCAATACATGGTACATTGGATAATACTGAATAGTGTACAACAAGACGTTACTTCAATACATGGTACATTGGATAATGAATACTGAATAGTGTACAACAAGACGTTACTTCAATACATGGTACATTGGATAATACTGAATAGTGTACAACAAGACGTTACTTCAATAGATGGTACATTGGATAATACTGAATAGTGTACAACAAGACGTTACTTCAATACATGGTACATTGGATAATACTGAATAGTGTACAACAAGACGTTACTTCAATAGATGGTACATTGGATAATGAATACTGAATAGTGTACAACAAGACCTTACTTCAATAGATGGTACATTGGATAATACTGAATAGTGTACAACAAGACGTTACTTCAATACATGGTACATTGGATAATACTGAATAGTGTACAACAAGACGTTACTTCAATAGATGGTACATTGGATAATGAATACTGAATAGTGTACAACAAGACCTTACTTCAATAGATGGTACATTGGATAATACTGAATAGTGTACAACAAGACGTTACTTCAATACATGGTACATTGGATAATACTGAATAGTGTACAACAAGACGTTACTTCAATACATGGTACATTGAGGTATATCCACTCGCGTGCGCTTTTTGCAGACATTTTAGGTAGCGGGCGTGCGTAGCCCGGTAAAATATCTGCACGCTAAATTTGATATACCCACCGGATATAGCCCGGCCCGCGAGAACAGTTCTACACCGGTTGCAATATAGCCCGCCTCTTGGAAGAAAATAACTTTTGTTGCTTTACTGGCTGAGATCATTGAAAGTGTCCATGATAACAAATTTAGCAGCAAAATCTCGATCATGAGGCAAAAAACTGACAAATAGTATGATTTTTTGTGGAATTGATTATCGACAAAAACATCGAGGTCATGTGAAGTTAAAAGTCAAAACACTGAAATTGCTTTTCATCATCGTCCAGCAGCGTAAAAATAATGAAATTGTGATTCGAAGTAGTTCAACTTCGAAATAGAAGTGGATAAAATTAACAGCAAAACAACATAGGTATCGATAATTAATGAACATTCAGCAAAATATGTGGCCAACAGTAGACAAAAGTCGATTCAAATTGCAGAGAAAACAGTGAACTGCGGTGAAAGCAGTGATGGCAGCAGTTCGAATTCTGTAAAAAATCATTTCGAGAAAGAGAAGTAAAAAGATTCAAAATCAAAACACGAGAGAATGAAATTTAATATCATGAAATAAAATCTGGAATTTGCATTCGCCTTGATCATTAATTGCATTGCCATGTTGTCAAGGTTACACATTTTTCAGAAATAGCAAGAGGTGAATGAGAGCAATACGTCATTATCACAAATAACTATGGTGCATTACTTTTTCTCACACATGGATGCTACGATGTTAGATAAATGCCGCCTAATTACCGGTCTGGTACATTGTGCAATTACTGCCCCATGAGAAATGTAAAATAGGCACTTTAAGTCATTGGCATACCATATACAACCATAGTAATTACGTCATTCTCAGCGGCCTATTTAACTGTGCGGCAAAAACAGAGTTTCACCAAATGTAAATACGCTCATTTTTAGCCATTTCCTTTCATCGTTTTCTATATCTTTTCAAGTTCTGTTGTAATTGATGCGTTTAAAAAAATGACATGCTACCAAGATTAATTCATTTTCTTCTTTGTTTGTTTTTCTAATTATTGTTTGTTTCTCCAAGATTGCCCGTGTTTCATTTACCTACAGCATCTCACTACAATTTAAGCCAATAATCCTTCGATTGCAAGACCTTTGAGATTGATCCATGTTTTTATCCGATTCGCCTTTTAAAATTTTCGCCCTCGGGCCCTTCGGGCCCTCGGGCTCACAACTTTGAACTTCTGCATAAGCTTTGCCAACCCTGCGATCTAATACTTACGATGCTTAATCGTGTTTGTATTGCATTTGTAAAAAACTTAAATTTTTGTTAATTTAAGTAAAACTCAATATTATTGTTGCAAAACCTTCGCGTGTGTTCAAATCTTCGAGGATTTACTTGAACATTCAACTCCTTTCATCTTAGATAGATATGCCTTCTCCCAAAAAGCTCACGCGAGTGGATATATACCATATACTCCTCGCCTCATGGGCTGAATTTCGTATAGCACTCGGGCTCTTCGAGCCCTGCGTGCTATACGATATATATCCCACTCGGGCTTGCGCCCTCGAGGGATAGATTTTCATATCGCACGCGCAAGCGCGTGCGATATCAGATATGAAATTCAGCCCTAGAGGCTGCGGAACCTTCTGCAGATTGAGAATTTGTACAAATCCACGGTTCATTGCATTTAATGCTCCATGAACTGTGCTTTCCAGGTTCCACACGTCAGCTGGCATCAATCACATTGCCCATCGGAGTAACGGAGTCCCAGCCACACAGGACCAGGACCTGTGTGAGTACCTCTAGTAGCACACAGAGGCTGTAAATTACTCTAGTATAGCTTTCTTACTACTTATAATTCTTCTTCATATATAAATTAATAAATATGTCAGGCGGAATTTACAAGAATTTTTTACAAGAATTTTAAAATATAATTTGTGACAAAAGCAATGTCATTCAAATCGCACACAAGTCTGTAATATTATGTTAATCGGGGATGATAGTGTGATTTGGTGATGTATTTTGGTGATTAGAATTGATTTGGTGAAAAGTCATCAGCGTACTGATTCGAGGGAGCAGACGAAAGCATACAAAAAAGGGGCCAATTTTTGAATACTATAGAAGGATAATGGTGACTAGATGAGATTGGGGATCGTAATGTGGGCACGTACAGACCAAAGAGCCAACAGAGAGAGATGCCGAAGAGAGAAAAGAACTGATGCCGAAGAGAAAAAAGAACTGATGAGAAGAGCTGAAGTAACAGGAGTAATCGTGCAGGAAGAGCAAAGCAACAAGAACTCACGAAGACCTGGAGAAGGAGAATTAGAAAAGAAGAAATGGATAGGGTTGATGTTGTCCCCCGGCCTACGCATGCCCCACGCATGGGACACAGTTAAGCCCAAATCGGTACGCAGCCAGGTGAGCATCGGAGAGGCACCTGCTTCCCACACATATGTAGCAGGTGGCTGGATCACTACCAGCGCAAGTCGGAAACACCCCCTCTTTTCCACTCCAGCCATCTGGGATCCAAACTGAGTGGGACACTTAGACAACATCCAGGCCCTATGATGAGGATTCAGACGATGAAAAGAGCAGACAAGGCTGGAAAACAAAGAGCAGAAAGCGGAAAGAGTGAAAAGCTGAGATGAGAGAGATTGAAGGTGGAATCACAGGAAATCTAAGATGAGCTTTCACCTTGCTGAGACAGTTCTTTTTGTACTTTAGAGTGCTCTTGTACATAATCTTGATTGCCCTGGTCATGATTTGTATATGTCTCACAAGTGAGTCATTATTTGATTCAGCAGGACCTGGTGGATATGTCCTGGCTATCTGAATGCCATTAAGAGGAGTATCACCATGGTTGATGTCGAGACTGTTGATCAGTGATGCCATCTTATGCCTATGTGATGTTGTTAGTGGACAGGTGGCAAGGATGTGTTCTTCATCTTCAATAGCTGAGGTGTCGATTCCTTTTGATGAGCAGAAGTCGCAGATCCTTTCTGCTTTAGGAATGTTTTGTGCCTTCCAGTTTCAATATTGAGTTTGTGAGCACTACAGCGAATCCTTGCAGTGAATTTCCTGTCCTCAAAATTGCGGGCATGGTCAAGGTTATGTTCCACGTGATCTTGTCTTTACCTCTCTGTAGAATGAGAGCCTGCTTGATTGCTCCAAGGTGAATCTCCATGCTTCAGTGAAGTGATTCTGAAGGTTCTTGACCAGTAACACAGGAGATGCAGCTTCAGCTAGATGAGTGGCTGAAACAGAGGCTGCCAGTTGATACTGATTATTGCTGTCTGTTGCAAAACTTTCGATGATAGATTTCATGTTGGAGTACCATGATAAACCAAGATTTGCCTTTTCGTTGAATGCTGCCTTGGCAAGGTTTGAATCTTCCATCTCAGCCAGTCTTTTGAAGTATTTGACGCAGAGCTTCAGTAGGGTTTCCATTATCTACTTGGAATCTTTTATCTAGATAAATAGATAATTTTTTCGCAATTATCTAGATTATCTAGATAATTTTTGAATCCGGAATTTATACAAATTTGACACAACTTTCAACGTAAGAAACGCACAACTTTTGCAGTGAAGTATCATCCCATAACCAGCTCTTGGTTATTCACATTGTTGTTAATTGAAGTTTATGATATCAATGACCACCAAAAGATCATTTGATATCGAATGAAGTTCAGGTGTTCAGGACATTCGTTGTTTCATTTGATTAAGTTGAAATATGTAATCATCCATAAAAAAGTAGCAACAAGTTCTCATCTACCCATCAGTCGCTATAAACACTTGCATTAGCCATTATCCATCGGAAAGGAGTCAATTAATGACGAATTAAGGTTGATTTCATATGATGGCCTCGGACAGTCGGAGTTGCTGGAGTGAGAATTAGAGAATAAGAAAAAGGAATGAAATTCCCTAATTAACATACCAAAGTTAATGGTTGTTCGAGTTGGATGCGTTAACAATTTAATGTTGGTTATTTAGGGGTTTGATTTTAAACAAGCAATGAATTTGCCATAGCTGGAGGCTAATTTCGTACATATTTTCACCTCATTTTTGAAAAGGGCACAATGTTTTGTGACAGAATATTTATATAGTAGTGGAGGAGAATATCGAGAGTTAAGAGTAGGTATTGAACTTTTGTTTGATGTGATAAGATCCTTTATTAAACTTTTTAACATTGCCTTCTATTATCTAGTTCTGTTATTCATTTCAGTTTGACAATGGTCAAATTATTAGTTAAACAGATTGTACTTGAAGCCGGACAGTCTTTCCATTAACCTGGAGTTCCTGAACATTGAGCAATTTTCATAGAAGTCTGAAATAAGTCCAAGTCCATCTATGCATAGCCACAAGGTGTCTTACTAACTTAATAGATCTCCAAAACGGATGTGAAAATGAACAGAACAGAAATTTTGAATATTCAAAGTCCAATAATTATTGAAAAATTTCTAGAAAATTGGAAAATTTAGCTGAAATTTCTCGGCAAAAGGGATATGAAGTTTATCTAGATATCTAGTAGAAATTATCTACTTATCTAGATAAATAGACAAAGATTTTTTGCAAATTATCTAGACAATCTTATCTAGATAATATCTAGATGGAAACCCTAAGCTTCAGGCTATCGATAAGAAGTGGAAATCTGCCAGTTTCACCCCAGGCAGCAGAGTTGGATGCATTGCGCCTTATGCCTAGCAGATACTTGAGGTGACGTAGATGAACCTGCTCAAGGCGCATCTTGGCAATTTTCGAGACACAATTGTTGATATTACTGTCACGGTCAAAGCAGGAGATAAGGTGTTTCACGACAGGTCGACTAGGAAGCCAGACTTGGCACCCATAGGTTAGGATGGGTGTCACAAGGGAACCAAAGAGTTGCTGTAGGTTCTTGGGATCCACGTATCTCCTGTCAACAGTATTCCTCAGACTGAAGTGTGCCCCGAGGCCTTTCTTGTAAAGCGAGTCTTCGGCCTGGCTGAAATTCCCCTTGTTGCTGATGATGATACCCAGGTAGCAGTAGGAGGTAACCAGCTCGATCTTATCTCCATTAATGATTGGTCTCCAGGTGGCACTTGGAGGATAGAGTCCATTCATAACCATGAACTTGGTTTTAGAGATATTTATTTCGAGACCCCAGGCATTGCAGTAGTTCTCAATAACATTCAGTTGGTTCCAAAGCCCTTATATATAGCTACAGACCTCTCTGACACCACTCAGTACCCAATCAAGCATGCCGAATGTTCATACCAGAGTACCAGTGACGTTTGACACCACCAGGTATATAGACATCACTTAGAGGAGTAGCCACATCCGATTAAAATATGACCTCATCACTGATAAGAACTACAGTACTACATTGTACTGTACGAATTGTACTGTACTGTACTGTGCGAATGGTGAACGGTGGCTGGAGGCCACGGGCCCTGCTAGTAGTAGTAATAGTTTGTTTGAATTCTGTTTGTCAATAGTTTGTCTTATTCTGTCTGTCTATAGTTTGTCTGTAATCTGTATTTTGTCTGTTTTTGTCTGTAATCTGTATTTTGTCTGTATTTTGTCTGTAATCTGTATTTTGTCTGTATTCTGTCTGTCTATAGTTTGTCTTATTCTGTCTGTCTATAGTTTGTCTGTAATCTGTATTTTGTCTGTAATCTGTATTTTGTCTGTATTCTGTCTGTCTATAGTTTTTCTTATTCTGTCTGTCTATAGATTGTCTTATTCTGTCTGTCTATAGTTTGTCTGTCTTTCTATGTCATCTGAATGGACACTGTAAGCTGTTTGTACCCATCAGTGGTCGACCGGGGCCCCGGCCCCGGCCAAAATCACTGCCCCCGGCTCTTCCCGGCCGCGGCCGAATTTTCAACCCCGGCCCCGGCCTAAAATCGTGATTTTACCGGGGAATTGGCCGAAGATTTAACATTTACCTTTTCAGATGAAAATTTGTGAATTCCATAATAATTTCCTTACTTGACATTTTTCCATCCAATGATATTTCTAATGCTTAGGACATTTAACTTCTGAATAGGTCGCTCAAGACGCGTACTCACGTACATTTTAATTACTTCAAATTGTAGAGAAAATTGTATTGAGCTGATGTTGCTATCTATTGCAACCACCACCCCAGACCCGAATCTATCATCGAAGTTTAACTTTCGTGTTATTTTTGCTTCGACGAGACATGTAAACACGTTGAAAATAAACGAAAATACTGTTTTGAAAAGGCTAAATACTATTGAGGCATCTATTTTATCAGCATTATTAAACGTTTGGTTTTTGGAGGTTGTCGCACCCAGGGCAATCGACACATTTAGGTTCCACAACACTGTTGCTCTTTCTTTTGGACCATACGGTAGTCGGACATTTGCCCGACACGGACATTTATCTGACACGGACAGTTGTCCGAAACCCAGTACGAAATTTTGCGGACATTTGTCCGACATGGACATTTGTCCGAAAATCCCATTACAATTTTTTCAAACTTATTGGAAGGAGCCTATCAATTGTCCGACACGGACATTTGTCCGAATAAGACAGTGTTAATGAGGTTATCAATAGTCCTCAACAATCTTCTGCGGGCTCTGATCATATTTGACCCACTTGGCGGCTCTGGGTTCAGATGGTTGACGCAGCTGTCTCCTGGTGAGCTTGAGGTCTGTTAGTGCCTGCTCTGCGTGGAAGGAGACACAAGGAAGCACCGTGCTGGTTCCACATATCGTGGCTGAAGGTAAGAGGTGTGGTCGAGGTCCCAATCCAGGTGGATCCGAAATAGGAGATGAAGGTGGCCATGTTTGTTGGGAGCAGGGGCTTGCGGGTCGACATCATCCACAGGAAAGAAGGCGATGGCTCCAATCTTGGCGAAGCTGTCTCTGTAGGATTTTGCAACCCCGCCTGGTAGTAGAGGGCAACACATCAGCAACAGCGTTGTGGATTGCCAGCTCGTAGTCCAGGGGGATGGAGGAGGGTTTGTAGGGGCCCAGGTTTCGACTTCTTCGAAGGGGTTTCTGTAGAGGGTGGTGGTCTTTCCAGAAGAGAGGGAGATTAATGGTGTTGGGGAAGAGCCCGTCTCGCATCACATTACATGAGAACGTCCCATCTCGTCAGTATCGGGTCCCATCACCCCGCATGAGTGATGGGGTGATGTCAAATCCTGGACTGGGGTCGCATCACATGATTTTGTACCTACGTATCAGTCGGAGAACCTTGCCGTATAATCATCAAATGTAAACACAGTAGTTCCCCTTTCCTTTTGACCAGACATGTTGAAAAAATACAAAAATAGAGTCTGAATGCTATAAAAGTATAAAAGCGACTGTTCTATTTGCACAGGTCATCTGGCTTCTGCATATCATTGAATTTCAGTTACAGCCTTGATTTTGCTTCGGCCAAATTCGTCTAAAAAATACGAGGATCGAGTTGAAATACTAAAGAGGCGAAACTTCTATTTGCTCAGATCGTCTGGCTTCTGGGGGCTGCCGCCCCCAGACCCCTGCGTATCATTGAATTTCAGTGACGGTCTTCATTTTTCTCAGAAGTCAATCCAAATAAGTCGAAAGAATACGAAAAATAGAGTTGAAATGCTACAGAGGCAACGATTCTATTTCTTTTTGCTCAGGTCTTCTGGCTACTGGGAGCTGCCGCCCCTAGACCCCAGCATATCATTCAATTTCAGCGACGGTCTTGATTTTGCTTCGACCAGATTCGTTTAAAAATACGAAAAATTGAGTTGTAATACCAAAGAGGCGAATATTCTATTTGCTCAGGTCGACTGGCTCCTGGGAGCTGCCGCCCCCAGACCCCTGCATATCATTGAATTTCAGTGACGGTGGGGGGGCAACGTCCCGCTTTGTCCCGGTTTGTCCCGCTTTGCCCCATTGCTCACCCAAATCTTGGAGCGGGACATTTTTGGCTTTTTGGGGCGGGACAAAGCGGGACATTGCGGGACAAACTGGGACATTTCTGATATGAAATTTCCAATATTTAAGGAAAAAGTTTATTTGTTGGCTCACCGGGCATTGAATTCATTGAATAAGGGGTGAAACTTCATCCCAGGCATATTTTCGACCTCATGATCTCAGTCTCATGGACTACTTTTCTTGCCCTCATAGCTCACAAATATATGCTGCAAAGTTAAACGCTCACCCCAATGGCCCAATGGTCTTGAATGCATTTCATTTTGAAAATTTAAGGAAATACCTTTAGGACACTTGGGACAAATGGGACATTGACAAATGGTACGCAAGAGAGAACGACAATTTGTTTGTACTTCTGTCAGTAATAAAAATCGAAATAAAATAGTAAATTATCATTACACGACTTTTTGCGCATTATGTCGATGAGATAAGAACTTAGAACACGATTCAACGATTTAAAATTAGTTTATTACATTTTCTAACAGGACATGTAGTTTTTCTCATCATTTGAGACATGAAATGGTATTTACTCGTGAGTCGAGGTAAAAATGCGAAGGTGACGAATATTGCAGGGTTGCAATCAGTGCGTCAAGAGTTATTTGCGGAGTGATCTCATTATTGGGTATTAGACGAGAGATTTGAGTTAGAAAGAGGGTTAATCGAGTTTCGTTTTTCGTGGTGTAATCATGTTATCAACATCGCTATACTGCGTACTTTGGTTACATAGATTCTCCTCGTGGCATAAGGAACTTATCACACTTGGTGCGATAAGATTAATTCGGTAACGCAGTGTAGCTCAATCAATAAACTTTCAATATCATATGATTTGAATTTAAGAAGTTCTAATTCTGTGGGCCGGAAATGATTGCCAAGTTTGTCGGATAGGGAAAGTTTGAGTGCCTCACAGCATATTTTCAGGGTGTTTTGAGTAGATCACATATGAAAATTATTTCGATATTGCTGAGAAAAGACTGCTCCTTATTCGTTTAACTAGTCTCAAAAGGGTCTAGGATACATTAACTTCTATATTGGTGAATATCTTTCAAGATTCAAGTATAGAAAAGGATTTCATGCTTGAAATTACCAATTCTCAGGGCTATGAGAAAATGAGTGACTCCCGAAATTGGACTAAACTAATAGTCAGACAACATCTGTAACTGTAATTCTGTAACTGTATTTCATCAGACACGATCAATCTATGGTCAATATTCCTCACCGAGTCAGGATTCTATTAAAAAAAGGGTTCTATAAAGTGTGAGCTACAATGCAGAGTCCTTTTTATACCTTATGTGGGGTACTTATTAGAGCTATGCTTAAATGATTATATTAGCGCTCTGATCCATGCCAGGAAGTTGGTAATGTGCCACATGAAAACTTATTTAAAACCCATTGAAAATTCTGAACAAACCCATTTTTGGCCATTTCCTCTAAAATTAAGACGATTTATGAGTTTTGAACTGGACCAAGACTAAAGACTAAAGACTAAAAATGGAATTTTAGCAAGTTTAGAAGTTTAGACTTTAGTAAAGTCTAAACTTCTAAACTTGCTAAAATTCCAATTCATTTTTTCCAAAAAAACTAAAAATGCAATGCTTCACCCTTGTTGAGCTTATTAGCAAACGGGAAGCAGGAACATTTGCTCCTCTATAAAATTATAAACTAAACAATATGGAACAACTTTTTACTTTTTTGGATATGAGACTCAAATCAATCTAATAAACAGTTACATGTCGAAGTGGTGACCGTATACCGCAACTTACATGGTCGAGGCTACAGCCGAGACTGTGTAAGTTGGATAATGGACGAGGCGTGCCGAGTTCATTATCGAAGGTATACGGTCACAGCTGAGATCATGGAACCGATTATACCCCGACCAGAAATAGCTGAAAGTTGAGACCGAATGTTCTCCGGCCAAACAACAGTATTTCTTCACACTGATCGGGACCCTCGTCCGGATCCAACACTTAAGTAAATTTTTGAGTGCTCCTTTATAAAATCAAATTTAATTTTCAGCTTTTTTGCACTGTGTGTCATTGGAGACTGTATAACCGAACTTACACGGTCGCTAAAACAAGCGTGGGAAGGGCATAATCGTGACCACACGATATTATCACGTTTAAATTAAAATGCGAGAAGCTACTTGATCTTTTAAAAAGTCATGATTTAAATGGATCTTTATAATTATTATTATTTAATAATCCGCCTAGGAATGCTAGAAGATCGGAAGAGATGAAATTTATAAGTATGCAGGAAATCTTTAAGTTTAATAAAATAATCTGAACGTGGAATCGTGGACAATATTACATGAAATATGTTTCATCATTATTAAATTGGAACATTGAAACTTTCGCTAATCTAAGTTCTTCCACATTACTGATCAACCCGAGCAACAACCAAAGTGAATGGAAGTTTCGAAATGACATTTTCTGATTTCTATGGCTGACTCTGATTTCTCGAAAGCTTATAATATAATAAGAAATATAATAAAGTTTTATACATTTTTAAACAAAAATCAAATACAATAATTGAATCTGCCTGCTAATTTAATGATTATCTTGCAGTTAATCTGAATATTACCGAGAAATCCAATCAAATCCACAGTGACTCCTTCACAACCAAGTATATTACCAAAATGATGCATCCAATATGATATACCTTAATAAACGATGGTAGGCAGGAGGAACAATTAGGACTTTTTGAGGCCAAAGAATGTCAAATAACACATTGATGGAAGTAGAAACTTGTCTCATTTCTTACGAGATCAACTGATTATCGTATGATTGAGTAGATGATGATTCAGACAACCAACTTTACCAAATATCTGGAGAGACACCCACACTTGAGCTGTCGTCGTCGACACAGAGCAGCAATATCACGTATGTACACGTAGACACACAGGGTGTGACACTTCAAACACATCTTGATAAGATAGCCATCTGAATTACTTCACAAACTCTGTCAAATATCGATGAGCTCCTTCAGAGAATCGTCGATGAACTGCCCGGTTCCCCTGTAATCGTCCATGTACTTTGAGAGCAGGTCCTCCTGGTGCTGCACCTTCTTCAGCAGGTAGACAACCTGTCTCTCGGAGTTGTCTGCGCGTTTGTCTGCCTCCGCCAGGTCCTCCTTCATGATGTTCAGCCGGGCTGTCAGGTCGTCCTCCGTGTTCTGTGATGTCTCCTCCGAGTCCTTCAGGCGTTTGGACAGGTTCTCGTTCTCGATGATCAGATCCTCGTAGTTCTTACTGAGACTCGTTACTCGGTCTTTCAGATCGGCGTTTTCTGCCCCGAGGTTGTCGTTTTGGTTCTTCAACTCGACCATCTTCTGCTTGATAATCTCCATGGCTTTGACACGGGAGTCAGTGAGGCACTTGATGTCATCTGCCATTATCCTCAAGGGGAGACGGGGTTAGTATTGCATGGGCAATTATAAGAACAAAGGTGCAGAAAATGTTTCAATTGAGCAAAATAAAGAAGAAGTCTTCCACATTCAAGGATACAACCAGCATTTATTTTAAAAATTATGAAACCAACGTCTTGAAAATTTAATGTTTCATTGTGACCAATTCTTGACGAAAGTGGGCAAAAACGAAGCAAGTTCCTTCAATAAAATGCCGTAATATCAATTTAAAAAAGCAGGGAAACAGCGATAACATTTCAAACCATTTCATTTACTTAAAAACTCCAATTTGAACAAACTTTATTAACAAAACATACAGGAACAATAATACAATTCATAGCAAGGCTTTGCTACAAAAGTACTCATTTTATGTACAGAACTACGAGGGTATTGTTTACAGTACAAAGGTGTCAGGTGCACACTGCACACACACTCTTAGAGAATTATTTAAATTTCATGTGGATTCAAATATAATAGCACATTCAATCTTCGTTGACGGAAAATATTACCTATCAAACTTACCATATTCCTTTTCAAAATTACAACAAAATATCAACTTTCATTTCCCATTTTGGCCTGTCTCTGGTCTAATGCAGGTCAAGCACCTCTAGCCATGCCAAAGAAGGAAACGGAACTTAGATGCCAACTTTTGTACTGTATTCAATACCATGGAACTTTTAACGATTTCATATCAAATATTCTTCACGATGTTCTTCATCAATTTCATTAATGCAACATTAAATTTCTGAATTTTTTAATAAAAAGATACATAGACATTGATAGTGGAAAAAGAAGTCAAAATTTTTATTGATCAAAGTTATGTATTTCTGAAAAACGTTAGGAAGGAACAATATATCCTTGCGTGAGATAGGTCATATGCAATCGCCTTCAAACCAATTCATTATCAACATTTCTCATATAATAATAAAAACTTGCCCTAATAGAAGATGAGAGCCTAGATGTTCTAAACGCTAAATTAGACTCACCAATTATTAATGATGATACTCTTTAATCATGAAAAGTGTCAAAAATATGACAATCCTTTGCAAAAATTTGCATGATTCTACATTATGGTACGTACTACCACGTACCATCCAGTAAAATATTTTCCAATATAACCTAGTCATCTACCCTAGTAGTGAGACACTAACATTTGAAAGAAAAGTACAGAAGTACAGGTCATTACTATTGCGGCTTATGTGATTTAGATACATCCAAGAATTAGAAAGCATATAAAAAGTATGGCCTCCTGACAGGAGGGACCGCCAAACCATGTATCTCCTTGCAGGAGTATCTCAGAATCATTTTGAATGCATGATGGCCAGTTGGTGTAATTGCTGCGTGTTTGGCTTGAGTTCGAAAGATCCGAGTTCGAGTTCCGAACCATTTCCAAGCCATGTGCCAAGAGTGAGAAACATCTCAAACCTAAGCTGCAGCCATGCCACAAGGTTCACGTAGGCAAGTGTACAATAAACTGTGCTGGAGGATTAATGAGGCGAGGAGCTGCCCATTACTGCGAAGTCTAGAGCGAATGAATGGACTATGGATTAACCGTCACCGGTTTTATAATCTTCGATTCTTGTAATTGGCTATACAGCTGTTGGAACAGAAGTAAAACCTTTAATATCTGTTGAATCACACTTGTTCAAATGTCTGCCGTGGAGATATGGGGAGAGTGGGGGAATTTCCTTCTTGTCAGAAGGCCTTCAGGAGGATGTCATTGCCACAGTGATGCAAAGAAAGCTACGCAAAAAGTTAACACTGTACTCGGGTCAATTTTTCCATAATATTTGAATCCCTTAATTTGTAATTGAAACCCTGGTGTCTCGACCTTTCGAGTCACGGAATGTTACACAATACACAGTCCTTGGGTATTAGTACTTTTAACGGCTCGTGTACTTTCTACGCAAACCATAGTAAAGCACATATCATATGAGCGCTATCATGCGACATACACTGCAAAAATAACATGCGCCTCAAAAGGTCGAGACATCACAGTACCTCTAAAACTGCACAATGGATGTTAACGGTTGAAAACACATGTGAGTTAAAGGCATATGTGTTTTTATCATGTCAATTGTTGTTGATATGTCAATTCTAGTTGGTTTTTATAAACTGGGGTTCCTTCCGATTTCAGAGACGGTGAGGCAAAAAACCGACTTAGTAAGTAAAAAATTAATTGCAACTTTGTACTAATTAAAATAATATAAAACTTTGACTAAAGTCCGTTTTTATATTTAACTTGGGAAAGGACCCCCGTTGAGTTATATATCGAGCCGAATCAAAAATCATTGAATATTCAATTAATGTATCAAAATCTTAGAAAGTACCAAATCCTCTCAAAAACTTCGGTCGGATTATCTTTTAACATTTAACACATCATTTGAACGTATTATGCACTCCTAACAAGAAAACCTGAAAGTCCGATTGGATGGCTTGGTCATGTCCTCTTTTAAAGAATTGTTTCAGATTTCGTCATGCCTGATAGCGAAGTACATAGAACAAAGAACAGGAACGTAACTAGCATAGTATAATGCTTGAAACATTTCCTTGCGTTACATATTCGTCATGTTTTGTGCCCAGTTCGGCCGATGCATGATTCAGATTATTAATCCGGAAAAGGGTCATACCTTCAATAAAACCTCGGACTTTGGTCTCGATGCGATTTTATACACTTGGATCTTTGTCGGGGTGTACGAATTTGCAGCTTTATCCCGTTGCAAAACATTTCATTTAAAGATTCAACTCATCAATCTTAAGAAAAACTGTGATTCATTGATCACAATTGTTCGTGCGATCATTGATCAATGATCAAATTTTTTAGAGATGAGTACTGATATATTATGAGCAGTAATTTCAATAAACTCTTGCTTCCCTTCATCATTTTGATAATATAGCTGCAAATAAAACAGCTTGAAGATTATCTATAATCGAAGGAAATGGGCAAGCAGAAAAACTGCAAAGCAGCCACTTATCGTTACTTCAACCTGTCACACACGATTATACGATAGAAATCTATGATTGCACAAGGGTAATATAGGGTTACCAGGAAATTCAAATTGTTGAATTATTTCAAAAATAAAGCCAATCCACGATATCATGTTAACAGTCCATCTTATCCAATATGCAGCAAACTTGCTATGATCATTCTATCTCAGGTATCACCTTCTATTGCTCTTGAGGGCTGAGGCTGTAGTAATACTTTTCGTTCTGATTATTGCGGGGAACAACTGAGCTTTCTTTTGATCATTGGCAACAAATAAAATTTTGCAAAATCTTATAACATGAAATTAGCTCTGAAGATAAGAGATAATGTAGCCAAGGGAGAATTTTCATTAATGCACGTCTTTGCATCGTTGTCAACTTTCTAGTGACTATAGAAATGCTCATTTGAAGTAGCGAAACCGTTTAAACTTCATTAAGAATAAGGAATATAGTATGGACACTAACCTTAACTTTTACCTAAACCCCAACCTTGATATTGTACTGGCCTTTAAAGTAACCCCTAACCTAACCCTAACCACCATGGCCCATTGGGCTGTGGGTTTAAAACATATACATCCCACGGGCCGCGCCCTCGGGAAGTATCGCAAAATTAACCCGATTGGTGCGTACCTATGCATTTCATAAATTTATCTTACACATAACATAGCTTTACATGCTCAGCACTGGGCTAATAATGACATTTGGCGTTCACCTCGCACGATAATCAATTATCTAGAAATTCTAATTTTCGTATCGAAATATCGCATTATGACACTCGTGTAGATTATTCGCCCCTTTGAGTGAAAGCATTTCTAGTTCCACTATATTCCATTGTGAGACGCCATTATAATATCATTATTATATTCGTACTACATTTCAAGACATCACGACTGCGGCTTGGCCCTTGTCCCAAGGACGGAAGCAAATTTCAGATTCAGCGCACGTGTCAGGTTATTACAGGTTAGTATTTGATATAGTATTTGATATAGTAAAATAACATGTTTGGTGATTTTACTGCAAGATTACAGCTCCACTGCTCCAAATTCATAGTGTTGTAATACTGCTGGCAATAAAGCTATGCAAAATCAATCAGGGTTGCAGGCTGTAGGTGGTTGAAAGAATCAGGGAGATGTTGAAGTTGTGATTTGCAACTTGCAAGCGGTTTGGGTAGTCTGAAACCACGCCCTTCAAACAATTTCCCATATTTTGGGGCGAATGCCAACTATTAATTTTATCGTTGTGAATTTCATTGAACGATAATCAAATTTCAAAGCTGGAAACTGTGAAAATTTAATTGACCCAGATTTATATCTCGAGCAAAACATAGCTTTTCATGCAACATTTGTCAAAAAGTCACATGTTCGACAAATATTGTCATTGTAGAGTCATGCACACAACCACGTATTATCACGCCGCATCAAATCACGTACAAGGGCCTGCTACGCAACCCTTGGTCACATAACGTCAGTGAATCTTCTCGTTTCCTACATCCATCTTGCTAGAATTATAACCAGCTTTGACACATACCAGGTTCGCAGGTTGAGTGCACAGTGAAGTCTCAGGCATGATTACTCCGCAGGACTTTCAAGGAGCTGCAACACCACACATCATCAGATATCGTACTATCGTACTCCAACTGTCGTAGATATCTACTGACTCGTAGATTTGCAACTATCGGAGATCTGATATCATCGATCAGCTATCGGAGATCGGCTACCAGTCTAGTTGGGATATCGTACTATCGTAGATCTGCCATCATAATAGCAGACTCTTCTCGTAGAATCGCTGTGCACTAAGCGACTATCCCATCAGCTGTGCACTACACGACTATCCCAGCCGTGGCAGACATCACCTCCCGGAACTGCCTGTCCATCTCGATAGCACTGAGTCGCTGTGTCTCCTCCATGTTCACCAGGTGATCCCTCTCCTCCACCAGCGCCAGCAACTTCGTCACCAACTCCTGCTCCTTCGACCTGCAACGAGGCGGACTGTTAGACAACAAGTAGTCGGTACAAGTACTCTGGAATATGTTCTAACTAGTCGGTGCGTGTCCTAAAACTAGTCGGTACATTATCCGGTGCATGTCCTAACTAGTTGGTACATACTCCGGTATAGTACAGCTAATAGCTATAACTAGTCGATATGTACCGCAGTACGTACCATGGTATGTAACGATAAGTTAGAGGATGTATTGAGGAGCAGCTTGGTAAGGGTGTGATGGCGTGTTTTACTAGATAGTTTCAGGGAGTATTTGGGAATCATAGGGTGTATCAGAAAGATACTTTTGGATTATATTAGGGAGTGTTAGGGAATATTGGGAATACAAAGCAGGATATTGAAACTTGCGTCACACATTTCTAGTCAAGAGATTCATTACCATATTCCATGATTGAATAATCATGATTGAATAATGTTTGAATTGTTATATTTACAGAACCAGAAGATGTCGTAGTACGACGAAGTTGATTGTCAGTAAAAACACCATCATTTATCTTTTTATCCTTTTATAGCACCAGTGCAACCGAGTGAAAAGAGGATATATGAATAAATCACTGTTCTCATAATCTTCAGGGGAATTGCAAATAAATGTGACTGGTACTGAGTGAACTTGCATTGGATGTTTAAAGTTGTGTTTCGAAGCACCCCGAATATTTCAGAATATTTATATGAAATAAGTCACGATTACCTGAATTTATGAATTCACAGCTTGACAATCAAATGAAATATCCAAAACCGTGATAATTTGATGCTGGTCCGCTAGAATCATTTATTTGATGTAAACCTCTTAACAATCATTTTATCTCGAGTTTTGCGATCCACCTTTGATCTGTCATATGCCTCAGATGAACAGTTTACCATCGAAACTACATCTCATCAGTCCCGAGAGTCATATCGAGAGAGTGTAGATTGAAAATTCTTCCGCCATTCAGATACAAATCGTTATCACAATGGTTTAAGGCGGGGGAACACAAAATAGCGCTTTATCCTTGCGAAGCTGTGTCTAGGGCGCCCACGCAGAACTTACAATGAATTGGCGCCGTTTCGCGCGTCACCACGGTAACAAGACAGGTTGTCATGGTAACATTTCATGGTAACATTGTCATGGTGACCCTGATATAGAGTTATCGAATGTCTTCCGCCATGAGAAATCTTAGTGTGTGGCCACCATGTAGTAATGTAGTATTGCTTCTACACTGAACAGGCTTCCAGTTCAACGAATACACAAATTACAAGAGTATTAAGTCTCAAAATCTACTTATATCGAAGGTAAACTTTGAATTGTCCAAAAAATCGAACGTCGACGGCATCTATGTTTGCCCACGGCTGAGGTTTGTGTGAACAGGTGAGGAGACAAACCAACGCGGAACCCAAACCCTTAAATTATAGGTACAACTTATATTATATCTGTTGTATATATGAGCGAACACTGTTAATTGTTGTGTAACACGCAGCACTGGAATCGAATCATATTGTAGTCATTCCCGAACACTTATAATGTGAACTTATGTCACGTAGATATGTTTCGTGTACCTGACGTTGTCAGTCAGAGCCGGGCTGGAATGATGGGTTCATTGGACCATTCATTGTGGTACCTCTTCAAGATGAGACCAGGACACCAAGGCCCCACTAGGTTGAACCAGAAGATTAGAACTGGGAGCCGTGAACCCAACTCTTGGCTTTTAACATTATCAGTTTGTTTTACCCTGGCCTGCAATGACGCTCATTCGACTTGTTCATTCCGGGGAAAGGAAAACCACCGCATTACCACGCCCTGAGTCGCAGGTCAGGCTAATTCTCAGTATTTGCAGCTCACGAAGAGACTCCCTATCAGACCACTCTCACTCCAGCACTTCAGATCAGGCAACTCTATAGTCTAGTCTTCTTTGATTTCATGATTTCATGGCATCGTTCGACCCTATAACATTTCAACAACTGCAATTGAACACAACAGGCACCAAAACATTGAATGATTCAAACATTTAAAAAGATTTGCAGTAGTAATTAAGTTTCAATGGAGGCCGGAGGGTTTGTTTTTCAGCGAATTTTCAAAGAGATTGACCATTTTGAATGCATTCATTAGCAAATTCACACTACAGTAATGTCTGCCAAGTTTGAATATTTTGTTATATGGCACGTGGGAAATGTTCTTATTGAGGGCAAAGCATCAATTTTCAACATTGAAACTTGCATTCCATTTATAAACTTCAAATACACACCAATCAGAACATTAAGTTCATCATATTTTTTTCTTTCCTTTCTTATGGAAAATTGCGAATAAGCTCGTGTTATAATGAATCATAAGTGGCTTCAACATGTAAATGTAATATCACCGTAAGGTTTAGGACGATCAAACACCACCTTTTTTTAACTCGGTTTCGTCTCGTCCAAAGCAAACATACATTTAAGCTTCATAGGTATTAGCTTCATAGGGAAAAAGGGAAAATTATAATTTGATGGTCGAATTTCAAAATTCCAATTTAAGATTTATTTTTCAGACAATATCATATCCACGTGATATTGTCAGGGATACCTTTTAATTACGTTTCATCAACCCCTGCACAGTCGGTTTCTTTTGTGGACTAGACCGTAACTGTCACCGATTCTTGGGCCTCAACCAGACAAGCTGAGCCCAATAATTAAGAAATTAGTAAGTTAGTAGACAAATAAAGAACCAAGGTACAGCACCTGTAATATTAACTCCGGAATTTGAAATTCCCTCTTACAGTCTTAAACCAGGTCCAAATGACTCACTAATTAGCCCACTAGGAGAGAAACCAAGGAGTATATTTCATTATCCCAACATTCTATAATCTTTGCGTAAAAAGCTATAAATATTCCTTAAAAGTATGGCTTTTCAAGTTTTAAGACACCCTTCATTATTCATATATTGATTCACTGCTATTTTAACATTTATGTTAATAGATGATGACAGATCACAGCATGATTACCTAGTATGTAAGAACTGTGAATGTCTTCTTTGAACATATCAATGTCGTCTTCTTATGTTCACTTTTGGTTTACTTTTGGTTTTAGAATATTTGAGTTCTCGGTTTCGGTCATCTTTATCATTTTACGTTTTCCGAAGTTGGTTTGGTTAAAAGTTTTGATCAGATATTTCATTATGTTTGCAATAGACTGTTTGCAATAGACTGTGTAAATTACATCCTCAGAATCCAATCTTCTTTTGAGGTTCTTTTGAAAGTATGGAGTTGGATGGTTCAAACGATTTACTTAGCGGCGACCTAACTTGTAGTGCCGACGCGTACACCTTTATAATCCACACTGGAAGCAATCATCCTGATGGAAAAGTTGCCAAGAAATGGAATGATGGAACGATGATACTCACAGTTAACCCTGGTAGTCCATCCCGCCAATCTGAAAACCTGAGGGTCACTGAGCTCTTTCCTTTCAATTCCGAAGGCTCCGTTTCGCGTGACTTCTGGCTACCCAAACATGTTGGAGTGCCCAAAGTTCTCAAAGTGGATCTAGAAAGCAATAAATTTGAAGTGATTAAAGACGCATTATATGTGCGCGAGATTACAGTACTGGTAAAGGGTGAGATCTACAGATTCCCAATCAAGAACTATGTGTATCCACACAACCCGATCAGGGGGAATCCCACTGTAGCTGAAATGGGGTGCCCGCCACATTTCCTTGTACGGGAGGGGGCAGGCACTCTAAAGCACCAAGAGACTGAGCAGTTCATTCTCGATGCTAGAGAGGAAGATTTGGCAACTGTTAGAACCATGGTAAACTGGGCTGAACCGGAAAATGAACCGAAGTTCCTGTATCCAGGGTCCCTTAGTGAAATGAACTATGATAATCTCCCAAGATTTCTTAAGTTCAAGGAAGCCCAATTCGAGGCAATGTTTGGAGCTGTGCTGATTGGTAGACGAAATTTGATGTATACAATTTTAAAGAGAAAGTTCAAAAACTTCCTGTTTAGAATCACACCCGGATCTTTCAAGTCTCTAAAACACTACGCCCATTTCATGGTGAAAAAAGGTACGCAGATCAAAGCAGCTAAAGATCAGATAACGGCAGCACTAGAAGTAGTCAAAGTTTTCCATACTGATGAAGAATTCGGGAGGCAGATGCTGTGTGCTTTCAGTCCAATGATGCTGAGAAAAGTAAATGAAGTAGGGGATCGCTGGAAGTCAGGGCTTCAAAACATCCCAGCATGGACCCTGGAAGGCAAGTCTCTGGAAAGCATCCTGGCAGAAGGCAAACTGTTCGAAGTGACTCATGATGGTCTGGAGGGGGTACCTCACGGGGGCTTCTTGAGTGAGAAGTTGACAGGACTCCAACACACTTGGTACGTTACTTTGGCAGATGCTCTCTTTTATCAGACAGATAACCAAAAGCTGATACCAATACTGATAAGGCTGGAAAACAGAGTGGATGGTGAAGAAGCTACGTACTGGAATCCACCGGAACCTGGAACAGACGGTGAAGATCCTGATTATCTGGCCTGGCTGCTCGCCAAAATGTACTTCAAGTGTGCAAACCTAAACGTTTATAGCCTTAACTTGCACTTTGCAAGAGGCCATGCAATAAACGAGGTATTTGCTGTGTCGGCCTACAGGAACCTGCCTAACGCACATCCTTTGCTGAGGCTCCTCCAGCCTCACATCCAAGGCATTATCCCAGTGAATGTCCAGGCCCGGTCTGTCCTGGTGAATCCGGAACGGTGCGCCTTTGCTACGTTTCTGTCTGCTGGAGAGAGCTTACAAATGGTGCACGACACCTACTTCAAGAAGGTCACGTACCAGGACCTGCTAATCCCGCAGGATGTAGCTGAGAGAGGGGTAGAGGAAGTGGCGGGTTACTTCTACAGGGACGACGCTCTGGGGTACTGGAAGCTCCTCCACCAGTACTGCAGTGAGATGGTAGACCTGGCCTATCTCGGGGATCAGGATGTCCACAGAGACGAGGAACTGCAGAACTTTGCTAGAGAAGTAGCTCAATGTGGCTTCAGGGGATTCCCAAATAATGCAGGTTTTCCTAGTACTATTCCAACTAAAGATGCTATCAAGGAGTACCTAACCGCAATCATATACAACATATCTGTATTTCACTGCGCTGTGAACTTCCAAACGTTCCAATATGCTGCATTTACCCCAAACTACCCGGGAATTATGAGAATGCCACCTCCGAAAAAAGGGGATATCGTCACAATGCAACGAATTCTGGATACCTTGCCATTGCCAGAAAATACTTTTGCATCAATTTATATCAGCGTTTCACTTGGCGGATTTTCTCCCATTGAAAGGTTTTATCTGGAAAGTCCCGGTCAAGACAGACTGGGTATGTTGGGAGAAAATATGGCGGTTTCAGAAGAACAGGAGTCTTGTATAAAACGTTTGATAGAAGGAATGCGAGATTTGCATTTCAAGATAAAGGACCGAAATGAGGGATTAAAGATAAAGTACACAGTTTTGGATCCAATGAATGTACCCATCACTACACAGGTGTAGGAAAAAATGGAACTGAGGAATTTGTCATTAGAAGTTCTTAGGGGGATCAAATGTATGGGAGAACCTTTTCTTTCATTGACTTTTGAAAAACTAGATTATACTCAGGAACCACGTTTAGACTTGAGATGACAAGCATGATGAATCTTTACAGTAGCAGTGATGAAAATCGTCATTTAGAGTTGACTTACTGAGCGATGTGTCCTGATTCTTTAAGAGGGGTCTGGGATGCTCTGGGATACTATAAACTACCTTCCTTCATTGAAAATGATGTTCTTAGCATTTCCAAAAACAGAGTTCTAAATAAGACTGTGCAAAACAAGGATCAGGTTGTTTGGAGATCTATTCAAAATGAAATCCCGAGACCGGTGTTATTGAAACAGTGGACACTGGGCCTTAGAATGTATTCATTCGTATGCAAGAGAATAACCCCTTCTACTTAATGTCTTAGCTATATCATGTTTCTCAGAGATGCCTTATGTTTTAGTATTCGTTTAGTTTTATTCCATTAGATGCTCAATCTTATGACTTCTTTCTTTGTTTATCATCATATTTTTATACGAAATACATATTAAACATATGGTTTCCAAACATATCAAGGAATATTGAAAAAATGGGGTTTCGAAAAGGAATCTAGCCAGTTTACCAAGTAAATACAAATATCTCGGGTCAGAGGGTGCTAGTAGGTATAGCATCCTAAATAAGATGCTTGGTAAAATCATACTGATCTGAATGTGGCCAAAACTTTTCAAGCACGATAAAACAACCAGAGGAAATGAAACTATTTCAGAAAATTGTGTTATTCCCAGATTTGGGACACCATTAATATCATAGACAGTAGACACTGTTAATATCATAGATGACCTGGACTCCTTCAAAATCCACCTTGGGAGCTTCCTAAGACAATTTCCCGATCAGCCCCCAGTGACAGGATACACTGCGCGGAACAGAAACAGTATTATAGATTGGACGAACCAATCCGGTGGCTCTCAGATGGATCAGCGGCCGTGTTAATCCCTACTACCTCCTTAAAAAGTAAAAGTGTATTTGACACAAGAAATTTGGCGAGTCTCACAAATCCTGTCTAATAAAGTAATAAAGTAGTCAGAGATGAATTAAAAACAATCAACATCTCATTTTTCACAAAACTCTGACTTGATGTATTACAGACTTGTATCTACATGAAGCATTAGCGTCTCATAATTTGATCCGCAACATATCAATATATCTATAGCATTTGTCGCTGAACTCGGTTCTGAACCTAACCTGGTGAACTCAGTGAATGTCCTTGCTGAACGGCATGTTAAGCAAGGAACTGAAGCTGAAAGGTGCCGTTCAGACCGAACTATTGTGCCAAATGTTGGTTTATATAAATCGTGTTTCTCAACACATACTCAAATTGATCCCCAGTCCCCCGAGTGTCGTGAGGGCGTGTTCCCTCAGAACAGCACCTCCTACATCTGGGGGACTGGCTGAATTTCTCACACGTGACACGTCTATCCCTCTTATATTAGTAGCAGTACAAGTTAATCCGTCTCAGAAGCTCTACTAACTTGATGTATCGCTCCTTGTACTTCTTCCTGACTCCATGCAGGTCGCGGAGTTGGCGTTCCAGGGTTTTCTGCTGCAGGTTTATGTCGATTTCCTTGATGGAGATCACCAGCACGCTCTCCAGGTGACTCAGCTTGTTCTTACGGTTCACCAGCTCGAACCAGTCGTAGAGAGCGTCATCGTCAAACCCTTTACCGTTCTCTGGAATGGGGGGGGTTGAGAGTGGAGTAAAGGAGTGAAATAAACACTTCTACGTAGGTACAGAAGTAAAAGTAGGACTGAAAAGTCTTACTTTGAAAGTGCAAGCCGTGGATACATGATCCAATTATTGTGCAGAGACATATAAGTCCAGAAAAGAATCGAGGTGGTATCTGTACCTACATCATATTTTAGTTTGGTGCTCAAGATTCAACATATCTAAGTTGAGACAATACATGTGTTGAATACAACCTTTCATTACTTATTAAATATTCTCAGTTAAACACAATTTACTGAGTACTACATAATATTCGATGTTATAACTTTAATTTAAGTTTGAAGGTTTCTTACAACACCTGCTTGGAGTTTACACGATATTTGACGCGAATATGTAAATTCAATATTGAATTCTAAGAAATTATTTATTCTGCTTCCCGGGTTCAACGCACAATTCCATCTTTAGAATGGGCATTTGAATAAATTCTGCAGGTGTGACACTATCTTTTAAACGATATCTAAACAGTAAACTGGATCGATCGACCGGATCGGACCGACCGGCCAAGAAACTATTACAGACCGAGTGCGCCGCTCATTGAATGAAAATTTATAATTGAGGTTTTGCGCAAAGATACGGAGAGACATATTCCCGCGCCTTCCTGCAACAAAAAGTACACCGTTCCAGCATTTGAAGACTGCTGCGCGCACAATTTATTTCTAGCCCTTGGTAAAACAGTACCTTGATCTCTGAGCTTGAGCTCGAGTCCCTGGCCGCACAACTCCATCTGTTGCTGTTGGTGCTCGTTCTCGTTCATTTCCTCCATGTACATCTGCCTCTTGAGCAGAAGCATTTCCTCCTCTTCTCGCATTGCCTGCACATTGTTTTAAAGTGTTTAACATATACTCTGTTATCATTCCAACACAGCATGTGAACATTCCACAGACAAATTCATTGTCTTATCTATCGTCAAATTAGTTCTGTAATTCGGTCAATTCTAATTCCATGACTGTACAGTAAATACCCACACAATTTAATGATTTGCCTTATCAATGTCCTCGACTGAGCTGTAATCCAGTACATTACGCTTGCCTGAAACACGTTATTATTGTTTACATCATGTAGAGGAAGGTATGTAATGTCATATGAGTAATGATATGAGTAATACGATACGACATTTACGTCACACTCACACTTTTACTTAAGATGAACTAAAAGCAGATACACAAGTCCGCACACATACATACAAACGCAAACACACGCAATATCCCGGCTTGTATTTGAGTCGAAGTGACTTTTAAAATGCACGTATTTAGTAGGGCAGTGAAGCAGTAAAAAATGAGTGAAGTGTGACGGTTATCATAACAAAGGTGTAATATTAAACTGAAAATGTAGTGCCTAGGCTCCAGGATAACAATTTATTAAAATTGACTTGAAATTAACAAACGACCGTCTTCACAACCATTACCGACTGTTATTCAGTAACTTAACTCACTGCGTTTCAAGATAGGAGAGAAGAATTTGTTGATTGGTGCGATGTCTTTCATGGATAGAAGGGATCTTCGTTTCCGCTGTGAGTTGTCCAGTTCTAGGGCGCTGGTAGGGTCACTGTTACCGCAAGAGAGAGACCGGGGTCTCGACTCTGAAATCAGGCGTTATTCCAAAAATCACTATTAACAATCATTTGAAGGTGCAAATTTTTTGGTTATTTCTATTGGGCATAATCATTCAAATTCAAAACAAAACATAATTTAGAAAGAACTAGTTAATGACGCGCGTAATGACGTATTCTGCAGCTTGTAAATCAAGTAATCCACACGCAGTCTCACCATCCTCGACTTCTGACTCGCTGGTAGAACTGAGTGGAGCCTGTCTGCCCTGACTGGACCGTCTAGAGTCCTCGTCCTCCGAGTACAGATCGGATTCCGTGTCGAAACTACCGGAGAGAGAGGGGTGTCAAAACAGGAGGGGAGTAGGAACAATCGATCAGCATCGATAGAAGATAATATTGTTATTGAATTTAAATTATCCAATCATTTCGGGACTACTTCTTTGATGAAACTAATCTTAAAAACGGACTGGAAAATAAACAGAACAGATCATGGCTTAGACAACATCGAATGTACACTGGCAAGTTAATCTGCCATCACATCAGCGCAAGGAAAAGAAATTAACTGGTGGGTTGTTTAGAAGTGTCGACGAGCGCAGGGATCACCCACAGGTAATGGACTTCTGACGACATTTCTTTAGTATGTAGAGAGGTTATTGGATTAGACCAGTAGTAGGAGCAGTAGTAGGTAGGTGTATGATATTACATGAGATAGTCAGACCTACCATACCCACCTAGTACCTACCACATTAGGTGTCAGAGTAGGTTGTTTAAATTTAATCAATACAACAGGACTACACCAGAATAAACCCCCGTGACGAAGCTAATCACAAGTTATTCGAAAGCTACTGATTACAACTCTCTCGCATAAGTTACATGGTTTAACCTTCAATCTCTTGTGTAGGTTGAAACTAATACAAACACTACCAGGCACCAGCCACCAGGACAAAAATCAACTGGAAAGCTGACTGAACTAACAGTTTTTGCAGGTAGTTTCGGCTAGTTGAAGATGAACAACCTGGACAGCATTTCACATAACCCACCTGACAATATGTCACATGACTCTCCTGACAACATGTCACATGACCCGCGGTACAACACTGACAACATACTATTATAACATGACAACACGACCCACCCGACAATACTGACATACGACCCACCCGACAACTTGACCCACCTGACGTGCATTCCCCCCTCGTCGCCCTCCTCCAGTGGAGACAGAGCTCTGTCCTCTTGCTCGTGTACTGCTGGAAGAGACCACAGCTCCTCAGGGTCTGTTACTGGACACCCCAGAGCTTCCCTGTACTCCTCCGACCTGCACTCCTCCCGGACCTTGATCTTCCTGCGATTCAGGGATAGATTAGAAGAGGGAAATGAGGGATAGAACGAGTAGCTGTATTAATCAGCTGGTATCGCGGAATCTTAAAGCGTCAATAACTCCAGTTTCATCCGATTTCGCCACCATTTTGATAACGTGACACCATGCGTATTATAAAACTAAATAGAATTCTACAATTCCGGGACACCTCACGCCTTATATTATAATTACTGCTACAAAGCAGCTAGAGTAGCGTTCAGTATTGAATATATATAACAAATCTGTAATTAACAGTGTTGTACAACTGCAATGAACTCTTGACGCATATGTACAATAGTAAAGCTTCGAGTAAACATGTAAAGGAAGTACGCAAAGAACAAGTTCATAGTCCAGGCGAAACCCGCAACAACTTGCCGAAATCTATCGGAGCACAGAATTGTTTAATTAAATACGCTGCAACATATCCATGCTGATTACTCTGCAGGGCGGGGGCCGGGGGGCAGAGGGAGAAAACGATGGTAATCTCCGGGGGATAATTAAAACCGCCAGACTCTTCAAATAAGCACCAAGCACCCAGCACAAGCCACAACAGAGTTTGTGAAGTTATCAAATAAATTCGATTGTGTTCAATTGAACCTGTTTCTTGACACTTGAATTGTAAATTTGGTTCGGAGATGATCTGGTATACTTTATAGACCCATTTATAATTTTCTCATGACAAGTCACAAGTAAACATAAGAAATCCAACCCCACTTGCTTATTTGGCAGCCCCTTTTTGTAAATGAAATTTTGCAATTCATCATCCCGCCCCAGTAATTGGTTATCAGGCAGTTATGTGATCATGCAACCAGAAATTCGAAATGCCTGATCAGTGATCTCGTTACATCTTTTACGTTTGTTATCATATAATAACCAGGGCGTTCAGGTGATTTTCTAAAACCTCATCTTGATAAATTTTGCTAAATAATAATATGTTTCAACTCCACTCATTAAAAGCAAAAAAGTAAGAATTAGTAAGTGGAACCAATGTGGAACCTATAAGAAACAGAGGATAGGAATATTACGTCATATACCGCATAACACTTACTTTAACATGAGGTACAGTAATATGTACAGGTATAAACTAGGTCTGAGTGAGTGTGCGTCATTTAACCATATTACAGCAATGTACTCCTTATTAAAATGAGCCGGAAACACTTCAAACGAGAATGCGTTCTAGAAGAGTAGAAGGATGAATGATAGTGAAACAGATCTTACTATCTTACATATATTATACGCTCACGACTGATAATATGCGCTTAAGAATGACGTAATAACTTTGATTTAGAATAGTGAGTTGATGATACTGAGTTGTTTATTTTCCGTACACGACAGGTATACGCTCACAAGTCATTTGATCTTTGAGTAGTGAAGGAGGGTGGAACGATGTAATATTATGTGTCTTGGTTAATGGTTCTAGCTTTGTGGAGAAGGGACCATTTCAACCGGTCTCAGACGGACCTATTATTCTTTATCATGTACGAGGTAAAAGTCAAATAAGGGACTCGAATACTCGAATCATTGTTTTAAATTTGAAATACCTCCAGCTTGAAGGATTCAATAAAATAATTAAGCTTGAATCATGATTGATTATATTTACTAATCTAACTTGACTAGTACTTGATTTCATGTGATTACTAATTTGAAGTTGCGTTTGATTCTAGATTAATGCTTAATTTGACTATTTGACTAACTTACAGAAGTATTTCACCAACTTGAAACAGGATTGACTAAGTTTAAGAGTTTAAGCAATATTTGACAAAATTTAAGCTGTATTTGACTAGCTTTAAGCAACAATTGAGTAACTTGAAGCAGGATTGACTAACTTGGCGTTGTATTTTACTGCCTTGGCGTAGTATTCAAGTATTCAACTAACTTTAATCAAGAATTGACTATTTTGAAGCTTTATTTGACTAACTTGAAGCAGGATTTGACTAACTTTAAGCAAGAATTGACTAACTTGAAGCAGGATTGACTAACTTTAAGCAGGATTGACTAACTTGGCGTAGTATTTAACTAGATTTCAGCAACAATTATAGACTAACTTGACGTTGTATTTTACTACCTTAAAGCAGGATTGACTAACTTGGAGGAGTATTGAAGTATATTAAGTATTCAAGCAACAATTGACTAACTTGAAGCTGGATTGACTAACTTGGCGTAGTATTTGACTAACTTGAAGCAGGATTTGACTAACTTGAAGCAAGAATTGACTAACTTGAAGCAAGAATTGACTAACTTGAAGCAGGATTTGACTAGCTTTAAGCAAGAATTGACTAGCTTTAAACAAGAATTGACAAGCTTAAAGCAGGATTAACTACCTTGAAGCAAGAATTGACTAACTTGAAGCAGGACTTCACTAACTTGAAGCAGGATTTGACTAACTTGAAGCAGGATTTGCAGTAGCTTGAAGCAGGATTGACTAACTTGAAGCAGGATTTGCAGTAGCTTGAAGCAGGATTGACTACCTTTAAGCAAGAGTTGACTAACTTGAAGCAGAATTGACTAACTTGAAGCAGGATTTGCAGTAGCTTGAAGCAGGATTGACTACCTTTAAGCAAGAGTTGACTAACTTGAAGCAGAATTGACTAACTTGAAGCAGGATTTGCAGTAGCTTTAAGCAAGATTTGACTAACTTTAAGCAGGATTTGACTAACTTGAAGCAGGATTAACTAACTTGAAGCAGGATTTGACTAACTTGAAGCAGGATTAGACTAACTTGAAGCAGGATTTGACTAACTTGAAGCAGGATTAACTAACTTGAAGCAGGATTTGACAAACTTGAAGCAGGATTAGACTAACTTGAAGCAGGATTTGACTAACTTGAAGCAGGATTAACTAACTTGAAGCAGGATTGACTAACTTGAAGCAGGATTAGACTAACTTGAAGCAGGATTTGCAGTAGAACATGCTGTCTCCGTGATACACCTCGTACATTCCCAGTACCAGCTTTGTTCCACATCCGTTACACACGAAACACTGACGATGGAAGAGTCGTTGCCTAGCAACGGTGCGTTCCAAGAGGTACACGTGACTCCCACAGATAAAACACAGGTTGCCTCGGCTACTCCCGCCTTCTGTGGGGAGGGGTACATTGGTGAGTGGGGGAACCTGGGGTAAAGGGATGGATTGGTTAATGGGCCGGGGGGAAGGGGTAAAGAGGTTATGATATACGACGCAACGACGCTATGCTACCCACCACTTTTTTAGCCATTTTAAAGACTAAAGAAAGAGTCAGAGAAAAGGAAAAAGGTTGGCCGATTGCTCTGCGAGAGGTTAGGTTATGGTAAGAGGGGGAATGAGAAGACCTTTTCTCACTACAGCAGCAGGAATACTGGATTTTGTAATAGTACCTAGTACTCCTGTATGTGATAAATACCTGTGATATGATTATTGCAATTTACATAAACACTGTACAGTTTCCTTTGTAGTACAGAGAATGATTCGAGTTTCCAGTGCCTATTAACTGCACACACAAACTAACACTTTCCCACTTTCCTGCACCACGGCTGGCACTAAAGACTGTGAGAGGGAGAGTGAGCTATTAGCGTTCATCATCATCGGTTTATAACCACTTTAAGCTATGAAAATGACGAAACTTTTGAGTGCTTATTTTACGAGAACGCGGCTATTAAATTGAGTAAAAGTAAAACACAGGTACTTAATAGCTGCTAGCCGGCCTAAGGCTCTTGCAGTTTCAAGGAAGTCTAGATGTTATCAACTGTAAATTGCAAAGTGTTGCGTAGGAATGTGCTGAGGCGAGGGAATTTAGTGGGAGCGAAACCTTTAGAATTGTCATGAACAATACACGCATACCCTATTGTATTAACCTGCGTCACCGTGCCCTTAACAGTATCAAGTGCTACAAGATTACGTCAGTTCTCCATATACTTCCTGTTTCCTTCCCAGTTTGAAAGCTGTCACAATTCACAAACTTGAAAATCATTTCAACTAAGTCACTGCAATGAACAACACAGATATTAAATGTATACAGAACTATTGCCCGTACCTACAGATAGTGTCTTATATCAAATACCTGGATCATATGCTCTCGTCATTATCTTTCCCACATCTTGTTCGCTGTAAATCACATTGCGGTTGTTTGGCTTCTTCCTGCATTTCGTGTCCTGTTCCGTCCCATCTTCTTCGCCCTGGTGGGGTGGACCCCTCTTCTCAGACTCGCCCTGGTGAGGTAGACCCCTCTTCTCAGACTCGCCCTGGTGAGGTAGACCCCTCTTCTCACTCTCCCCTGCTGTCTGTCTGTCCGCTGTCTGTCCCCCTCTTCCTCTGCTCTCATCCACTGATGGGCGCCGGGGGTTCTTCTTCTCTTCCGAGGTCTGGCGCCGGGTCACCTTACTCTCTCCAGTGTGTCGCCGATAAGTCACCGCCCTCTCAGTCGGGTCGGGGGATTTGTGTCGATATGGCGCACTCTCAGGGGACTTAGTACGCCGATGAGGGACTTCAGGCGACTTGGTCCGATGTAGGGAGTACTCAGGGGACTTGGTCCGATGTAGGGAGTACTCAGGGGACTTGGGTCTGTGAGGGACGGGATCAGGGGATTTGTTTCTGTGAGGGACGGGGTCGGGACGGGAGATGGGCTCTGGAGAGGGGATGCGGCGAGTGGGGGCGTCAGGGGAGGATATGACTCTAGTCCCGGCGTCGGGGGACGATATCCGGTAGGGGGACTTGTTGCCGGCCGAGCAGCGTCGAGGAGTCCGAACATCTTCGGGCCGGTCTGATCCGTAACCGTAGTAGGTGCTGAGGAGAGATGCGAGGGGTTAGGGGCTATAGGGGAGGAGGCAAGGAGTCAGAGAATAGCAGTTGGGGAAAGAGGGTGGGATTGGGTAATTTCAATATTGAACAAGTGCTGCATCTTTTTCCATTATTCTCTCTATTGTCTCTGCAAATTAGACAGGTTACAGTTACACTTGGGTGTATACCTTGTGACAAGTTAAGTAAATCAAATCACAGCTTCTGATCCCTTGTTAGATGCTGGATGATCTCACATCAAAAAGCAGGAATAGACTCAACTTGGCACGGTAAATGATATATTGATATCAATGCACACCGATATCAGCTAATACTAATACCCAAATTAGTACTAAGTTACAAGTATCAGGCAGGGCAACCTGCCAACAAAAGTAAAGTACACATTACACAACAAAGTATTTTAAAACAAAAAGTACCTACCTATACAATAAGCACTAAAGACACACTACTTATTGAATAGACAAGGCGCGAGCTTCTAGCAGTCAGCAGTCAAGTGTTGTCTAATATAATGATGGTGGAGTGTGGACCACGGACAAACAAAATAACGGCAGTAGGCACACTTGTTACTGAGTAGATGCACTTCCATCTGCTCCTGTACTAAAACTTAAAATAAACGCTGAAAAATATCGTATATATCACACATGATCAAGGGAACTAATAACATACATCCCGGTCATTATTCTCAGGACAATGGCATTGTTTACTCGTTTACACCGAGCTAATAATTCATCAATGTACGTGACTCATGTTCATTATGAGTACAATATACATTATACATAATAGGTCAGTTGTAAACAGTTGAAAAGTGTGGGCAGTGGAAGGTGGACTTCTGCTGCATCCTGTCTACCAAAAGAAAACATGTACTGCCAGAATCAGTGATATATCATAGTATCTCAAAATAAACCTTGCCATTGAGTTTGCTGTAATGTGTAAGGTGAACTATGTACGATGTACACATTTTACAATGTACAAGATAACTACACGCATTACAAATTCGTGTACACACTGTACATAGTGTAATGTTTACTCATGGTAATTTGAGTAGGGAGCATGAAACTTTGTTTCATTTCTTTACCAGCCTTAACTCGAAAATAAGCGACTTGTCGCATTCGGTAAACGACATCTCGCTGGTCCACATTAATGACGTCACTACTTCTAGTTCAATATAGGTGTGGTACATGTATTATGTACAATACATAGCATTCATTACTGGAAAATATAGACATAACAAAAAGAAACAAACAAAGGACTCTGGAATATGCGGTAATTGCACTGATTAAGGCATGTACTTCGCTCGATATGAACTCTTCATGAGTTCAAGTAGGTACATACACAGTACACAGATAAAACTTTCGTCATTGAAGTTGGTACTTCTGGAACTTCAGTGTTTTCTGCTCTTAGTGAATCATGGGGATTCAAATAAATTCTGGGTATTCAGTAATATAGACTTTAGGCACGCAAGGAAAATACAATACCTGAACAAACTTCATAACCATGCTTCAAAATAGTCTAAATATTTGGTGAAAATAGCAAGAACCGAGCTAAATAAGAGAACAAAAAGATAAAATGAGAGGCTCTTAGGCATTGCGTCACACTCTGCAGCTATATAAGGCATATTTCATCACAAGGAACAGCCAATTATCTGACAAAAGAAACGTCTATAGTTACAAAGAAATTGTCATTTGTAATATCCTAATCAATTGCATGGTTATTTGTGGACCACGAAAAGATCGAAAGATCGAGTGCAGAGATTTAAATAGCAATATATGCTCTCTATCGTCAAAGAAATTTCAAGCCATGCAGTATAGCGTTTTTTTAATCTAGGTTGTGTCTAAATATAGCATTGTAGGCACTGATGTAGCGTTTAGCATAGCTTTTGAAAAGACAAAGAGTTAAATTAATAAAGCAACATATAACATTAATGATCATGAAATGGTGCAGACACGTGGAGAGAAAAACGAAAGCAACGAAATAATGAAATATTCTATTTCAATATAGGAGCTATCAAAATGAGAAAATGAAATGATCACATTTAATGGCTAAACAATCAAAAGATGGTAGCGAATCATAGCTGTAGCAATGTAGCAAGTTCAATCATTGACATCAATGTGAACTACATTCGAACCTTGTGGACTGGTTTTCTTGTAACAGGTCTACACTGCATGACACGTTGGACAACAAATTCAAATTGCCTTGATCGCTGAAACAGTTGGTGAGTGTGAGAAAAACTTTATGATACCACACCATGAATTTATTCATCCTAGAAGCAGTACTCATGACGAAATACAATACCTTGAAACATTCAATATGGTCCAAGAACTAAAACGCTACTGCACCCCTATTCAAACTTTTTTTACATACGCCTGCATGGGGAAGATATACGGTTTAATAAATTGACCAAATTCGAATTATCAATACATATCTAATTCCAAAATAATAATATCAAACTCTCATTAAAGCCATAATAGCCACAGTAACCTTACTGCCAACAAAACATAGAAAGAAATGCCGGTAAAAACGCTCCTTGGCATTTGGCACGGAGGAATATTGACCTGTCCGGTCATCATAATTAGCACCAACATTCCAGGAGACATATATTACGTTATACAGACCGGGTCTCAGGGGTATGTGTGAGAAATCTGATACACCTGACGAGACTCTCTACTAGAGGGTGGTTTAACATGAAAGTGGTTGTTACTGAGCCTAAATAAGACTTGTTGCGACAACTTTTACATGGGATAATATGGGGATGTAATATTTGATGGAGTTCCCTGTAATCAGATAATTTTAACCGGAAAGTGCACGACAGAGGTCGGACAAGTTCCCAGATCAGGAATAGCGAATTATCAATAAATCATCAGGTCCTATAAACAGTAACAGTTCGGAGAACTCTGTTACATGAGCACTGGTGTTATTGATTTAAAAGTCTTGTACGTGTAATCACAGCCACTTTCTACAGTGAGCGGACAAAAGACCCCCGGACAGATTAAAGACCCGGCAGGGTCAATAAGGTTAGGTTAAGGGTCAATGTTAGTGTTGGGGCTTGGGTTTTGTTAGGGTTATTAGGGGGCTTCTGTCAGGGAATAACTTCCTACATTGCAAACCATAAAATAGATAACTCTCTAATCTCTCCACTACTCAACTACTCTCTTCCTCAGAGATTGAGGCGTGAGAATTACACCCCACCAGATGACCAGATCGTTTATTATTTGAAACACCTCTCGTGATTCATACAATGTATACCAATATGAAGATATTAGCTGTTTTCATTGTGCACAGTGCACAGTAAATGATGTACATACGACCACTGACCACTGTGTAATGTTAGAACCTTAATAAAACAGACCATTTTACTCAACTAACAAGACAAAACTAGTCCCTGCTAACCTTTGTAAATCAAGAACTGGCAGTACACTGCACAATGTGCACTTCATGCATTATACCGCGGATATCGCTAGCGGCGTATTGGAGCAACTCTCGTCTCTCGCAGTAGAGTGATCAGTGAACGCACAACAGGACAAACTAACAGAACTCTTTACACTGCACAATGTAAACTGTATATTAATTGTACATTGTTCATTTTACACTGTACAATGTAAACTGTACATTGTACACTGTACATTTTACACTGTACATTGAACACTGTACATTGTATACTGTACATTGTACATGGTAGAGTGTAGCAATGTACTTCATACACCATCACACACCCTTCGTTCAGACATTCACACTCCTCTGAACCAGCAGCATTACATCATGATGCTCACTCATGCATCGCCTAGTCTAGCATAATGAGTGACAGATCGCAGAAACACAGGTAGTCATGACGTCATCGTGACGTCACCACTAATAAACCTGCTAAATCGAGGAGTGCACATGCACGCCAAGTTAAAACATTATTACTTCATTATACAGGTGTAACATGTTACACGGGATAATTCTATTATCATCAAATTACACGAGTCAGTTTACATCGTAATTATTATGAAAATTAACATACACCAACCGGGTGATTATGATTCAGCATAACTTCTGAGCATGGGTCTTGGCACAAGACGGTCATTATCTTATCTGCTCCCCAATTGTGTGAGAATATTTCGGCATGCACCAAGATAAAAGATGGCAGGCCGATGTTTTGTGAGGCAACTGAAGACCTAAATTCTCGACACCAGGGACATATCAGTTTCATGTATCAATTTGCTCAACATTTCACAACGTGACATTTGAGCAACGGAAGTAAGTTAGAACAACTACATAATATTAGTAATATTAGATTGGATTGCATAATATATGCAAAGTGAAGAACAAAATGTGTCCAGTACACATAGTTACATTCTCAATAAATCTCATATCCTCGATAAAAGATAAAACCGGCAATAAACTTGTTTTTTTTCTTCAGAAGTATCTTGTGAAAAGTTTTTCAGGCAACTACCAATATTCAGGGGGATTTCAAAGAAGCTTAGGTCGCTTGATGCTTTGATGCTATGCGCCCAATCGTTGTCTGACACCACTTTGTCACCAGTGTCAAAGATCAAACCCTCGTCACTGACACCACTTGTCTCATTTCACTTGTCTCATTTCACTTGAGATTGCAGTTCATCAATTTATGCTCTTCTATGGAAGTCAGTCACGATTGTCTTTCATTTTTGCACGAATTTTAGTCTTGGAAAGATGCAATAGTACTACTAAAACAGTGTTTTATCCTCATTTAAATTTTAAAAGGCACCAAAACTGGAATTTGAACTCAGTAAGTCTGTCTATGACCTCTGTTTATAAATTTACAACAATAATAGGTACTCTTTCCTTCTTTTGGCTGGACTGCTAGAATATCAGGATAAAGTTGCTCTCCTAAGACGATCTTCCAACACATCTCTTCTAAAGACTTTCATCTCTCATTGCAATATGACCCTCGTCATGACTAAAACCATTCTATGCAACATTGCAATATGATCCTCGTCATGACTAGATCCATTGTATGCAATCACCTAATGAGGGTGATAATGAGGTACTGGTGATGGGGGGACATTGCTTCGTCACCTGATCTCCGACTTGCTGGGTCATGTAACTCGTCAATGCTTGGTAATACGACTCACTTACGGTTGTATATATACCATGGCCCCACCAACCAAGTATCACTTCTATCATCGTTTACTAATCTGACAACTTCTTCGCTATGAGATTGACCCTTCAACCATCATCTCCTTCCCTCGACACTTCCTCCAGACTGCAGAAGAACAGACCTCCCCCTCTCAACCTTGGGATGCTGTCCTCCACTCCCAACAGAAGGGTCCTGCCTCTGGTCTGTGACAAGCCCCCTCCTCCTCCCCCCACTGAAAGGAGAAGAACCCTCCCAACTCCCCCCACTCTACCTCGTCTCTGTGACATACCCCTACCTCCTCCTCCCCCTCCTCCTCACTCTCAGCTCACCAAGGACTCCTCCTCTGGACGCATCAGGAAACCCTCCACTTCTCAATCCCAACCACAGGACCAGACATCCCTCAAGCCAGAAAGCCCCACCAACAATCAGAGACCGGGGAAACGCACCTCCCCCGACTCCCCTCCACAGTCAGATACCCCCACTCTTGCTGCAAAACGACAGCGCTTCCTGTCCTGTATCATCCAGGAGACCTTCCACAGTATACACTCTCCAGACATCCAGTCTCCAGGGATCCCTACCCCACTCCCTCCCTCTCCAGTCATCTCTCCCATCTTCCCACCCTCTCCTGCTCGGAAGAAGACTGCTCCTACCAACCCACCTCCCCCTCCTATAATCCGGATGAGAACCAGCTTCACCTACTCACAGATCGAGATACTGGAGACTACCTTCTCAGCTCAGCAACAGATCTCCAGACTACATGCAGCTCAGATAGCCTCTCAGTTCGAGTTGCCTCTGGAATGCATCACGTCCTGGTTCTCCAACAGAAGGCACTTGGAGAGGAAGAGGGAGAGAAGGAGGAGGGCTACTTTGCAGCAGAGGACCAAGTCGGCCAGCAGAACAGCCAGCAGGAGTGGGGAGGCACACACTGTATGATCTGACACATACTGTATGATCTGTGTTTTCAAGACATTGTTTTTAAGAATACTGTATCAGTTAATCAGGGATAGTTTTGTTTATTTAATGATATTGAATTATTAGCTTCGGTAATTAATTATAGTTGGGTATTTAAGACTTATATTATTGCGTTATATTTTGATATATTCAATTTATTAAACATGCCAATATTTCGTGCATGATCTGTGTTTTCGAGAATACTGCATTAGTTTAACAGGGATAGTTTTTTATTCAATGATAGCGAATTATTAGCTTTGGTATTTACTTATTTATTAAGATTTATGGTGCATATACGATTGATAATATTGCATCTTATTATGATAAAGTTTCGACTAATCTATTGGTGCAAATTATCATTTAGCTTCCAATTTTTCGTAAATGATGAAACAAACAAAAAATCATCCCAATATTATGTCACTCAACATGGTACAACTGTACAAGTGCAGACCACATTCTGTAAGATGTACCGCATTTAACAATATAGCACATACACTATCACTTCTAACATCAGAGCAACATTCCACTGGTAGATGGCCTTACATCATCAATTCCCAACACTGGATCAAGTTATTTGTAATACGCGGTGGGCAAAGACATATACACAGACATAGGTTTAACAAGTCAACTAGGGGCTCTTGACAAGCTTATAGTAACTAATAGCCCATACACTGAGCAACATAACCAAGAGCTAGGTGCTAGTGACTAGCTGCCAGACTTGTCAATAGCCAGCTGCCCCTGCAATTACAGAGAGAGACAGCAATGACCGATGGTTTATCAGTTGCCTTGAATCACCAACAATGTACATGCATATTGCATAAATCTCTGAGCTCTAAAGTTCCACCATAATGAATGTATACATAAATGATTATTAAACACTAAGCAGGTGTCCGCTGATCCAGCCTAATAATGACATAGAGTGATCGAGAGCGAAGTTTGTTTCTAGGGGTAGGGGTCAGGTGGACAGAGCAATGTCTTAACTGGGTTAGTTTCTAGGGGTTGGGGTGAGGTGGACAGAGCAATGTAGTACCTGGGCTTGTTTTTAGGGGTAGGGGGTGAGGTTGACAGAGAAATGTTTTTACCTGGGTTTGTTTCTAGGGGTAGGGGTGAGGTGCACAGAGCAATGTCTTACCTGGGTTTGTTTCTAGGGGTAGGGGGTGAGGTGGACAGAGCAAAGTCGTCCACAGAGAGGGAGGGTTCGTGGATGCTGTTGATCATGTCCTCTAACTCTTGTCTTGTCTTCTCCTCGTTTATACGGTGCGGTGCCATCTTGAACCCGTTACTAGGAGAACATACATGTCACTGGGGGAATTGGAGGTTAATAACCATTGCTTATATTCGAACAGTGAGGGTGCCTACCAGACTAGGGGTTGTTGACTAATGACTACATTCAACTCAACCATAGTCTTCATTGAGATACAAAAATGGAAAACATATTAATGCTTCATTCACTCAGTTTGGTTTTTATTCAAAAAGGTGACTGAACAAATAAATACGGCCAAGGAACACCTAATGAAATAGATGAGTGTCAACATTATACTAAATCAATTAACGATTCGTCGCACGAAAATAATATCATGTTTTTAAATAAAAATCAAAGGCCGCATCCAAACACAACGAGAGAAACTGTCAAAGAATAAGTCCTAAAATACTTGATACGACAGTCTATAATGTCATCTGACATATTATTATGCGTTGACCGTATACTCTGTATTTTATTCCATGATGTAATCCTTACAAGAGAACACTTCAAGATGTGTTAGCAGCTACGAATCATGCAAAGAACCATGACATCTGAGTGCAATTTGGTGTTCTAGTTGGAAGAAATACTACATTTTGTAATTTAGTGAATTTGTTTTCCCTTTGACTTTATCAGCTATCCCCGGCAATTATTTCCGGTTTAATGCTATTATTAGTTAGGATATACGACAGTGCACGACGCACGTGTGGTGTGTGAACTTATGAAGGAACAAGGAGTAGACATTACAAAACGTCACCAATTCATCGTTGTGAATCAATGCCATGACATCACTCTCGCCCTGCTGCTTTCCTTGCAAGACATGTGCAATGTGTGATATTTTGATGATTTATTTAAATGTGACTTCATTCAGTGATGAAGCGAGAGAATAATGGGCTAATGTCAAGGCGTTGCCTTATTAGGACACAACACTTGGGCAGACTTCAGTAATTATTGTATCAACGTATTCACTTAGATGTAAATTTGAAGTGTACATTGTACAAATCATGGTAATGTGTCAGTGTGAAGGACGAAAGTACATCTAAAATCTACATTGATACTGATATACTAATATAAACCATTCTAAATCGCGGTACATGCAAATGATGCAATATGGACCGTGATCTACTACAACAGCGACACATGCCCCCTACATCTGACACCAACCTGTTACTCTGTTTCTTGTCGATGGCAGAGAGGCTCGTTCTCTGGACCCTCTCCTCCCCTCCTCCTTTGTTTTCTGATGACGTCACTCTCTCCTCGCTCTGCCCTGCTCCGGCTGATGACGTCATAGCAGCCTCCTGCTCGCCTTCATCTGCTAATATAACACAATAAGATAATTAATCATCATGCATTGTCACGAATATCGGCAATTTTCATCATTCCAACCCCTAAAACCGAAAGATATGTCACTTTCCGGACACTGAATGAGACATAAAAACGTAATTACAAAAAACCATGAACTAATTATTAATTCCAAAATGCAAATGGCGACCATTTTGCCCATTTCTTCTTTTAAATGTGGGATCAAATTAGGCTTGGCGGATGGGTCAAGTTCCGTGCACTTCCAGACTTCTTTTTCAGTGACACTTCAGAAAGAAAAGAGTTCCCAGCTCTCAGAAAGTCCAGGGTTAATTGTAATCCACGATCATGAGCAAGAGGAAACACCCACCACGTACTTCAGGCCATTACGTGATTACACAATTAGCTAATTACTGAATGATGTGCAGAGAATGGGCGTTGAGTGCGATTATATTAGAAAAGTTAACCTACTCACAGTCGGTCACGAAACTGTCTGCTTATCAGAAAGGCATGCAGTGAATATTATCAACAGTGGGTTTATTGTAAACGGATGAATTCCTTCACCCGAAAACTTACCCCTTTTGTGGTATTTTACGTGAGCTCTAGATCAGGGGCTCATGGGGCTCAAAATCTCTCAATTTTGGAAATTCTAAATGCTTACCAAGTGAGAGTGACATGACATGCTCTCCTTATTCCCACAGGTAATTCCAATTCTAAATTTCAAATAAGCAGGCAAATCTACGTTATGAACCCGTTTCATGAACCGAAGTTTGGATTAAATAACACTTCAATAAAAGGCATTCAGTGCAAGTTGATAGGGTAAAACGGGGTGAAGTGGGACAATTTGAGACATATTCAGGTGCCACAGTCACACTTTTAACAAAAAATTAATTTTTGGTTGGTGATTTTAGCAATGAACCCTTCCTCTTTCGATAGAATTGGCCGAAAAAATCTCAACCAATGGTTTTCATATAGAAAATAGCTGTCCATCTTTCCCCGCAGCATGTTCCACTTCACCCCTCATGTGGAGGTAAAGAGGGACAGTCTCTGTAGCCCGGAGATAACCATTTGAGAAGTTTTTTCTTGATTGGACGTGTACAGTTCTTTAGAATAAGTCGAATAAACCACTTTGGAACAGAAAAGATTATCTAATTGGGCAAATTGGAGAATGAATGAATTGGTCACTTTAAAAATTATTATTTTAGATTTAAAATTTCAAATTTCACAAGTACCTCTTTGGCAGTTTTTAAAAATGTCCCACTTTACCCGCGCTCACCTAAAAACTTTGTAAATTTGTTGTATGGGAACCATTTATCGATTTTTCTCCATTCCAACGGTTCAGTAGCCATCTGAGTGAAGCCCAAAATGACAAAATTCAATGAGAGATTGAAATTACCTTTAATTAACACGTTGTGGGGGAAAGAGGGACACTGATAGTTAACAAGGATAATAATCACAATATAAGCAATAAAAGCATTTGCAATTCATAATTTGTTCCCTAAAACATCCCTTATAAGTTTCTCAGACATAAAATTTTATTTTCGTTGAAAATCATGTTATTGGGGAAAGTGGGACAGTCAAGTCAGATCAAATGAAATCATGTATTCCTAAGGAAACAGTTATGCTGTGGAGGTTGTTTTTCATCAAGATTTTCACTTTGGTTGTATACTTTATTTTCTTGAAAATAGCACTAAATGATATGGTATAATAATTTTGGGGGGAAAGTGGGACAGTTGCGCAAAAATTGTCAAAAATTTAATAAAAAATCAATAATTTTAATTCGTGATGCTGTATTAAAGGTTTGATAAGCATTATTGATATTCTCATATACATAAGTCACAAAAACAAGGCGGTTTTCGATTAGTTCCATACTTTTATCCCATTACCCCACCAATCCAATAATCAAGATTAAATTCTGTTCCACTTTCCCCACTCACCTGTAAAGTCTTTGTTGGCAATAGAATTCCATCTAAATTATAACAAATAAATGCCTAGATCATTATAAAAATCAGTTGTTATTGCTGTACCACTTTACCCCAATGGGTAAAATATACAAATATGAATGTCCCACTTTACCCCACTGAAATACTGTTGGGGTGTTGCTTTGGAAAATTTTCGTGTCCCACTTTACCCACATCGGTCTTATGCATCATTTGACAGTGTTCCTCTTTACCCAAAGTGTAGTCTTCACCACAGCTTTGCATAGGTGAAGGTTTTTTGAATTTTCGTGAAGTGTCCCACTTTCCCCCCAGGTGTTCCATTTCACCCCATTTTGTCCCTCTTTACCTCCTGTCCCACTCCACCCCGTTTTACCCTAAGTTTTTACATGTTTATTGAGAAAATTACATTAATTCACCATTGGAACCACCCACTAGCCATGATTTCATAGCGAGATATGATACATTGTCATATGAAATAAAACCAGACAAAAAACTCAAAATCACACACAATTTAAACAACTTTCCCGTGACATATTGACAAAACAAATCTGCGTGAGAAGGGAATGTGTACACTGAAAAACATGACAGGTCATTAAATGTGATGAGTACAGATGATAAAGACATGTACACTGTACAATATACCACAAATACGATCTTATCAGTCACTATCAGTATTTGATGTGTCACAGGGAATAGTACGTACTACGTGCACTGTGTACTGGGGTATTGGGGTGAACTATATTACGTAATATGACGGACTGTGGAGACAGTTTTGAGATCACATGTTACGACTTACGAGATAAATTTGTGGTCGATTTCAAACCTCTCCCCTCCATTTAAATCATTTCTAAAAAAGTTGTATTTGTTACAATACCGTTTAGTTTAATAAATTCTGTTCATAATATTTCTTAATAGCGTTTCTCAATAATTTCGTTCATGTTAATGGAGATAAGATACTAATTCATCATATCTGGTATCCTAACTCCAGAATAAACTAAGCTATTTTTGCAGACTGTGGTGAATAGGGATCCTAAGGTACCATAGGATGGTCTTTCACCCACCAAATTTTGGGAATGGATTTACGATATTTTTCAACTTCGATTTTTAGGCCTACAACGACTAATTTGAGTATGGAATCAATTCTAAAGGGTGGCGGGGCCTGCAGAGAGGCCATAGATAAAAGTTGGAGATAGGATTGTTTTGCACTCAGCTTTTTTGCACTCAGTCGAAGATTTGAAAACCCCTCACTCACCATCGATGATTTACGCCATATTCGAAACTTTCTTTACGAGGCAAAGCCGAATGCTCATTATTGCAAAAGTACAACATTTTAGGAGTTATATTTAACTGTACCTTGTACCACGAGCAATTATGCTCTACTTTAAATGAATGCACGGTTTTAATGCGCATGCAAGTGGTACAATAATTTGTTATCTAATTGGTATTATCCCCGCATAAACTTTGATCAGTAACATTTTGGAGGATTCGTACACCACGTACACACAGTACTCACAGTATACACTATACAAAGCGGTCAAAGCGTAAACAGCATACACAATATTATACACAAGTTCCAGTATACACATTATGTATGAGGGATACCCGGCAACGTTACCGATGACATCGCATATTCTAAAGAATAGAGCTGAATATGTGTGCATGTATAAGTACACTACCACTGTATTGCCTCGTACAACAACCGAATATTGCAGTGAGTTCAGGGGAAAGCTGGTGCTGAATTATGGTTTACAGATACCTTTACAAATTTTGCAGTATTTGCTTGAGTATTAAAGAGCGTAGACAGTTATTTGCAATGACCTTAGACACTGACCATAAAATTACATCAATTCATTCAATACTCCCCATCCCAAATTTTGATCATCAAGGTCCATGCCGACCTAACTCCTCTACCTGTTCGCTGCACTACATCATCCCCTATTCCACAACTTACCAGTTCGCGGCACCAAGTTGTCGTCAATGAGAGTGAGCGATGTCTTAGGCACAGTCTGACAAGGCATACCCTCGAACTCCCCGCTGCCTATCAGTGCATTCCAGCTGTCCCTCTTCTGGCGGCGCCGGGGTGGCGGCTGTCTGGGCCGCTTGTAGGCGGTGGGCGGCGTGGCAGGCGGTGTCTGGTACAGCGAGGAGTTCTCACTGGTAGACTTATGGTCTCGCACCACTGGCGGCATGAGAGTGGTGGCTGTCAGGTCAAGAGACCTGTCACAGGGCAGGTAGTCTGCGGCTGTGGGGTCTTGTGTGCTGCTTCTAGGGAGGAGGAGGAAGTTTAGGGAGTGAATATGGGAGTTTTACAGCGGAGTTAGGAGTTAAGGGAGTTGAGGGAATGCTACAGGAGAGAAAGTACCTATAGTACTAGATTTGGGGAGCTATGGGAGTGGTGGAGTTTTATTTTAAGGGGGGGGGGGTTCACCCCTCACATTTTGGAAAATACGAATTTGAGATATGAGTGGGCCCCGGGGATTTCGGCTCTCATGGGCATAAAAATTTTTTGAAGGCCTAACTCAAAATTTTGGTCAATAATATAAGTGCGAAATTAAGTCTCAAAGCGATTCTAAAAATTTCATGCAGAAACATTGAAAAATGGCGGAGGAGTAGCGAAAAGAGTAAAGTCCATTTGGGCAAAAGCGCTAACTGAGATATAAGCGATTTAGTGGATTTTTGAAGGTTTTTATGGGCTAAAATGGCCAAATAAGGTCCAATTCACTTAGAAATTGGTTTGCCCATCAATTTTGACCTAAATGATGTGCAAAACAAGTTTGAAGCTCATATCTCCAAAAATGTGGCCAAAATGGCCATCTTAAGGCCCAAAATAGGCCAACTGCCACTTTGGCGCGCATGCTTTGCATGGGCATAACTTGGCCATTTTTCATCCGATTTTGACAAACCAATACACTAAAATGATCCGAGGCCTCACATGGGCAATGTTGGACCTATGGACTCAAGACCACCGTCAAAATGTTGGTACACGCCCTGGCCATCCTGGCCAACTCATATCTCAAATTCGTGTTTTCCAAAATGTGAGGGGTGAACCCCCCCCCCTTAAAGAAGGGATCAATTTTAAAATTGGTTTCAAAATTCAATATCAATGTGGACACCAAAAAGATCAACTTTCGGATAATGCACCCTGATGATGAAATGAGGACTGGCGATTGACAACTGCAGCCTATTGCAGTGATTATTACAGTCTAGATATTCAAACCTGCTTTGAATACAAGTCATCGTTTGACCAGCTATGGACGATCAATCATCAAGCAAATTTGGGGATTATAAAAATTTCGATCTAATTAACCTATCAAATTGTAGAAATAAACAATTCACACAGTGAAATGGCACATGAAAGCATTACAGTTATAAATTGAAGTACTTGTATTATACACTATTAATAATTTCATACTATATACAGTGGTCGACCGGGGCCCCGGCCCCGGCCCCGGCCAAAATCACTGCCCCCGGCTCTTCCCGGCCCCGGCCAAAATTGAGGAAGAGACCGGGGCCCCGGCCCCGGCCCCGGCCTAAAATCGTGATTTTACCGGGGAATTGGCCGGGGATTTAACATTTACCTTTTCAGATGAAAATTTGTGAATTCCATAATAATTTCCTTACTTGACATGAAACGGGGCGATATATTTTTCCATCCAATGATATTTCTAATGCTTAGGACATTTAACTTCTGAATAGGTCGCTCAAGACGCGTACTCACGTACATTTTAATTACTTCAAATTGTAGAGAAAATTGTATTGAGCTGATGTTGCTATCTATTGACCACCACCCCAGACCCGAATCTATCATCGAAGTTTAACTTTCGTGTTATTTTTGCTTCGACGAGACATGTAAACACGTTGAAAATAAACGAAAATACTGTTTTGAAAAGGCTAAATACTATTGAGGCATCTATATTTTTATCAGCATTATTAAACGTTTGGTTTTTGGAGGTTGTCGCACCCAGGGCATTCGACACATTTAGGTTCCACAACACTGTTGCTCTTTCTTCAGGACCAGACATGTTGAAAAAATACAAAAATAGAGTCTTAATGCTATAAAAGTATAAAAGCGACTGTTCTATTTGCACAGGTCATCTGGCTCTGCATATCATTGAATTTCAGTTACAGTATTGATTTTGCTTCGGCCAAATTCGTCTAAAAATACGAGGATCGAGTTGAAATACTAAAGAGGCGAAACTTCTATTTGCTCAGATCGTCTGGCTTCTGGGGGCTGCTGCCCCCAGACCCCTGCGTTTCATTGAATTTCAGTGACGGTCTTCAATTTGCTCAGAAGTCAATCCAAATAAGTCGAAAGAATACGAAAAATAGATTTGAAATGCTACAGAGGCCACGATTCTATTTCTTTTTGCTCAGGTCTTCTGGCTACTGGGAGCTGCCGCCACCAGACCTCAGCATATCATTCAATTTCAGCGACGGTCTTGATTTTGCTTCGACCAGATTCGTTTGAAAAATTCGAGAAATTGAGTTGAAATACTTAAGAGGCGAATATTCTATTTGCTCAGGTCGTCTGGCTTCTGGGGGCTGCCAACCCCAGACCCCTGCATATCATTGAATTTCAGTGACGGTCTTGATTTTGCTTCGAAAAGATTCGTTTAGAAAATACGGGAAATTGAGTTGAAATGCTAAAGAGGCGACTATTCTATTTGCTCAGGTCGTCTGGCTTCTGGGGGCTGCCGCCCCCAGGCCCCTGCATATCATTGAATTTCGGTGACGGACTTTATTTTGCTTCGACCAGATACCTAACCTGTCAGTTTTTTTTCATGCGCATATTTCATTTCTATTTTCTTGTCTGAAAAGTACTCCAGCCCCAATTTTCTTCATCTAACTTTGGTCAGCATTCCCCGGCCCCGGCCCCGGCCCCGGCTAAATTGATGCTTCCCCGGCCCCGGTCCCGGCCAAATTTCTCAATTCTTCCCCGGCCCCGGCCCCGGCCTGAATCGCCATCCCCCGCCCCGGCCCCGGCCCCGGTTGAGATCCCGCCCCCGGTCGACCACTGACTATAATGCACTTTTGCGTCAATATATTATGTTCAAATATTATATGAAGAAATTTAACATATTATCATGTAAATACATTGACTGAAATATTTCTGTTTCAAAGGGTGCTGAGAGTTTGCAATCGAGGAGGCATGGTTTATAAATTAGCTTGGGTAACAACGTATATTGTCACACAGATTAATAATGAAAAATAAAATCTTATACAGGGTGTCAGAGGGTTATTTCTCAGTGTTCCATGGTAATTTTTTGATCAAAAAATCACATTAAAAGTTATCATTGAAGAATTTGATATTCTAATTTAAATTATAATAAATTGAGTGTATTGCATTGTGCCAAGAAATACAGTATTTCATTAGAGTGGGTATGAACATGGGTATGCTACATATTGTACTGGTATTGTACTAGTATGTAAACACTAAACAGTGGCAGAGAGTAGCACTACAGTATTTTATCAACGAAAACTGGGAGGCAATTTGTGGCGAACTTTTAGTCCTTGCATATAAAAATAGGTACCTAAAGAGATGTCATTGAGATGGATCATGTACCAATGACCATATATGGTGTGTTGTTATTCACTGCAATAGGCAGTGCATTAAACCTGTCAGCAATGAGTTGTTGTCTGCAGGAGGAGGTAGTGGGGGTTCTGGCAGGTGAGCTTTGTGGGGTGGTAGAGCTGTTCGTCATTCGGTCTACTGAGCTGGTATATTCAATACTACTGCTGCTCCAGCTCTGTCCTCCATTCTTCTTAGGGCAGATCAGATAAATAGATGAAAAACACATCAGAGTCTTGGAGGAATTTGATTTTAATGATAATTTCATGATGGATGTAAAAATATCTTGCCATATACCTGATGCTAATCAATATGTTACCTTGGCTAGAGGCCGTGGTGGGGGTGCAGGTTTTAGCATAGCATACTGTGTAGGATTGTGAAGCCTGTATCTGGGCGGGGAGCCCTGGTAGCCTCTGTAACTTAGCATGTCATCAGACCCTTCTTTACTTTGCTCCTATAAGGCAATACATGATAACATTCTTTGAATAGAACCTAAATACCTCAATTTTTAGGCATCATATACAATATACTAATGTTATATGGTCAATGAACTTTGATCCAATAATATTCAAACAAAAATATTTACTGAAATTGATTTTATTGGGTCTTCAAGTTGTTACTTTTCTTAATTCAAACCTCAAATGGGATTTTATCTTTGAAGTGGTGGTAGTACTGAGAGAGATAAGTTATAACACTTAGTCTGTCTGGTACATGCATTTCAACCATGTCCTCAGCTTCTAGAAGGGCTGGGATTCCTAATGAATTTTCTGCCACAGTGAAAGCAAGTCTGTTATTCTCCAACATGTTTTCAGGATTGAGTGTGTAAAAGTCACTGAAAGTTAAATGGGTTAAATGATCTAGATGAGCCTATTCTCATTTAATCTGATCCATTCAAAGGGAATGGGGTTGATTTTCCAGTTTTTGTTTCTCATAGAGGAGAATGCCAGCTACCATTAGGTTTGGACCCCATGAAAAATATCATTCTAGGCCAAAGTTATGAATTCTTGAAATTGCAGGTTTGCCTGTAATGATATTTCCAATGTGATTTACCAAATTAAGCAAGAACCTTGTAAGCAACCACAAGCAATGCATGATCCTTAAAACTCCTAATACTTACATAAGATCAGGGTGGAATCTGTGAATGATAGCACAGAATGCAAGTCCATTCCTGAAGCTGTTTGTCAAATCATTTATGTTCACTCCAGGGTATGAGGCACATTGCCTAGCACACCAATTCTGGAGGGCTCTCAAGGAAGATGTCTGACTTGACATTTACCTCAAAGAGTATACATAAAATCATCTTGACTAGAGATTGAAATTGAAGCAATAATATTGATGAATTTAATAGGTAACATTTTTCATAAGATTCAACAGCAAACAAGAGCCAAATTTGATCTAATAAATCTGGTTGATATGCATATTGCAATTCTTTGTAATATGCTATGATACTCAGCTAAATCAACACAGTATTTGACAATTTTGTTGGATAACAAGTCTTTCACAAAGTGCTTTGATTCTTTAGCCTGTATCAATATAAACTAAATTTCTTGATACTTAAAAGGCCTGAAGTGAGGCCTGAAGTCATGACTATTGTGCTGATGCAGCACCATAGCTTATAGCTACCCCTAATCTTACTACTTATAATTCTTCTTCATATATAAATAAATATATATGTGTCTGTCCGGTTTATAATATCTGTCTGTCCGGTGGCTTATATATATCCACAGATTTTTCTGACATCACTCAGTACCCAATCAAGCATGCCGATGATCAGAATGTTCATACCAGAGTTCCAGTGACGTTTGACACCACCTGACATATGGACATCACATAGAGGAGTAGGCACACCCGAATAAAATATGACCTCATCACTGATAAGACTGGATTGTACTGTACGAATTGCTGAAGCGAAAAAATTGTTAATGGTGGCCGGAGGCCACGGGCCCTGCTAGTAAAGTATAGTTCTAATATAGTCCTAAGAGTTTATTAAATCATCAATTAAAAGGTTAGTGAGTTTTGGGGTCTGTAGAGATACCAAGGTTTTTGAATAGCAATAAATAGTTAGAGTCACAAACGAGCTATACCCTATGAAATGCATCCTTGAATATCAGGAGAAAAAGGTGGACTACCAAGGTTAGTTTAAGGCATGTTTACCACTTTTATGAGTGAGGGTTTAAAATAGAATAGAAATGATTATTTTTGACATGTTATCAACTCGAATATTCAAAAATTGTGTCAATAATATAGAGTACCTTTGGGCCTAGGTACCCACAGACTCAAACCCTGGATGCCATGAATGACAAGCAGGAATCAAGTACACTCAACCAAGCAATTTTATATGGACAAATTCAATTATGACAAAGGACTTTTTGTTACCATATTTCTGATGCTATTGAAGTGTAATGTAATTTATGATTTTCGATAATCTGGATGATATGTCCTGTTATGAATTATACTTATCCCTTTCATTCCCTAGCTAAGTCTTATGTCAACTCGATGAACCATTGGACTCTGGCAGTACAATTGAAACATCAGAAGCAGACTGTGAGGTACTTGATAGAGTTGAGTGAAGCAGCTGGAGACTTGAGCTATGAGGCACTGACACTGTAGTAGCAAAGTGAAGCAGGAGTGGACTGCAAGGTACTTGCTGTAGCAGGAGTGGAGTGAAGGAGGATCAGACTGTGATGAGGTACTTGCTAACTAATTAATTAATTAGTTCTCATGATATAAAGTGTATCAGAACCTAATAAATATAAATATACTGTTATATAAAACCACTACAAAGACTAAAATGATACCTTAGCTTTGCTACTACCCTGACACACTTGCCTCTATTTGTAGGCTAAAATGAGAAAAATTGGGAGATTAGTTTCACCCTATTAAGTCTCAATGTAGCTTCTTAATAAGTTAGCCTAAGACTAAGACTAATAAGTTACTTGCTAAAGTCAAGTGAAGCAGCTAAGCCAGAGACTTAGGCTGTGAGGTGGGTTCCCTTTGAGTATATTGCGCAGCATATATTCTAGATGGGTGGTCTTGTCTCTGGCACTTTTTGAGTCACGAGGCAGCTAGCGAAGTCCTGTTCCACCCTCCAGCAGCTTCGGTCTGCTAGGTGCACCCCGCTAAGGTTCAGGCAACACTGAGCTGACTCTCATCCAGCTCAGTGCCACCTCACCTCATTTTCTGACCCCCCTGTTATCACCCTCCTCACCTTACTTCACGCCATGCTCCCCTTTCCTTGGCTCATTTCTTCCGGCTATCATTGCCCCTTTTTTCTCCAGTTCCCTTGGATCCCTTTTCTTGCTTGCAGTTCTGCTACTTTCCTCTGACTCTTCACCCTTCAGGCATCTCCCAGAGACCCAATAAACTGCAGATAGCAATATGATTTTCAATTTAAAATTCAGATATCTTCTATCGTGATGGAAAGACATAAGGCAAATTCCAGTGATCTGACATGCAGTGATCTGACATGCAGTGATCTGAAACACAGCTTAACACAAGGTATACTATGAGTCACAACTCCACTTTGATCGCAAACAGATGCAAACAAACACACCCAGATCCCACCAATTACACCTATTCAAATCATTTTCGAGCTTATCAAGAGCACAGCGCATGCGCATGCAGTGCGTGCGCATGCTGCATGCAGCTTATCAGTTATGTTGTTACCATAAAAGTCTCAACGACCAACCCTTTCAGGAAACCTTTCAGCAACTCTTTCAGGACTACTCCCTAGGTACAATCGATCATGTCCCCTGTGCAGTGTGCAGGCCTCCCTGTACGGCTGTGCATAGGCACTAGCCAATGGAGAACCTGTGCGCAGCACTAACTTTTTGAGGGCATTGTTGCAGCAGTTGGAGCATGTGGAACTACCAGAACACTGGATCCAGTCTAGTTATAGAGACCCCACGTCCTACCTGGTTTCACGAGACAGGGCCGACTGCAGTCATCACAATCATATCTCTGCACTAGAGCTATGCTAATGCAGAGACGTACTCACTGGAGTACTAAATATGATTACTGCTCGCATACCACCAAGGATCCATGTCGGCCAATGTTTCTGGAAGGGTATGGTCGGGCATATATGTCCTCCAATCCTGTGTGTTGGGGGCACTACAGGGTCTTTAGTAAGCCTTCCGTCAACTATCTATCTATCTCTATCTAGGCTGTGAGGACTTGGCACGAAAGCGTGAACTGCAAGGAACTCGCTAGGACCTTAGTCTTAGTAGTCTTAGTAAAATAGCCAGGGTTGGTTTAATCGACCAGCCCGGTGGCAGCCATGCTGAGCATGGAGACTATCCCAAATACACTAGGCTAAGGGTGTGACTCCTGGGTGGTTTTTAGGCCACCTGACTGCCAGGATATCCTGGGCTGAGAGCAGCCCACCAGGACAGGACCCCACCAGGACAGGACCCCACTGGATTGTAGTTAAGTTGTATAAGTTAGTTAGTTGGTAGTTAGTATTTAGTTCGTGAGTATGTTTGTTTGTTCTTTATTGCGATATCTGATATTTGAATTAAAAAGAAATATTTCTTCAAGGCATCAATCTGCAAGACTTTTCTCCAACTCCATACCTGAACACCAACATGATGCCTTTAGGTAATGCAATGTGGAGCGCAGTAGGATCTAAGTGAGTCACACCAAGATGAGTGGTGTGCAGGCATCTTTAGTCCAATACCTACCTCTGCTTTTGGGGTGTTTTAATTGCAAGAGCTTTTTATGAGGTAGGCCCCCAGCAGTCTGATAGATATCTTTCCTAGCTGATATGCTTTCGTTTTTACCAGGTTCTAATTTTTTTTTTTTTTTTTTTAGGCTTAGGCAAGTCAAAATAAGCTTCCAAATTTAAATTTTAAATTTTAAATTTTGTATAACAGAGTGTTTGATTGTGTGAGTATTGAATCAGAGTATCAGGTTCTAATTCTGGTTATATTTTGATACTGATAATTCAGTTCATAGGATCTTTTTTGCCACTTTTCATTCATCAAATTCAGATCAGTAGACAGCAAAATTTTTCAATAAGATTAAGAAAATTTCCTGCTAAAGTAAGGCACCTGTAACAACCAAATGGTCAATCAAATGGAATTGGTCGATCGATCAACTACATTTGATCAACTAATGTGTTTTCAATCGAAAATCTTTGAGCTAGTAGGAAAACCACTAAATATTGCTCATTTAAACACGATTCAAGTCATTAGGGACCAGTAAAACACACCATTCATTCAAATGGAGTTGATTGATCAACCAATTCCAATCATTGTCAGACGTTGTCTGAAGGGGTCAGACAACATCTGACAATTCCAATCAATCAACCGACGAACGTTACGGGCACCTCACATTTCTTGGCAAATAGTGTATCAGGCACCCATAACATTTGTCAGTCGATCAAATGGAATCAGTCAATTGTGAATCGATCAACTCCATTTCAACAAATGATGTGTTTTACTGGTCCATAATGACTTAAATTGTGCTTAAATGAGCAGTATTAAGTTTTTTCCTACTAGCTCAAAGATGTTTTATTAAAAACACATCAGTCGATCAAATAAAGTTAATCGTTGTCAGACGTTGTCGGACGCGCGCGCCCACCGAAGGCGAAGGGGTCAGACAACGTCTTCCCCTAACTCCGTGCGCGTAACCAGGGCCCTGGAAAGGGCAAGACAACGTCTGACAAGTTAATCGTTGATCGATCAACCAATTCCATTCGATCAACCGCTGTCGGGTACTGGCAATGCCAAACAATATTTATCAAAATGATTTTAATAATATATTTTGAATCAAAAAATATATATAACAATTAAGGTTTCCTCTGGCTCTAACCAGGGCACATGGCGTTGCGCCGCGCACGTAACCAAGTTACTCGATCTAACCAGAGCTCTCTTTTGTGCGCTGCGCGCGCCGTCGTTTGACCTGGTATTAGGGAAAAATTAAAATAAAAAGGGTATGTCTCCCATATAAACGGCTCTGAGTGACGTCACATATCTAAACGTCAATTTTTCTGTATCCTAAACCTAACCATAGTCCTTACCAAAACCCTAACCTTAATCCTAACCCCAACCCTAACAAATCCTGACCCTAACCATAACCCTAACCCTGGTCCTTAAAGCGCGGCTAGGTGCGCTTAATTATATTTTTCTGAGTGACGTCATTGTCATAGATAATGAAGGCTCCCGTTTATATGGGAGACCTACCATAAAAAGTTAAATTTAAAAATAAAAGACAAAGTAAAACTTGCAAAATTGTGCGTTCCTAATGCCCACAAGAACTTTAACCCTCAAAAGAGTAAATTTGAAATTAATGTGGCAAGGAATTTATTGCCCTTACCAGGGCCCTGGTTTCGCCTACATAGGAATTGTATCAAATTGTGTTATTATATGACAAAAATTTACACTACAGTACTATACTTCAGCTTCTATTACTAGACCTCCTTACATGCTGTTTTTTTGTTTTCTTTAGTGTTTAAGAAAGAATAGAAGGGAACAATTCTCTGTCTAATAAGCAGAAGTTTAATAATTATTTGAGGAATAACCCATTTGTGGCGAAGAAAAAGGGCATTAATATCAACCATTGACTTTGTTTTTAACTAGTTTCTAAATTATTTTCTATTATTTTTCAGGCTTAGATTTTGACAGTTTTCTTGATAATCCAATGTCTTATCTATAGAGGTGTATCAGTATACTACAAACATGACAAAATACTGCATATCGATTTTCTAATTCAAGGATTGACATAAGAGGCGGACGAGACTAAACTGTGAATCATCAGCGGTTACCCTACAGTTGTAAGGTCTCCCTGCCATCTGCGATGTAGGTGTACCATCAGCAGGTGACAAAGGGAAACGGAGGGGTTTCGGCCCACATACCCCTCACAGCTTACAACTGCAATTTACACCTTTGTTGAAGGTGTGTTTTTAGAAGAAGTTAATTTTGTGTTTACTAATGAACTGAAGTGTGATGGTCCCATACCATTATTTCTATACTCTATACTCTACTCTAAAGGCCCAAAAATTTTTAAGGACCTAAATCAAAATTCTGCTCTATAACATAAGTGTGAAAAATTCTGATAATTTGTTGAACTTGATTGCTTACAGCATTGACTGAGGGGGACCCCATAGCAAAACACTAAAATTATGCAGCAAATAGCAATTGTCTGACATTGACAGACCCTCTCGAGAATCAGTGCTGTCAGTGGGTCATACATTGTACGACAATGCAGCAAAAATGTCATGTAGAAAAAATGAAAAATTGGACCCCCTTGAACCCCCTCCCCCCCCCCCCCAAAAAAAGAAGTTATTTTCAAACAAGTTTTTTTGAAATTTCATCAACTTCTTCAATGGGCAGCATTGTTTTCTTAACCAGTTAAGTTCATTTTATTGTTATTATACCTTATTGGTGCCTATAATTTATGCACCAAAAAATCCATCATAACTGCATTTTTTGTTGGAATCTTATATATAATTTGGAGATGGCACGTGAATTATGTCTGTGCGGGCGCACAGTTTAAATTTGAGCTTGCCAAGAAAATATCAAGGAAAACGAATGCAAACGGAAGAAATGAGGTGCCGTTGCTATGGAGTTGGATATTTGCGCACATGCAACATAAAGTAGTTCGTAAAGTAGTGCTACTATTACGTTAGTGATTTAAGCTGTCGAGATGTTGCTTTTAAATGTTGATGTTTTTAAATTTTTAGTTCATGAGGCATGTAGGAATATTTTGGACGACAGTTATCGGAAGTTTTGGAAAGTAGGAAGTTATTACAAAAACTATCTAAGCAGTAAAGTTCAACCGATGAAATAAATTCGCATCGAACGATGTTTGATCCTACGTCTCGGCGTGTTTCAAAATTAATGAGAAGTTCACGAATTTCGATTCAGAAAACTTTACGTAAACGTAAGGGAAAATAAAATTGTTGAACTAACAAAACACGACATGCGTGCGCATTTTAATCTTGCGCGCAACGCAGAAACTCTGCGCGTGTCGCAAAGTTATTTCAGATATAGTTACGAACTTATAAGACAAAATGCGCGGCGTGAAATTATGAATTTGATTTTGCGCTTAGTCTGAGCCGAGGGAGCAATGTAATTGCAGGCCCATCGGGCCTGCTAGTGGTTCATAATTTAGAAATTCTCAAAATAAAGATGAGAAATAATCCACTAATGATTTGATTATTTAATTGATGTTAAAGACTTGCTTAAAATGCTGACTTAATAAAGACCAATAAGGTTGATCCATCAGGTGTGTATGAGTTCAGTTGATCGGTAGTTGATGAATTTGTCTCTGGAATGGTTGCCCTTTAAACTTTTTAAACTTTTTCAAAGTTTGCAAAATATCTTTGTACATTTGAGCTATGGTGAATTCTGGTAGCATCTATGTTGACAACAATGGTACAACAGAGATGAGATGCGAAGTAATAAATGCAATACAAGATTCTCTAATAAAGGATTGGGGAAATCCAAGTTCACAGAACAATCCTGCTCAATTGGTAAGTGAGTATTTCATTCAGGTTTGTCTCTATCATGGTTGAAATTAAACCAACATAGTTAATTAATTGATCTAGCAGCTTCAGTGTATGATCCCCGGTTATTATTAATATTTGTGCAAATGCTATAGAACACTGGCCACTGCAAACATGCAAAGATTATTAAGGCTTGATTGTACTCAAATTGAAGCCTTGCTAAATCACCTAGGAGTTTTCTAGATCAGTTCAGTTGATTATTCTTCCCTTGGGATGGTGGTGTTTGAGACACTTAGTTGGAAAGGGGATAGTAAGTCTATTATCCAGGTTGAAGAATTCTCCTGGAATTTGGACAAATGGAGAATAGAATTTGACATTTGACTATTTCAAAATTCAAGTAATTGGATATCAATTGTTTTTTTAGATTCTTATTTGACTAATATGAATGTATCTTTGGTTCAGGCTAAGCAAAGCATTAATCTCTCTCGCAAACGGATCAGTCATCTCTTAAACTGTAATGTTGAAGAAGTTTTATTTACATCAGGTAAATATATTGAATTCAATGAATTCCTTACAATATTATATTATAAAGTTTTTGAAAGTGACACATTGTGTGTATATATAGAAGTAATTAATTAATTAATTAATTAACCAATTACAATAATACATCAACTTTGCTTTTAAGCAATACAAAAGAGTAGTGAAAGGGCCGAATAGATAAAGTCAAGCTTGGTCCAAAGGCCTAAATTACATAATATTGCCCCCTTCTTAGTACGTGTTTGGCATGTTGTTTTGACTTTAGAGCACATATCATGATCACTGATATTTCTGTGGCATTATAAATTGCTAATAGAATTCTTAAATCTATTCTGACAGGAGGCACAGAAAGCAACAACATGGTTTTACACACTATAGCCAAGAGCTACTGTAATCCAGAAGTTGTCATATCATCCATAGAACATGACTCCGTCAGCCTTTATGCAAGACACCTTGCTGATCAGGTATTGATTATTGAAGTGTATTAATTCATCATGATATTATGGAGATGTTTTACTGACATTTTTAGAGTGATGTGATGAATAATGATGATAATTATGCATACTCTCTGTTATTTTTTGATCCTTACAATTTGGGAAAATTTGCTCTGCCAAATAGTGCTTGTGTTCTAAATCACAACTGGGTTTTTCTGTAAGCTTCTTTTGCTGCCTTGCTGCCAGACCTTGAAAGTAACAAAACACTAGGTCACTACAGGGAATGATAAGGCTGACAGAAGTTCCTGTCAATGGGTCAGGATGCCTGATGGTAGAGAATGTTGTAGCAGCTTGTACCCCTAACACCAAACTGGTTTCTGTGATGCTTGCCAACAATGAGACAGGAGTACTGTTTGATGTTTCATGCATATCTCAAGCTGTTAAGAATGCCTTCCCAGAGATATTGGTTCACACTGATGCTGCTCAAGCTATTGGTAAGTGGATTTTAAAATTTAGGGCTTTATAGGGGATATTGTAAATATGATACCAAACTTGAAAGTGTTATCCATGTCTCTGACTCTCCACAGTTTCCCTTACTTGAATTGAAATGTCAAATATTGATTCTAAACACTAATTGTTCAATTTAATGCTCAAATATATGAGTATACATAATATATTGCTTTCAATGCTGTAATGTGATCTGTTCGTGACTGGAACCGGGTATGAAATTAAGAATAATTTCAAACATTGGGTACTGTAATTTGACCCACCTAATTCTATAAATTCAGTGCAGCTTTAAGGGAGCCCGATTTTTCACCTATGGCAATTCACCTCAAAGAACTTAATCTCTCTGCTCTGGCCCTAACCATAACCCTTTGACTCTAACCCATACCTAAACACAGCCCTCACCCAGACCCTAACCTTTGCTTAGAGGTGAAATTGTATGATGAAATGTCGACTGTCGTGAGGTGAATTTTTGTAGGTGAAATATCCGTCCATCATTCATAGGAGCACGTTGCAGCCACGTTTTCTAGCAGGCAATCTGTAGTGTAAAATGCTTTATCAAGCTAGTCGCTCAAAACAATATAAATTCACTGGTAATTTATAATAACATAAAATTTATGTATCAGTACTTCAGTACAACCTTTCAAGCCCTATATCTGCCATTTAAGGTATAAAAGCAATGACTTGTGAGTTGTGATTGTATTCCAGTGAAGGATAACTCATATAAGTCATAACACATCATAATTAATTATACTTCCAGGTAAGATACCAGTAGATGTTGAGAGTCTTGGAGTAGACTACCTGACAGTTGTAGGACACAAGTTCTATGGACCCCGGGTAGGGGCACTTTACCACCGGGCTGGAGCTCCGTTACTACCCCTCTTCTACGGGGGCGGTCAGGAACACAGCCTCAGACCTGGCACAGAAAACACTCCCATGATTGCGGGTATGTGTGCTATTAGAATTGAAGATATTTACCTACCATAGTTAGAATTTTCGAGAATATTTTTGAAGTAGCCTATGGCACCTTCCCTTATGCTGTTATTCCTGCGATAGCTTCCAACATTGAATCCAGACCCCCTGCTTCACACAGGACTAGGGGCAGCAGCCGACATAGCTTCTCGCAACCTGTACTCGGAGAGTTGTCTCATGCTGCAGTGTCGAGACCACCTGGAGACGAGACTTCGCGAGACATTCGGAGACAAGGTTGTGATAAACTGTGCCCAGTCTCCGAGACTTCCTAACACTTCGAACTTCGCTTTACTTCTACCCAACTGCAGGTCTGGTGATTATCTGATCAAGGAAATTATTTTTAGTTGAACTCATTTAGTATCTTTTAGAATGAGTACTTTCTTCGGAACGTCTGAAATGCAGAACCCACACGTACCAGTCACCAGGTGTGTTGCAATCAAAGCCAGCTTCTTTCATACAGCATGGAATATTCTAGAAGATGAAATTCGACCATCTTAAATATTTCTCTTAATTTTTGCAATCTTCCATTCGTAGCAGGTAATACTGGTAGTATAATTGACCTTACTTCATTTCCCAGGAACGTTGACATTCTGAGGGAAGTTAATTTCACTGCTAGTAAAGGAGCAGCTTGTCACAGTCATAACACAGCAAGACCATCCCAAATACTACTCAAATCAGGGGTCAGTGTTTCTACCTAACATAATAACATATACATGGTGTTGTCAACAGTCATATTCGTTGATTTTCAGAAAAGTAGAATTATCAAGAAAGAAATGATCTATACTGACGAAAAATCTTGCAATGTAGCTGCCTTTGAAACTTCAAGTACAGAATTAAAACGCGCCCTCTTTCAGGTGCCCCACGAAGTGGCTATGAACTCCATTAGGGTTAGTTTCGGTATCAAGAACTCACTCGAGGATGCTGAGTTCATCGTACAGGACCTTATACGAGCAACGAAAACATTAGCCCTTAAATAGGCTATTCAACATGACAACATAGTGCTGTGTTAGGCTTAGTTTTTAGGTTTGCTGTGTTGAAATACAGAAATGATGTTTTATAGGATTACTGTGTTTATAAGTTGTCGCTTTTTCTATTTGATTAGTTAATTGTTTCCGTTTGTATCGACTCCGTTCCCCCGCTGACGTGTAGTACACAGTACAATTCAATTAAAGGGGTAGTTCACTATAGAATTGACTTTTAAGAAAATTAAAATGGTTATGATTTTATCACTTCTCACGTTGCATGTTATACAATGGTGAAATCCCCATGCCTCTATCTCAATTAGGCCGCGAATTATTGCGGTTTATAGATTTCAGCGCGATGACGTCACGTGGGCACAACAGGTTGCCGCACAGCGTTACAATACGTGTGAAATCTATGTATTGTGCACTGATATAATATAGAAGTATAGAGGTGTTAAATTGGGTACAACTGTCGGAATTTCAGTTGATCGTTTAAAATTTTGTTTTCTTCAATGTTTGCAATTGTATTGAACTATAAATTTCAAGTAGTCGTATGCAAGAAAAGAGTAATATTTACCAAATTATTATAACACACCTATTAAGTTGCAAATGATTACACGCTATATAGTATACTTCTTGAATCATGATATGTGTAGACTGTACCTAAGTACCTACCTATCGAGTCATAATATGTACCGTAGATTCATCATTCAACAATGTTTTTGTTTTTCTGATAAATTTTCATCCAACAGTGTATAGTAGTGTAGACTGACAATATATCAGAAAAGCAAAAATTTGATTGTATGGAAATACCTTTATTGTCCATCTCTGCCCTTTGGCCATGTATGTGCTACTACCTTTACTGTGAGAATCGTAGTACTATCAAATTGCCCTGTTTTTCTACCACGTCTAAATAAAGCTTAGTCTCTGTTGTAGGATTCTAGCCCATAAAAATGTGGTAAGAATCGCTGACACGACAACAGTAGCCATCTTCAGGCGGAAGATCGTCGGAAAATTGTCTTCACTGTTTCTTACACTTGTGTTAGTCCCCTCATTCTCTGAACTGTCGTGTTAACATTCATATCCAACTGATCAACTGAAGCCGGCTTTTCGTCAGCAGCTTGCCCTTGGTTAAGACTTGAATCTAATAATATTGTCGTAGCAACCAGTAGTTAGTACTGCCGTGTTCCTTGCTGTCCTATCTTCAAACTCACTTCCTGCTATAATATTTGAGCCATTTGAATCTTGTAAAGTTGTCAGGTTTATCTTCTTTTGAGCAGCTTGAAAGGGAGTGACCGTCACAGCTTTCAGAAATCATTATACTATTTTACCTGCTTACTTACAACAATAGCTTATAGGTCATCATCACAGTTTAATCATAGTTGACATTGTGTTGTGGTGTTTTGTATAAACTCTATTAAAGTGCCATAAATTACTGTCAGATACATTTATGGGTGTTGTGAAAGCTGAATTACTAAGCGTGAGTGGTACTACAGTATCATTCCTGTGATGTACATTTACATTCACTGTGTCCACAGATATTTATTTAAAAGTTAACATGAATCATGATCATACGTGCAATACAGGATGTAAAATACAATATTATTCAGTATTGTGAGTTGTAACATATATTCAGGTGCCTTTTTTTCCATCCTGAATCCTGTTACCTCTTTATTGTTTGTGTTAATAAGTACCTACATTACATCATGGGTTGAGAGAAAGTTTAATTTCAATAATGAGAAACAAAAAGTAATTCAAAATACACAAAACTTTCGGCAGGAAAAACACATATATTACCTTTCACATAGCGTATCTGATAGCGTTTGTTGCGGTGATGTGCCCACGTGACGTCATCGCGCCATAACATAAAGGTGCGATTTCTCGCGATCAGAGTAACTTAGAAACACAGGGATTTCACTAAACATATGTTTGCAGTAATGGTAGATAAAATAGAACATAAAAAGTGGCACTTTTTCTAGAGTGTACTACCCCTTTAAATTATAAGATTTTACAGCACAATAATTGTACACACTTACTGTACAGAGTACACACTGCGTACTGTTTCTTTTACCTATACTGACAACATTATTTCGATAACTCTCCTGAATAATACTTTTACGACACATATATAATAGCTCATTTCTTAATTCCCAGTTTGAATGTTGAATTTATCGAAATCGTATACGTGATGCACTGATGTAGCGTATTTATTTACTGCGCCGTTTTAACAGTGATTCACCTGCAATGTTATTATCATTGTGTACAGGAAAGGTCGTGAACCTTTTGATAAAATGGTACGTTTCTTTGAAATTAGGATTATTATCTCTACTGCGTATTTGTGTGTAGTATACCTACCCGCCCTAAATTGGCGTTTGCAACTCAATAGGCATTATCGCAGTACGAATTGGCTAATAAGTTTGATGACGTTTTACCACATTTCTTCACACGCAGGTTTGAGTAGTTCTATTTAATGCAGTACGGTGTATTAAGCAGTACATTTTGTGTGTATTTGTACTTTGTATATTCTCAACGTAGCTTCATGGTTTGCACTTTAAAGTGTAACGTTTGGAAATTGGCATGTATTTATTTAATGAAACGAACTGAACGGACATTATGAATTAAAATGCAGTGCATAATTTAGTATGCTTCATAAGTTTTCAATTGTTTATTGTTACTTATGTTTTTGTTTTCTGAAGGTAATCTAAACTTCTTTCAAAAAAAGAGTGAAGTCTACGGCTAAACTTTAGGATAACATTTTCGTGATAAGTTTTATATTTTATGATTTGTGATGATTGGTATAATTTTCTTTATCTAACAGTATCTAATACTGAACCACCTTAATTTATTCATTCTCTAATGGCTGCGTTTCAATGTTTACAATGTAAAGATATTATGGAAGATCTTGATTATTGATGTTTAATCTTTCGTTTTGCTTATTATATGCAGAACGCACGAATTCTAATCTAACTCTTACTCGTTTTTACTCGTTCTTCACAAATTTCAATACTTAAACTGCATATTAACAAATGATGTCTGAATTCCTCTCTAAATCTTTCTAACGTCCAGGAAGGATAATGGCACTCCAGTTAGCATCTCGGGTGTGTTCCAGGCAGTTTCTAGCATGCTCCAGAGCTCTGTCAAGTAAGTGCACAGCTCATTGGGCATTCCGTAAATAACATTATATCATTCGTTTTGAAGTTTTCTTAGTTCTTTATGAACTAGCTTACGCCGGCGCGCAATGCACCTTTGAGTGTATAGTACAGACCTTCTAGATAAACGGTATGTACTAAAAATAATAGGTAACTCAATTCATTGGTTTCCTGATTTATGAAACACACATCATTACTTTTTGTCAACGGATAGGCAAACACTGAACGGTGTCTAATAACATCAGTTGGACTATGTTTACACTACCAATTTGATTTTAAAGTAAGCAGCAAACATTGTGTTAATTCCTTAATCCGTTAGGGCCCCTTGAATTACATCAGTCATGAGTAATTAGCTGGCCGTGGTATTGCAACGCCGCCAAATCATTAGTAGCTTTGAATGTGTTTTGCAAACAGCCCCTATGTTTGTTTAGGACATCAGTAGAAACCTCACACCAAAAACTCGCGACCCCCCTAGAAACTCTCTAACATTCGTTAATTCTATATGTAAACTATTTCGTTATTTTTATGAATTTATAATTCATCAATCATACTCTCTTTTTCATTTTAGCGTTTTATAGAACCCTCTGACGTTTTCATCGGTTTGTAGGATATATAGACACTTGTATCGCCTGATCGGGTCCTTAGCGTACTACAATTGATAAGTGAACCCACTCTATTCTCAGTGTACTACACGCCAACCCACTCTATTCTCAGTGTAAGACACGTCACACGCCAACCCACTCTATTCCCAGTGTACTACACGCCAACCCACTCTATTCCCAGTGTACTACACGCCAACCCACTCTATTCCCAGTGTACTACACGCCAACCCACTCTATTCCCAGTGTACTACACGCCAACCCACTCTATTCCCAGTGTACTACACGCCAACCCACTCTATTCCCAGTGTACTACACGCCATCCCACTCTATTCCCAGTGTGATACACGCCAACCCACTCTATTCCCAGTGTACTACACGCCAACCCACTCTATTCCCAGTGTACTACACGCCAACCCACTCTATTCCCACTTCCCAGTGTACTACACGCCATCCCACTCTATTCCCAGTGTACTACACACCAACCCACTCTATTCCCAGTGTACTACTCTATTCCCAGTGTACTACACGCCAACCCACTCTATTCCCAGTGTACTACACGCCAACCCACTCTATTCCCAGTGTACTACACGCCAACCCACTCTATTCCCAGTGTACTACACGCCAACCCACTCTATTCCCAGTGTACTACACGCCAACCCACTCTATTCCCAGTGTACTACACACCAACCCACTCTATTCCCAGTGTACTACACGCCAACCCACTCTATTCCCAGTGTACTACACGCCAACCCACTCTATTCCCAGTGTACTACACGCCAACCCACTCTATTCCCAGTGTACTACGCCAACCCACTCTATTCCCAGTGTACTACACGCCAACCCACTCTATTCCCAGTGTACTACACGCCAACCCACTCTATTCCCAGTGTACTACACGCCAACCCACTCTATTCCCAGTGTACTACACGCCATCCCACTCTATTCCCAGTGTACTACACGCCAACCCACTCTATTCCCAGTGTACTACACACCAACCCACTCTATTCCCAGTGTACTACACGCCAACCCACTCTATTCCCAGTGTACTACACGCCAACCCACTCTATTCCCAGTGTACTACACGCCAACCCACTCTATTCCCAGTGTACTACACGCCAACCCACTCTATTCCCAGTGTACTACACGCCAACCCACTCTATACCAAGTGTACTACACGCCAACCCACTCTATTCCCAGTGTACTACACGCCAACCCACTCTATTCCCAGTGTACTACACGCCAACCCACCCTATTTTCAGTGTGATACACGCCAACCCACTCTATTCCCAGTGTACTACACGCCAACCCACTCTATTCTCAGTGTGATACACGCCAACCCACTCTATTCCCAGTGTATTACACGCCAACCCACTCTATTCCCAGTGTACTACACGCCAACCCACTCTATTCCCAGTTTACTACACGCCAACCCACTCTATTCCCAGTGTACTACACGCCAACCCACTCTATTCCCAGTGTACTACACGCCAACCCACTCTATTCCCAGTGTACTACACGCCAACCCACTCTATTCCCAGTGTACTACACGCCAACCCACTCTATTCCCAGTGTACTACACACCAACCCACTCTATTCCCAGTGTACTACACGCCAACCCACTCTATTCCCAGTGTACTACACGCCAACCCACTCTATTCCCAGTGTACTACACGCCAACCCACTCTATTCCCAGTGTACTACACGCCAACCCTCTCTATTCTCAGTGTACTACACGCCAACTCACTCTATTCTCAGTGTACTACACGCCAACCCTCTCTATTCCCAGTGTACTACACGCCAATCCACTCTATTCCCAGTGTACTACACGCCAACCCACTCTATTCCCAGTGTACTACACACCAACCCACTCTATTCCCACTTCCCAGTGTACTACACACCAACCCACTCTATTCCCAGTGTACTACACACCAACCCACTCTATTCCCAGTGTACTACACGCCGACCCACTCTATTCCCAGTGTACTACACGCCAACCCACTCAATTCCCAGTGTACTACACGCCAACCCACTCTATTCCCAGTGAACTACACGCCAACCCACTCTATTCCCAGTGTACTACACGCCGACCCACTCTATTCCCAGTGTACTACACGCCAACCCACTCAATTCCCAGTGTACTACACGCCGACCCACTCTATTCTCAGTGTACTACACGCCAACCCACTCTATTCCCAGTGTACTACACGCCAACCCACTCTATTCCCAATGTACTACACGCCAACCCACGAGTGGGTGTCTGTGGAGGGGAGCAAGTGCAAAGTAGGGATCACTGACTACGCGCAGAGTGCTCTGGGTGACGTGGTGTACGTGCAGCTGCCAGATGTGGGGGAGGAGTTCGAGAAGGAAGGTGGGTGGTGTGAGTTTATAGTGTACAGTGTATAACTACAATAGTGTATATGTAGCTACACTCAGTATCTACTGTTCTACTCTGTATTCTGTATGTCTGTTTTGTAGTTGGCTCCAGGAATCGAGAAATATTTCTCTCCTCCGTCAAAGATTTCCTCAAGTATATTTATGTATAGTTTATGTGCTTTTCCCTTGTTTTTAGTCTTCCTAGTCTAATGCACGACTTAAACCCAGAACTAACTATTACCCTATTGAATCACCTTTGAAATGTTGAGTCTCAACATCCTCCCCCACCCCCCACCCCGCGGTGTAATGATTCATTTATTTTCAAATTTTCCAGAAGACTGCCGAAATTAAACCACATTCTTAGATGAAATTAGTATAGATAAAAGAATAAAAGGTTAAAAGTAAATATTTAGCATAGTAAGTATTATAGTCAATAACAGCTCATAAGAAATCAAGTAATAACTCACGATACTGTATGAATTGGCCACTGATGATAGGTAAAAATAGAAATATCCCGTCCAAAAATCAATATAAATACAATCAAAAATTGTTTTCAAACCTAAATTAACATTTAACATGAGATTATATTATGTAAGTAGCCCTGTTAATTAAAACAGGGCTGTGCACAAATAAACTGCATCATTTGAAAGCTAGAACAGTCAATTCACCATGAAATAAAAGCACAGTTCCTGTATAAGTCCTACTTCACACACATGTTTACTGAGGATTCTTGCAGAAGCCAGGTAGCTCCCCCAACACCAGGTGATTTACAGGAGCCAGTTGAGCGGTCAGGTTACAGATGCTGTACACGTAGACCTTCCCATCCTTCACCGACGTCTCGTCCCAGCTAGACTTGAGTCTGAAGACTGAGGGGTAGTCGTCACAGAGCTGGAAGTACCCGTGGACACATTCCATGATCCGTTTAGCGAAGGGCTGGGTCTCATCTTTAGGATCTGTCTTGCTGTACCTGATCCTGGGATCGAACTTGTCTATCATCTGTTTGATGGGGTAGCACTGGAGGTGGTAGGCGTAGATGTTGTCCTGCTCCTCGTTAGTGCACTTCTTGAAGACCAGTTCCAGGTCTGTAGTGGAGATCTCAGTGCACTCAAAGGTGCCGTTCTCATGGACCTCGCACGTTGATCTCTTCTCCTCGTTAATGGTGTTCACGATCCTCGTGTCCATGGCAGGTTGAACCTCTGAAACTTCAATGAGCCCGCCACTCTGCTTGGCAAAAGCGGGTCCTCTGACTGGGGCAAACCAGGCCCTCTCCTGCGGGTTGTCCGGGTTGAAAGCAGAGAAGCGCACCCAGCAGACACTCTGCACTGGGTAGCCGGTCAGGTTGAGTTGGGTGGGTTTTCTGGTGTTCATCTTGAAGTAGCCGAAGTGGGTGGTGACTCCCTTGTCAGGGCGCACTGTCTGGATCTGGTATCTCCACACTAGGGCGTTTGCTTTGTCCTTGATCTGCGGGAAGGCAAACACCAGGTCTTTAGTAGCTTTAGGGATGTCATAACACAGCGTGAACATGTCTTCCTGGCCGGGTACTAAGAAGGGCACGTAGAACCCACCAGTGTAGTTGAAGAAGTCGAAGACTCCAGTGTGCCCGTACATCTGCCCCTCTTGCATCATCTTGATCACTGTAGGCTCGATGATGTTCAGTCCAGTCTTCAGATCGTCGTCATCCACAGTCACATTAGGTGGAGGGTGGTTGGCAATGCACTCCCGGAGCTTCAGCTTGGGATCTACCAGTGTCTGGTATCCGAAGATGGTGTCCTCTCCGTACGGCTTGCTGGCCCTGAACGCAATACTGTCCTCCAGCTCTTTTCTTTCCTTCCTCGACCGGGTCCTGTCTTTCTTGTCTCGTCTCTTGTCTGCCGTGTTACTGCACCCCTCTTGCGGCTGAATCTTCTCTGTTCGCTCGATGAGGGTTCCCTTAGGATCAGCGAGTAGAATCTTCTCCATCCCTTCTGCCTCAGGATCCACCTCACTGATAGGAACGGTAACTCTGCTGTAGAAGGCGTCGTTAGCGGAGATGGGGTGAAGGTACGTTCCGTTGGTGAGGGCGGAGTCGAGCAGGAACTCCCCAAACTCCATAGGGTAGGTGTTGAACCACAGGTGGTATCTCGACATCTTCCTCCTCCTGCTGTAGTTCTTGAGGGTGCCATTGAAGATCTCATCCTCGCCAGGCTGCCAGGAGTAGTAGTAGGTGAAGTCGTTGAAGATCTCAAGTCCATGGCAGGTTTCACCCCACTTCTGTAGACGTCCTTCCTCTGTGAAGTTCTTCTCGTTGATAGAGTTAGTGATAGCCCACTGCATGCCATCTACAGAGTTATCAGGCAACCCGTCAATGCTTGCTCTGAAGGCCAGGGGATGCACGATGAAGTTATACCTGTCGTAGCACTGGTTGGAGTCCAGCGCCTGGTTCTTGAGGGAGATGATGTGAAGATACCTGCCTCTCACATCGTTGTTATACCAGTAACCACCTCTGTAGGGACCTAGTGGCACGTACTGATTGAACTCGGAGTCCTCGCAGTCCTCCTTCCAGTCCTCCTCGTATGGATGGTAGTCCCACAAGTCGTTCTGTATCTCATTCCCTCTCAGAGCGAAGAAGTGACGGTTCCTGAAGTACTGAGCCTCGCACACCCACTTGGACTCCAGAGGCACCCACCCCGTGATGTTCCACGGCTCGTTGTCGTGGTTCTTGATGGGTTTGTAGAGGTGGACACCGCCCCCGTACCCTGCAATGAGGGGCTGCTCGTTGCTGGGGTTGCAGCAACTGTCGAAGTGCTTGCCCAGTTCCACCTCCACTGCCCTGTAGCCCTCCGACCAGGACTCTGTCCGGTCCACTGGAGCTCCGTATTTGTCGTAGTAGTGTCCGGAGAGCTGCTGACCACACCCCGTGTAGTCGTACCCCCTCAAGTGGCAGTGCAGGAAGACGTGCACCTCGTGCGAGTACGCGTCAAGGATCGTCTTGTTGTAGTCATTGTCCAGCCCGATCGTCTTGTGCGGCTCCTCAACCTTCGGCTCGGGTTTGGGCACGTTGGGCTTCTGTTTCTTTGGGGGCTTCCCTTTGGATTCACGGTCACGCCTACGAGTCAGAGACATGTTCTCAAATGATAGTTGATGGGTTAATTAAATTAGTAGAAATCAAAAATATATCCAATTCAATTCAAATCACTAATAAGAACCATAAATTCGTTACTTGATCACATGTATATTATAATGGTTCATCAAAATAGTAAGTATTCATCATCAAATTATTCAGAATTGAGCGGTGAAATAGGAAGGAAATAGTATGTCAATGGTTATTGATTTGTATCATGAACAAAAGTTTCAGAAGATTAAGCTATTCTATCTGAATTAATTATCTGTGTTGTAATGTGTAAAAGGCAAACTGCTGTAAGCGGCACTCGAATAAAACAGACAAAGATGAGACGTTCGGTTACACGAAATGACAGCAAATTCTGGGACTGAATTACTGAAAACGCGCGCAATTCAAAATTATTACATAAATGTCATTTGCAACTTAACAGATGGCTATGAGGAAAGAAATAAAGAGAGTCAACGGATTGCTCGAAACTTCAAGACGCCAGGTGTTTTATTAAAGGCTCTGTGTGTGATTCAAGAGACGGAGTTATTCATGATTGCAATCTCTAGCATGACGGAAAGGAGGAGAGATGCCTAGTAAAATAACCGGAGACATGAGTTGTTGTTTTATTTCAATCTACAAAACACCGTACAAAGTTGCAGGGATTCGAACAAATCATGTCTCTGTGTCACTGTAGGGGCGGCCTGCAAGGATCCATATTAGCATATTTGCATGCAAAATATGCAACTTGATGGTTGGAACCATCCGTCAAGTTCATAATGAAATTTTCTTTCAGCGGAATCGGACTCCGCATGCTAAATGGAAAATGTGTGGCAATTTATCAACATGAAGGAACCGTCAATTTGGCTGTAGGATATATGTTAAAATAATAGAGACCCCTCTCTGTGAATATAATAACTAACAGTCGTCAGATCTTCTGGAAAGATCATACCGGATATTGGAATATGCTGAATAAGTATTCTAACTGTATCATGCCATTACACACTTTTTCGAGCTAGTGGGGGCCAAGGCCCCCCCCCCCCTAGATTTTTTCTAGGGGGGGGGGGGGGCTTTTGAAAACTAAGGGGGGCCTAAATTTTCACAAGCGAATTTTCACATTTAAAAACCCTAATTTTGCATAAAAATACAACTAAAATCACGTTTTCTGTTTGCTTTGATCCTGAAAAGATGGATTTCAAGGAAACTTCAGTATATTTAAACTTCATTTTACGCTTCATTTTGATGTTCAAAATTTTGAGAAAATCCTGGGTAGGGCCAAGCCCCCCCCCCTAAGATTTTTCTAGGGGGGGGCTTTTCAAAACTAGGGGGGCTTTTCAAGACTAGGGGGGCCGTGTAGTCCCATGAACTGTATATAGAAACGTATGTAATACAAGATAGAATTATTGTTGCAAAAAATCATGAAGTTTGGTGGGGACAGGAAACAGATTGGCAACTTTCATCGCTCCTTAAGGCGAATCTAAACTAAAACCTTACTGAACTCAAAATGAGGAAACACTTTTTAAAGTCAATACGCAGGCGTTCTGAAATGGTGATACCGGTGGACAGGCAGGTGGTTTTCGGATATTTGGAAATCGTGAGAAGAAGAAGAAAATTGTTTGTGCAATATGGCAAGTTTTTCGGGCTGTGTTTTGACTAAACCATAATAAAAACTAATCAATCCATCTCAAGACAAAATAAAATACGAAACCCTTTGTCCACTCTAAACATTAAACAACGCATCATTCTGACGTAGCATCGGGCTGTTATCGTGAAATTTGAAAACATGTAAGAATTAGAATAACCGAAATCCTATCCTACATAGTCTTACATAGAATAATCTTAGAAAGGTAATAGTTTCAAGAAAATTAGGAACAGAATTATTAGTTATAGGTTTAGGTCGTTTAGCTAGAGGTAATACCAATGGCTAGAGTTATGGGTACGATTCCCCCGAATAAAAAATCTTGGGCTCGATTCAGTTACGAGGTTAGAAATGCTGATGGAAGAATTCCTGAACAAGCCCTACAGCATCTAAGCTAACTATAAGATTTTATTTGCCCTAGTCTCTGAACGGCAAGTGGAATGATAGATAGTGTTTACCAAGCCAGCTGTGTACACCCGCCAGACAATGAACAGAACGAAGTGAGCCTTGACTATCTCCACGTGTTATTTGTACCCGGGGAACCTAGCGCGTGTATCACGTGACTCTGGAATGTCACGTGACATCTGTAGCACGTGACCTGTAGAACACGTGTGCTGTATTGTCTCACCTACACACAATACCTACACTTATATAGTCTCTGTTGCTGTTTTTGTGTCATATGGACACGTAGTCTCATGAGTGCTTAACGAGCTGATCAAAGCAGCATCGAGTCTCAAGAAAACACGTATCAATTGGTGTATAGAACGGCTGAAGGACACGCTGCACATCCCTCAATGGTCGTGCTCGTTAAGGGCTACTAGATATTGCTAACAGATTACAATGAGGTACGTGGGAACAAATCAAGATGAGAAAGAGTCATTTTGCAAGATCCGAATGTAATATTCAAGTCAATCAGACGAGTCAACTGAATCAGAACACTGGACGCTGGTGCAGAGGTGGAACAATTGAATTGATAAATAGTGAAAACCGTTGAGAAGGGCGTGGTGTGGCGTTTGTAGGAAAGTGAAGTAGAAAGTAGGAGGCGTAAGACCAAGCGAGCAAATTTAGGACATAGGAAACATCAGGACAAGGGAGACATCAGGTTATAGTGAAAAAGGCAAACCCCACGTTGCTAAACAGCAAATGAGAATAAATATCACATTTAATCGGTACTCAATTATCCTTATCTTACTAGATAACAACCCGCCATCTTATCGCATACATATGTAAAATTCATTCATTATGTGACACTATTTCACAAGATAAAATATGAAATACACTGGAGAATATTACACCATAAAACATACCGTTCCTGGATGTCTCTGTGAGGATAATAGTCACATAACACGTTAATGTTCCTCATAATCTCAGAAACGTGTAAAGAGCAGATTAAACGCGGGGTTATACAATGCTTTGTGCACACTAACAATGCCATTTGACCCAAATTATAGAGAATTTATAGCTGAATTCCGACTGCATAGAATTCCAGGAATTCCTTGAGAGAGTTTAAGAGAATTTTGTGGATAATTATATTAGGTACTTTACTTCTGAAGTTTTATGATTGATAAAGAGATATTTTGCGAGCAACTTTTTGTGAAACAATACAATTAATTCCAATGTATGTTATCTCGCTAAACACGAAGATAATCTAGACAATGGAAAGACATAAAGTCAAGTAGCAAGACAAAATTTGTCTGAAATTAAACTTAACCGTCCGGAGTTTTATAACTGAACAAGAAAAAGGATGTAGGGATTGGCGTCACTGTCACGATTTGCAGGAGTCAACTGATGAAACAATAATACCTATAGTTTCAGCACATAACCACTCATTACTACGCCAGATGTGCATCTGAACTGCTGAAGGTCCTTGAATAAATTCTAATGAAATTAGCGAGACTGTAAACGAGAGAACAAAAGTTCCCTAACTATACTAGCGTTTACGAGACTTAACAACTTAACAAGTCCATGAAACAATTGTTCATCAATCTTTGTTCTGTGTAGCAGAGGTAGTAAAGGATCAAGTAAAATGGAGTACGCACTACGCAGCTTGTGGAAAGACTCGCAGTTTGAGACTAATGATTGAATTTATATGTCCAATTTCCAAAACAAATTTACAGTTTATATACTGCATAATAATCTCAGCCGACGGAGCTGCATATAATCGCATTGGTAGTTTTTGCAGTTTCTCCGGGCCTGGGGCACAGAGTGAGCTGAGACACCTCACGGAATCCTCGCTATAATTTCATGGTTGATGGTTATTGGTTACAAAAGTATGAATACTCGTGTTTCAATGTTCATCATGTCGAACCATTTAATGAGGGAAAGTGGTGATAATATAAGATTTCATAAGAAGGGGTTTGCAAAAGTCTTCTGGTTTGTGCCAAGTGATAGACATACGGTTCGGGGATATCATGGTATCGAGTGGTAACTGGGTGGCTTCTGGGTAATCGTGTTAGTGGAATAGTGAACGCAGTCATTAGTCAATGCATTCATGAATACAATTTCGTGATGTTAAGATCATTCAATAAACCTGGATATTCTCACGGGAAAATTGATGAAATGGGCAGTTAAAGTATGATCACATACTGACAACTGAGCGAGAAATGCTGTAAAGAATCCAAATAGTACAAATATCTCTTACTTTTTCAGAAAATTGTATTGAATAAAACATTCATGAACAACAGAAAGAGATCTATGCCGTAATTACTTCCATGAAAAACAAGGATAAGTTAAAGCGGTGGAGTGAAAGCTGCTAAGGCATCGGTGACCCTGGAGCCTGGAGCCTGGTGGTATTTGCAGCTGAATAAACTCGCTCCCAGGTTCTGGCGGTCGTTTTGGGGAATTGGGAATGTTTTTGGTTACGGGATTATTCTCTCCTTGTTACCCCTAGCCCCTGCCCCATTTGTCATGAATTCAATATGGTCGCAGTTGAAAATAATGTTAATGTTATGATTTGGATTTGAATAACACTGAACTGTAGTACAGACGTCTAAACTGTAGTACAGACGTCTATGCGCCAATAGAAACAAAATTTGAATATCATCAGCTGATTTTCCCACTAATTGTAGCTATTCGTCATGTCTGATTGGGTGCAAAGTGGTGTCAACGTCATAGAGTTGGTATGTGCACGCAACGCTATTCGTCATGTCTGATTGGGTGCAAGGTGGTGTCAACGTCATAGAGTTGGTATGTGCACGCAACGCTATTCGTCATGCTTGATTGGGTACAAAGTGGTGTCAACGTCATAGAGTTGGTATGTGGAATGGGCATACGTCGCCGTTCGTCATTGATGACGGAGTGGTGTCAGCCGACATATATAAAGACATGTGTTGCAGCTCTTGTCATTAGTTGCCTTGTTGCCTTGTTTTCTTGTGTACAGTATGCTTGTCTTCTCTTGCTTGATTTGTTGTTGAACAAGTATTGTTGTTAATAAGGTACCGTTGTTAGCAAGGTACCGTTGTTAATAAGGTACCGTTGTTAATAAGGTACCGTTGTTAGTAAGGTACCGTTGTTAGTAACGTACCGTTGTTTATAAGGTACCGTTGTTTATAAGGTACCGTTGTTAATAAGGTGCCGTTGTTAATAAGGTACTGTTGTTAATAAGGTACCGTTGTTAATGAGGTACCGTTGTTGATAAGGTACCGTTGATACTAAGGTACCGTTGTTAAAAGGTAGCGTTGATACCAAGGTATCGTTGTAACTAAGGTACCGTTGTTACCAAGGTACCGTTGTTAACAAGGTACCGTTCTTAGTAAGGTTCCATTGTTAATAAGGTACCGTTGTTAACAAGGTACCGTTGTTTTCAACAACGGTGCCTTGTTCTCGAGGTACCGTTGCCAGAACGGTACCGTTGTTTAAGATCGGTTCTGTTGCTAGCGCGGTGTCCGTGTAAATGATGTGAAAAGTGCTGGCTTTTGATATATACACACACACACACACACACACACACACACACACACACACACACACACACACACACACACACACACACACACACACACACACACACACACACACACACACACACACACACACACACACACACACACACACACACACACACACACACACACACACACACACACACACACACACACACACACACACACACATTATATTACTTTACGTCTGGAGTTTTATGATTGATAAAAATGTTAAGAGATATTTTGCGAGCAACTTTTTGTAAAACAATGCAATTAAACGCCGCGTAAGAGAAATTGGCGGTTCAGCGTCATCAACTCACAACATCAAGCTATGATGATGACGTCATCCTACCCGCCTATTTCTCGTGCGCGGAGTTTAATTCCTATGTATGTTATCTCGCTAAACACGAAGATAATCTAGACAATGGAAAAGACATAAAGTCAAGTAGTAAGACAAAATTTGCCTCGAAATTAAACTTAACCGTCCGGAGTTTTATAACTGAACAAGAAAATGTATGCGGAGATTGGCGTCACTGTCACGATTTGCAGGATTCAACTGATGAAACAATAACACCTACAGTTTCGGCACATAACCACTAATTGCTACGCCAGATGTGCAGCTGAACTACTGAAGGTCCTTGAATAAATGCTAATGGAATTAGCGAGACTGTAGACTAGAGAACAAAAAGTTCCCTAACTATACTAGCGTTTACGCGACTTAACAACTTAACAAGTCCATGAAACAATTGTTCATCTTTCTTTGTTCTGTGCAGCAGAGGTAGCAAAGATCAAGTAAAATGGAGTACGCACTACGCAGCTTGTGGAAAGACTCGCAGTTTGAGACTAATGATTGAATCAATATGCCCAAAACAAATTTACAGGGAATATATTGCATAATAATCTCAGTCGACTGAGCTGCATATAATCGCATTGGTAGTTTTTGGCAGTTTCTCCGGGCCTGGGGCACAGAGCGAGCTGAGACACCTCACGGAATCCTCGCTGTAATTTCATGGCCGATGGTTACAGAATATGAATACTCGTGTTTCAATGTTAATCATGTCGAACCATTTAATGAGGAAAAGTGGTGATAATATAAGATTTCATAAGAAGGGGTTTGCGAAAGTCGTCTGGTTTGTGTCAAGTGATAGACATACGGTTCGGGGATATCATGGTATCGAGTGGTAACGGGGTGGCTTATGGGTAATCGTGTTAGTGGAATAGTGAACGCAGTCATTAGTCAATGCATTCATGAATACAATTTCGTGATGTTAAGATCATTCAATAAACCTGGATATTCTCACGGGAAAATTGATGAAATGGGCAGTTAAAGTATGATCACATACTGACAACTGAGCGAGAAATGCTGTAAAGAATCCAAATAGTACAAATATCTCTTACTTTTTCAGAAAATTGCATTGAATAAAACATTCATGAACAACAGAAAGAGATCTATGCCGTAATTATTTCCATGAAAAACAAGGATAAGTCAAAGCGGTGGAGTGAAAGCTGCTAAGGCATCGGTGACCCTGGAGCCTGGTGGTATTTGCAGCTGAATAAACTCGCTTTCAGGTCTTGGCGGTCGTTTTGGGAATTGAAGATGATTTTGGTTACGGAATTATTCTCTCCTTGTTAACCCTAGCCCCTGCCTCATTTGTCATGAATTTAATATGGTCGCAGTTGAAAATAATGTTAATGTTATGATTTGGATTTGAATAATACTGAACTGTCCTGTACAGACGTCTATGCGCCAATAGAAACAAAATTTGAATATCATCAGCTGATTTTCCCACTAATTGTAGCTATTCGTCATGTCTGATTGGGTGCAAAGTGGTGTCAACGTCATAGAGTTGGTATGTGCACGCAACGCTATTCGTCATGCTTGATTGGGTACAAAGTGGTGTCAACGTCATAGAGTTGGTATGTGCACGTAACGCTATTCGTCATGCTTGATTGGGTACAAAGTGGTGTCAACGTCATAGGGTAGGTATGTGGAATGTGCATACGTCGCCGTTCGTCATTGATGACGGAGTGGTGTCAACCGACATATATAAAGACATGTGTTGCAGCTCTTGTCATTAGTTGCCTTGTTGCCTTGTTTTCTTGTGTACAGTATGCTTGTCTTCTTTGCTTGATTTGTTGTTGAACAAGTACCGTTGTTAATAAGGTACCGTTGTTAGCAAGGTACCGTTGTTAATAAGGTACCGTTGTTAATAAGGTACCGTTGTTAGTAAGGTACCGTTGTAAGCAAGGTACCGTTGTTTATAAGGTACCGTTGTTTATGATACCGTTGTTAAAAAGGTGCCGTTGTTTTTAAGGTGCCGTTGTTTTTAAGGTACCGTTGTTAATGAGGTACCGTTGTTGATAAGGTACCGTTGATACTAAGGTACCGTTGTTAAAGGTAGCGTTGATACCAAGGTATCGTTGTAACTTTGTACCGTTGTTACCAGGTACCGTTGTTAACAAGGTACCGTTCTTAGTAAGGTTCCATTGTTAATAAGGAAAAGTTGTGGCAAGGCCGTTGTTTTCAACAACATTCAGCCTGGTTTGAGGAGGTACCGTCAGGTTTGGTCACACCCAAACACACACACACCACACACACACACTGCCACACACACACACACACACACACACACACACACACACACAATTTCACACACACACACACACACACACACACACACACACACACACACACACACACACACACACACACACACACACACACACACACACACACACACACACACACACACACACACACACACACACACTATAAACACACTTTCAGAGGAGTTAGCATCAGTAGAGAGTGTAAAAGCAGTTGGTGAGATAATGGCACCAGTCGGAGGCATAGTTACTGCTGTCAATGAAATGTTGGAGTCAGAACCTGGTACCATCAACTCACACCCTGAATCAGATGGTAATGTATAGACTCAGAATGTATTGAAAGTCTCATCGATCAAATCGCTACTTTGATAAGCAATATCCTATAACTTTTCAATGACCCCTTGAAATTCATTCCAGACATTTCATTCAATTGTCTGATACCTGCACACTTTTCTATAAAAAACATGGAACATTATTATTTCTTCCTTGTCTGTGCAAAACAACACCTTAGAGCGCAAATTGCGAAAACTAGAGGCGCTCCTGCAAAATCCTGTGCAATGTTACGGTTAGGTCCGTTCAAGCGTTAACGCATAATTCCAGTTTCAAGGTGGTGTTTATAGGGTGTTAATCCTACCATCCAGTTAAGCTTTGGCTTGGTAGGATGGTACCATCCTTTCCGCTTTCAGAACTATAATAAGTTTGTAATTAGTGTACTCAATTTGCAATTCCATTTGCGTGCCAAAAAAGCGAAAAGTGTCGGCATTTACCTGCATTTTTCTATGAAAAGTTGAATTCAGCACTGCTTGCACGCGTGTTTTAGGCGCGCGCATTGTAGAAATTAAAGATACAGATTTGTAAACAAAGAACCCACGTGCTTGAGACTCCCCCTGGGGCCACCCATCAACTTTAATATCGTTTTAACTTTGATTGAATGGACTTTTTATTTCAGCGTGGATGATTGAAATGGAAATCAACGATACGGCAGATTTAGAGGAACTTATGGATAAGAGTGCTTACGAAACCTTCTTAGAAACGGACGACCACTGAGACTTCTGTTAAGTGTGCAAATTCCTTCAGTCCAATTAAGTTACTGGATTTTCCTTTCCAGTGTATATTTTAATTAGTTTAGAAGCAATATAGATTTTTAGTTCATGTAAACTTAAAGTGAATTTATATCTTTAATTTATACAGCATTAACATTTTTATTATTTTCTGTACAACGGACACTTTTCATGATTCTTGATAGGCTCACTGTGTCCGTTTGCGGTCGAGACAATAGTTAGGCCTTTGAGCATCGACTCATTTTGATATCGGCAATTGATGCGATAACGGTATGAAAAAATATTTGTATAGTTAAATTGTTCGGGTGTTTTATATTGATGTTTGGGGGTATAAAAAGATTAGGTAAATTATAGGTTCACTTCCAATGATAATATTTCACTGGAACTTTAATGAGATAATATTTACTCCGTCCCACTTTATATTTTCCGATTTAAACACCTTGTTCTGTTTGTGATTGCGTTTGTAGTAGTATTGTAGAAGTAGTGTTAAAATTCATATTGCAGTCTTAGACTCTATTTTGCGACCTAAAAAAGTTTGCAGTTTTATAGTTTTATGTGTGTCTCATTCATAGATAGATTTAGATCATTTAAAAAGGCTCAATTAATCCTATTTTCTAATTATTTCCATTTATATGATTATTTTTCACCTAGCGTCACATCATGCACTCTTATTATAAACCTCTTTGTCTAGCCGTCATGTTTGGATCGTGAGACGTGTGAGTCATGGTATGTACCCGGAGTCAGACCAGGGTTCCCCTGGCTGAGATGACTGATGATCACCTCCGCAAAAGATGCAAGATTCTCTCACAAAGCTCAACCCAGAGTAAGTTGACGATTAGGAATAACTGTGAAATATTTCAATCAAGTCTTTATTAAGGGGCATTCCGGACTTGATACTATGAATTTGAACCGTCTTAAATGGTAATTGAAATTGTATAATAGTCTTTAAATTTGAGTGTGAGTTCATGTTTATGAATGACCTCTTCAGGAAGTAAGAATTTGGGATATTTCTGGAAAATTCTAAAGATCAATGATTCATTTCCATGATCCCCATGGGTACGCTATAACTATTCGACTAAATGTGAAAATAATCCCTTTCTCTCTCCCCAGCCCACGCCCAGTCCCCGAACGAGCAGAGCACGAGTGAGGACGGGTTCGATGAAACACGGGAGAACCTACCCCCTCCCGCCTGCTTCGTATCTCCTAAAACTCCTAAATCAGGTGGCTGTACTTTATATGCCTAAACGGATAAACATCGAGCTCGTCAAAGACCCTTCCATCTTGTATTGAATTCCTTTCACCTTCTTATGTCGTTTAAGGTATCGCTCTGTAATAAGCAGCTTTCTAACGATGCCAATAGAAACATGTGAAAACCTGATGTCCTCATTACTGAGTGGAATATCACCAGCCCCACCCCCATCCCCTGGGAAATTATTCAATTATACCGTCCCGCTAGGTATCTACCACGCGGAGTGGATATCATCACCCTTCTGGCGACAGAGCATCTCGGACGACCAAATCAACAGATGGGAGACATCCGCTGACGAGATAGTCCTCAAGATATTCAGCTATCTCAACTTGGAGGATCTCTTCCGATGCGCACTGGTACGCTTTGATTAAACGTTTTGTTGTTCAATGGCGGCATTTTATTCGAAATTAAAGCAATAAAAACTAAAACGAAATATTTTCTTAAATTTTTCTAGATGGAACTTTCCATCTTTCCACATGCTTAAATTGAAGATTCTCCTCATATTCCCCCTTGCACCAGGTGTGTCGGCACTGGTACGAGCTCTCGCACGATCGGCAGCTGTGGGAGCGGGTGAACCTGACCCAGCGCACCATTCCCTTCGACAGACTGCTCTCCGTGCTAGGGTGTGGCAGCAAGTACCTCTCCCTGATGTGTGGTGATGTCAAGGATGTACCGGCTGCCTCGTTAAGGAAGGTGCTTATTTTCACTTTTTAGCAACAAAAGCAAATTCGAAGAACAGAACTTAGTTCTTCCTATTATGGGGAGAACGAGAAACGTTTTAATATTTCCACTACCCACTCGTTACTAACATGACTCAGTTCTACTAATTCAGTACCACCGAGAAAAGCTGGAATTGGAGTACATTGACTTCGGGCTGTGCAACATCAAGCCATTCCAGCTGACGTGTCTTCTGGAGCACTCCCCCAGCTCCGGAAAGTGAACCTGGAAGCTCTGGCCATCACGGGTCCCGTGTTACGGGCCCTAGCGCGGTACTCTAACCTGGAGGTACTCAACTTGGCCATGTGCCAGAATGTCAATGGGACCCAGCTGGTGGCTGTAACGAGGCACTGCATTAATCTCAAGGAGCTGAACTTGGCGTGGTGCCATGTCACGGAGTGCACGTTCAAGAAGATGTTCCCAAGTTAGTGTTTATCTTAATTGTTTAACAGCTAATCAACTAGATATTCAAAATATTCAGTTCGTCTGGCGTTTCTATACTCGCCAAATTTTGATTACCTTTGTTTGTCTAGGCATTCGGTAAATTCATATGGGAAGATTTGTCGAAGGTTTACTTTGAATTTATTTCAATTGGGACCCACTGATTGACTACATTTGTACTACAGGACCATTATCCTCATTAGCCCTACTCAATACCCTACGTCTGATAGACCTCATTAGTCTCGATGATGCAGATGCGCATTATGTAATGCCCTATCATTAGATCACGTGTTAGCAGCCATTACGACAAGCAGGGATGGGTATAAAGGTCAGGATTATCCTCTCCAGAGCATCGAATTTCTCCGCTCCACCATGACATCTGCTCTCGCTGACCGCTACGTCACCTACACCCAGATGCTGGAAGCTGAGCTTTTCTCCTCGGAGCCCAACTGCTGCCAGTACCTGATAGACGTTGGGATCCTGGCCCAACACCGACGCTGTGTCTCCTGCAGCAAGTGGATGCACATCAAGGAGTGTGCTCGGACCAAGTACCGGGAGGGGTGCTGCTGGAAGTGTTGTGACAGTACGGTGGCACTGCGAGTGGGGAGCATCTTGCAGCGGAAGAACCTGACCTACCGGCAGTTCGTGGATATGTTGGACGCTTTCAGCAGAGATCTGGAGGTGAAGGACGCTGCGGTGTCTGTGGGAACTTCTCAGAGAACTGTCCGGCTCATCTACAGGCAGATCAGAGCGCTGATTGAGGACGAAGTGAGGAGTGAGACCTCCTCAAGGAATGCTGAGACCTCCGCACGGAAAACTAGAAAGAGGAAGAGAAAGGGACCAGAGGAGCAGGAGAAGGAGGAGGAGGATCCCGTGGTCACGTGGCTGCGACAGAAGAACCTGCTTTCTCCCCCTCACAAGACACGCCTCCTCTTCGCCAGAGAACTGCCTCTGCTGTTAAATTTCAAGAAGTTCCAACAGAATTAAATGTTACAGATATATTTTGTATTGTAGAATTTGTTTATCTGATGATTGGAACAATTTTGTATCTTTAAATCATTATGCCAGCAGAATTTTCATAATGAAGATTTATAGAGGTTAAATACGTTTAAATTAGATGTTTAAGAACTTAATCTGTCCATGATTCCTCTTGAATTTAATCCTAATGAAGTTTTCTACATGTTTGATTATCTCCTTACTCTCCGTTCATTCTTTGAACCTTCTTCAGAGAGAGTTGATTCCATGTTGAAGCTTAACATCAGTGGAGGCAGGGACACAGTGACTTGCGGAGTTATTGACCGGTTAACCGCCAAACTGCCCAACCTGATATCTCTTGATATTAGCGACTGTTTCAGACTTGATGGATCCGGTATGTTCGCTTTTAGCATACTGAAAGTTATTTTACAATTTACAGTCAAACATTGAAAATGCATTTTTGTGTATTGTAAATTCATCCCTTCATTCAGGTAACATAATAATATATTAAATTAAGAGGCGTACAAAATCATGGGCGGCCGAAAAACCGAGTGCCGTACACTTAGTTCTGCATAATCATCCTTACCCAACTGATGACCTGGTGTGATTTTTAGGCCTTATTAATTTAATTTATTATTATTCATTAGTAACTAATGGTTCTTTAACCGTAGCAATGTAGCACGAGCTTTTGTTCTAAATGGGACACACTAAACTGAAAAAAGGCGATTTGGATGTGTGCTAATATGTAAAAAATATTAAAATCTTTATCAAAACATGCAATATTATCAATCTTCAATACCATACTAAGCTATTGATATCATTAAATTTATCCCTGATAAACTGATACAGTATTCTTAAAAACAATGTCTTGAAAACACAGATCATACAGTATGTGTCACTGTGTCAGATCATACAGTATGTGCCTCCCCACTCCTGCTTGCTGTTCTGCTGGCGGACTTGGTTCTCTGCTGCAAAGTAGCCCTCCTCCTTCTCTCCCTCTTCCTCTCCAGGTGCCTTCTGTTGGAGAACCAGGATGTGATACACTCCAGAGGCAGCTCGAACTGCGAGGCTATCTGAGCTGCATGGAGTCTGGAGATCTGTTGCTGGGCTGAGAAGGTGGTCTCCAGTATCTCGATCTGTGAGTAGGTGAAGCTGGTTCTCATCCGGATTATAGGAGGGGGAGGAGGGTTGGAGGGAGCAGTCTTCTTCCGAGCAGGAGAGGGTGGGAAGATGGGAGAGATGACTGGAGAGGGAGGGAGTGGGGTAGGGATCCCTGGAGACTGTATGTCTGGAGAGTGTATGCTATGGAAGGTCTCCTGGATGATGCAGGACAAGAAGCGCTGTCGTTTTGCAGCAAGAGTGGGGGCATCTGACTGTGGAGGGGAGTCGGGGGAGGTGCGTTTCTTCGTTCTCTGATTGTTGGTGGGGATCTCTGGCTTGAGGGATGTCTGGTCCTGTGGTTGGGATTGAGAGGTGGAGGGTTTCCTGATGCGTCCAGACGAGGAGTCCTTGGTGAGCTGAGAGTGAGGAGGGGGAGGAGGAGGAGGTAGGGGAATGCCACAGAGACGAGGTAGAGTAGGGGAAGTTGGTAGGGTTCTCCTCCTTTCAGTGGGGGGAGGAGGAGGAGGCTTATCACAGACCAGAGGCAGGACCCTTCTGTTGGGAGTGGAGGAGAGCATCCCAAGGTTGAGAGGGGGAGGTCTGTTCTTCTGCAGTCTGGAGGAGGTGTCGAGGGAAGGAGATGAAGGTTGAAGAGTAGAATTCATTGCGAGTTGTTATCAGATAAGTAAACGATGATAGAAGTGATACTTGGTTGGTGAGGCCATGGTATATATACAACCGTAAGTGAGCCGTATTACCAAGCATTGACGAGTTACATGACCCAGAGAGTTGGAGATCAGGTGACGAAGCAATGTCCCCCCATCACCAGAATCTCATTATCACCCTCATTAGGTGATTGCATACAATGGATCTAGTCATGACGAGGATCATATTGCAATGTAGTACATACAATGGTTTTAGTCATGACGAGGGTCATATTGCAATGTGAGATGAACGAATCTAGAAGAGATGAGTTGGAAGATCGTGTTAGATGAGAAACTTTATCCTGATATTCTAGCAGTCCATCCAATAGAAGAAAAGAGTACCTATTATTGTTGTAAATTTGTAAACAGAGGTCATTGACAGACTAACTGAGTTCTAATTTCAGTTTTGGTGCCTTTTAAAATTGAAATGAGAATATCTACTGACAAAATCTTCACACTAAGACACTATTTTAGTAGTACTATTGCATCTTTCCAGGACTAAAATTCGTGCAAAAATGAAAGACAATCGTGACTGACGTCCATAGATGAGCGAGCATAAATTGATGATCTGCAGTCTCGAGTGAAATAAGACAAGTGAAATGAGACAAGTGGTGTCAGTGACGAGGGTTTTGATCACTGACACTGGTGGGGGGTGCCACTGTCCTAATTGTCCCTAACTCAAAAAAGTGGATTGGAACAGGGACAGATGCGACATTTGGGACAAATGGGACAATTGGGACAATTGGGACAGACAAAATTGGACAATTTGGACTCAGCACCTGCCACCTGATGACATTGCCCTCCACTGTCCTCTATAGCATCTTATTTCAGCACTTGATGACATTGCCCTCCTCTGTCCTCTATAACATCTAATTTCAGCACTGGATGACATTGCCCTCTACTGTCCTCTATAACATCTAATTTCAGCACTGGATGACATTGCTCTCCACTGTCCTATATAACATCTAATTTCAGCACTGGATGACATTGCCTCCACCGTCCTCTATAACATCTAATTTCAGCACTGGATGACATTGCCCTCCACTGTCCTCTATAATTTCAGCACTGGATGACATTGCCCTTTATAACATCTAATTTCAGCACTTGATGACATTGCCCTCCACTGTCCTCTATAACATCTTATTTCAGCACTGGATGACATTGCCCTCCACTGTCCTCTATAACATCTAATTTCAGCACTGGATGACATTGCCCTCCACTGTCCTCTATAACATCTAATTTCAGCACTGGATGACATTGCCCTCCACTGTCCTCTATAACATCTAATTTCAGCACTGGATGACATTGCCCTTTATAACATCTAATTTCAGCACTTGATGACATTGCCCTCCACTGTCCTCTATAACTTCTAATTTCAGCACTGGATGACATTGCCCTTTATAACATCTAATTTCAGCACTGGATGACATTGCCCTCCACTGTCCTCTATAACATCTAATTTCAGCGCTGGATGACATTGCCCTCCACTGTCCTCTATAATATCTTATTTCAGCACTGGATGACATTGCCCTGCACTGTCCTCTATAACATCTAATTTCAGCACTACTGGATGACATTGCCTCCACTGTCCTCTATAACATCTAATTTCAGCTAGATGACATTGCCCACTGTCCTCTATAACATCTTACAACTGTTGACATTGCCTCCACTGTCCTCTATAACTGCTAATTTCAGCACTGGATGACATATCCTTTATAACATCTAATTTCCATTGTCAATGCCCTCCAGGTTCCAGGAATCTAATTTCAGCAGATGATCTCAAGTAAATCATAACCGAATGTCAAGCTTCAATGATTTCTTAGGTCCCCGGCTTGAGGAGCTGTGTTGCAGTAGAGTGTACGAGTTGACAACTGTTGACGTCCTCACTTTCATACCTATGTTTTTCAAATAAATTATTGTAAACGGTTCCAGGAACGCAGAGATCTCAAGAAGTCAAACCAATGTCAACTTTGTATTTCTGTTTTTGTAAGAATTAAAAGAATGTTTGAGACCCTTTACCAGTGTACTGCATTTGCTTTGGCTGATTGAAATTTAACTCATTTTATTGATTGAATTTAACGAACTCCTCTCCAAGCAGCGCTTCCCTGCTCTACTGCTCAACTCAAAGGAAAGCTCTGACATTGCGAGGCCCTGTACAGAGTTGAAAGTTCCTAAAGGCTACTCTATCTTATGGGACATTGCCCTGCCTCCGTAACCACGTGTTTCCATGACAACAGGAGATGTCAGGAGGTACAAATGATAAGGGCGGAATTGATATGGTCACATATGATATGACTAGGACTTTTGATCATCTTTTGATATAACATTTGATAGGTATCTTACTGGATATGTTACAGGATATTCTTTGGAACATTCTATATCCTTGCTGCATTATATTATCTACTCTACTTCTATGTATATGTGATAGAATTTTATAAAATAGAACTTTATGAACCCGTATATTACTGTAATCACGTTATCAATAAAGTTATTGTTTACTTGGCATGTCAACGTTCAAGCCATTGATTTATCTGTTGAACTTTTAAGTATTAATAGACTCATGCATTTGAATAGTGCGCTCAGCACCCATTTGCCTAATGGTAAGTACTTTGAATTTGTTTATTGGTTTTCATCTTAAAATGATATTCTGAATATGCTCAGAATTTATGGAAATGACTCACTGCTTTGAATTACCTCTGTGTTCTTTGACACAAATCCAGCGCGTACTTTTCATAGAGAAGTGACTAAGAGGTCACCTTCTTGTGGCTGTTATATTATCTCAAGTGGACAATCTTTGTTTGTTATAGTTCTTTATCATGTTCGGGAACTTAATTAGTAAACATTATGAGAATGAAAGTTATGGATCTCATTAGTATGGATACATCAATGTACCGTCTTGCAAATGCAGTGTACACATATTAAGGTATCCATAATGGCCTTCCCGAGGCTCAGGCATCTTTGTCTACCGAATTCAATTTTTATCCCACGGAATCGCTTTGTATATTATGTATTTTAACCTGACATTTTAATTAAATTATTTACGTATCCGATTATTTCTTTTAAAACATTTTAAACATATGAAAATCAAGTAAATTGTTATTTTGAAACTGCATTGATTTCTATAATATATCTTAATTGAGGGATGAATTTTCTGTTTTAAAACAGTAAATTAAGTACTACACGTGATGAATAATTAATGAATACTTTGAAACACAAGCTCCGTCATAGAAGTTAGGAGGGAGTTATACAAACTTACATGGGTTTCTTAGTTCTAATACCTGAGTTACTGGGCTGAGACGCTTACTGCTAGAATTCGCATTCATTCCAGTATTATTTGAGTCAAATTTATGACGACTCGTACTTATGAAAGAAAAGTAGACGCAGGACTCAGAAAGTGTATGGTAACAGCACAGACATGTTCAAATTTCGCCACATATTTGTCGTTAAATCAGTGTTCTTGAAGGGCTTCATTGTGAACCTTGTCCTTCATGCGGTATTTTGCGTTCAATAGATGCACACAGTTATAAAGAAGCGGAAGAATGTCTTAATCTTATTCAAAATCGACTAATCTGTGCTTTTGGGATCGTTCACATATTACGTTATCACCTAGGGGGTGGGGGTTTCAAGTGATTACGTTACATGTTATTGTAACAAATACACAACTTAATTACGAGAGGGAGGGGGTTAAAAATCGGCCAAAAATTGATAACGTAATATGTGATCGATCCCTTAGTGGTGCAGCTCATTTGAAGTTTAACTGTAACAATGGGTTATTAGATTTAATGATATGATAATCTGGAGTTTATAAATAAACCACCAAGTTTTTCTGCTGAAATAAGTTGGAAAGATTTATCACGATTGATTATGTTGTGAGACATTTTCTGTGGAACCCCCAGAATTCCGCAACAGTTTGTACTGTTCGGAATTTCCCAGCAGTTCGGAATGCCCCAGCAGTTCGGACAACTCGGAATTCCGAAGCAGTTTGAGTTTGTTATGCTCGGAATTCCGCAGACTTTGTTATTGTACTGCTCGGAATTCCGCATACTTTTTACAGCTCAGAATTCCGCAGCAGGTTGCACTGCCCGGAATTCCGCAGCAGTTTTTTCTGCTCGGATTTCCACAGCAGTTTGTGATGCTCGGAGTTCCGCAGCAGTTTGGCCCGCTGAGAATTCCACAGCAGTTCAGAATTCCGCAGCAGTTCAGAATTCCGCAGCAGTTTGTACTGTTCAGAATTTCAATTTCGCAGCAGTTCGGAATTCCCCAGCAGTTCGGACACCTCGCAGTTTGATCCGCGCAGTTTGTTATGCTTGGATTTGGAATTCCGCAGACTTTGTTATTGTACTCGTACTGCTCGGAATTCCGTTGTCAGGCGTTGCCTGGCCCCCTCGCGCGTCAGACAAGAATGATCCGCATACTTTTTTACTGCTCAGAATTCCGCAGCAGGTTGCACTGCTCTGATGCATTTTATTCTGCCCGGAGTTTTGCAGCAATTCGGAATAATTCCGCGTCCGCAGCATTTTGTACTGCTCAGAATTCCGCAGCAGTTTTGGTATGTCTCCCATATAAACGGCTCTGAGTGACGTCACAGATCTTAACGTCAATTTTTCTGTATCCTAAACCTAACCATAGCCATAACCAAAACCCTTACCTTAATCCTAACCCTAACCCTAACAAATCCTGACCCTCATCCTGACCCTAACCCTAATCCTTAAAGCGCTAGGTGCGCTTAATTATATTAATATTTGTCTGAGTGACGTCATTGTCATAGATAAGGTGCATGTAATTGTAACGTTCGTCGGTCGATCGAATGGAATTGGTTTATCGATCAACTTCATTTGATCGATTGATGTGTTTTCAATAGAAAATCTTTAAGCTAGTAGGGAAACAACTAAATATTGCTCATTTAAATACGATTCAAGTCAACAGGGAGCATTAGAACACATCATTAGTTGAAAATGAAATGGAGTTGATCGATCGACCAATTCCATTCGATCGACCGACGAACGTTACGGGCGCCTAATGAAGGCTCCCGTTTATATGGGAGACCTACCGAAAAAATGGCGCACGGCGGAGGGTAGGGTAAAATCCTACTAAAAATGCGGTCATGTGCTACTGCTATTTTCTACCCTGACCTCCGCCGCGTGCGCACTTGTCTAAAAATAGTAAAAAAATCGCTGTGTGACTGTAACTTTCCTAAGCCCGCATAGGTGTGTGTACTCGCCGCGCGCTGTTCTGAGGAAGCGCGCCGCGCGACGATAACAGGGATATACGCGTTTAGCAAACACCTATGCGGACTTCGGAAGCGGTGGTCGTAGGATATTATTGTTAAGGTGTGCGTACGCAACGCAGCAGTTTCAAGTTTGGACTGCTTGGAATTTCGCAGCAGTTTGGAATTCCGCAGCAGTTAGGACTGCTCGGAACTCCGCAGCTGTTTGGACTGCTCAGAATTCCGCAGCAGTCCGAACTGCAGCTGCGGAATTCCGCAGCAGTTTGGACTGCTCGGAGTTCCGCAGCAGTTTGGACCATGCTCGGAGTTCCGCAGCAGTTCGGACTGCTCGGAATTCCGCAGCAGTTATAGACTGCTGAATTCCGAGCAGTCTATAGACTGCTCGGAATTCCGCAGCAGTTCGGACTGCTCGGAATTCCGCAGCAGTTTTGAGTTTGACTGCTCGGAATTCCGCAGCAGTTTTGACTGCTCGGAATTCCGCAGCAGTTTTGACTGCTCGGAATTCCGCAGCAGTTTGGACTGCTCGGAATTCCGCAGCAGTTTGCACTGCTCGGAATTCCGCAGCAGTTTGCACTGCTCGGAATTCCGCAGCAGTTGGACTGCTGCGGAATTCCGCAGCAGTCCGAACTGCTGCGGAATTCCGCAGCTGTTTAGACTGCTCGGAATTCCGCAGCAGTCCGAACTGCTGCGGAATTCCGCAGCAGTCTGGACTGCTCGGAATTTCGCAGCAGTCTGGACTGCTCGGAATTCCGCAGCAGTTTGCACTGCTCGGAATTTTGTCGTACGATGTATGACCCGCTGACGCCAGCCGCGAAGCGCGCGCGCGGCGCTGATTCTCGAGAGGGTCTGTCAACGCCAGACAACTCGGAATTCCGCAGCAGTTCGGACTGCTGCGAAATTCCGAGCAGTCCAAACTGCTGCGGATATCCGAGCAGTCCTAACTGCTGCGGATATCCGAGCAGTCCTAACTGCTGCGGATATCCGAGCAGTCCTAACTGCTGCGGATATCCGAGCAGTCCGAACTGCTGCGGAATTCCGAACTACAGCGGAATTCCGAGCAGTCCAAACAGCTGAAGAGTTCCGAGCAGTCCAAACAGCTGCGGAATTCCGAGCAGTCCGAACTGCTGCGGAATTCCGAGCAGTCCAAACTGCTGCGGAATTCCGAGCAGTCCAGACTGCTGCGGAATTCCGAGCAGTCCAAACTGCTGCGGAATTCCGAGCAGTCCAAACTGCTGCGGAATTCCGAACAGTACAAACTGCTGCGAAATTCCGAGCAGACCAAACTGCTGCGGATATCCGAGCAGTCCAAACTGCTGCGGATATCCGAGCAGTCCAAACTGCTGCAGATATCCGAGCAGTCCTAACTGCTGCGGAATTCCGCAGCAGTTCGGACTGCTGCGAAATTCCGAGCAGTCCAAACTGCTGCGGAATTCCGAGCAGTCCAAACTGCTGCGGAATTCCGAGCAGTCCGAACTGCCGCGGAATTCCGAACTGCTGCGGAATTCCGAGCGGTCCACACAGCTGCGATATATCGAGCAGTTCAAACTTTGTTCCGAGCAGTCCAAACTGCTGCGGAGATCCGAGCAGTCCTAACTGCTGCAGAATTCGCAGCAGTTCGGACTGCTGCGAAATTCCGAGCAGTCCAAACTGCTGCGGAATTCCGAGCAGTCCAAACTGCTGCGGAATTCCGAGCAGTCAAAACTGCTGCGGAATTCCGAGCAGTCAAAACTGCGGAATTCGAGCAGTCCAAACTGCTGCGGAATTCCGAGCAGTCCACACAGCTGCGGAATTCCGAGTAGTCCGAACTGCTGCGGAATTCCGGGCAGTCCAAACTGCTGCGGAATTCCGGGCAGTCCAAACTGCTGCGGAATTCCGAGCAGTCCGAACTGCTGCGGAATTCCGAGCAGTCCGAACTGCTGCGGAATTCCGAGAAGTCCAAACAGCTGCGGAATTCCAAGCAGTCCGAACTGCTGCGGAATTCCGAGAAGTCCAAACAGCTGCGGAATTCCAAGCAGTCCGAACTGCTGCGGAATTCCGGGCAGTCCAAACTGCTGCGGAATTCCGAGCAGTCCGAACTGCTACGGAATTCCGCAGCAGTCTGGACTGCTCGGAATTTCGCAGCAGTCTGGATTGCTCGAATTCCGCAGCAGTTTGCACTGCTCGGAATTTTGTCGTACGATGTATGACCCGCTGACGCCAGCCGCGAAGCGCGCGCGCGGCGCTGATTCTCGAGAGGGTCTGTCAACGCCAGACAACTCGGAATTCCGCAGCAGTTCGGACTGCTGCGAAATTCCGAGCAGTCCAAACTGCTGCGGATATCCGAGCAGTCCTAACTGCTGCGGATATCCGAGCAGTCCTAACTGCTGCGGATATCCGAGCAGTCCTAACTGCTGCGGATATCCGAGCAGTCCGAACTGCTGCGGAATTCCGAACTACAGCGGAATTCCGAGCAGTCCAAACAGCTGAAGAGTTCCGAGCAGTCCAAACAGCTGCGGAATTCCGAGCAGTCCGAACTGCTGCGGAATTCCGAGCAGTCCAAACTGCTGCGGAATTCCGAGCAGTCCAGACTGCTGCGGAATTCCGAGCAGTCCAAACTGCTGCGGAATTCCGAGCAGTCCGAACTGCCGCGGAATTCCGAACTGCTGCGGAATTCCGAGCGGTCCACACAGCTGCGATATATCGAGCAGTTCAAACTTTGTTCCGAGCAGTCCAAACTGCTGCGGAGATCCGAGCAGTCCTAACTGCTGCAGAATTCCGCAGCAGTTCGGACTGCTGCGAAATTCCGAGCAGTCCAAACTGCTGCGGAATTCCGAGCAGTCCAAACTGCTGCGGAATTCCGAGCAGTCAAAACTGCTGCGGAATTCCGAGCAGTCAAAACTGCTGCGGAATTCCGAGCAGTCCAAACTGCTGCGGAATTCCGAGCAGTCCACACAGCTGCGGAATTCCGAGTAGTCCGAACTGCTGCGGAATTCCGGGCAGTCCAAACTGCTGCGGAATTCCGGGCAGTCCAAACTGCTGCGGAATTCCGGGCAGTCCAAACTGCTGCGGAATTCCGAGCAGTCCGAACTGCTGCGGAATTCCGAGCAGTCCGAACTGCTGCGGAATTCCGAGAAGTCCAAACAGCTGCGGAATTCCAAGCAGTCCGAACTGCTGCGGAATTCCGAGAAGTCCAAACAGCTGCGGAATTCTAAGCAGTCCGAACTGCTGCGGAATTCCGGGCAGTCCAAACTGCTGCGGAATTCCGAGCAGTCCGAACTGCTGCGGAATTCCGCAGCAGTCTGGACTGCTCGGAATTTCGCAGCAGTCTGGACTGCTCGGAATTCCGCAGCAGTTTGCACTGCTCGGAATTTTGTCGTACGATGTATGACCCGCTGACGCCAGCCGCGAAGCGCGCGCGCGGCGCTGATTCTCGAGAGGGTCTGTCAACGCCAGACAACTCGGAATTCCGCAGCAGTTCGGACTGCTGCGAAATTCCGAGCAGTCCAAAGTGTGTTAATACGACACAGTAACACTAACACCGTTAATACGACACAGTAATGCCTTAACAGCACAGTAACACGTCGTTATGACACTCACACAATAACACCCTTACGACACAGTTACTGAGTTACTACACAGTAACGCCGTTACGACACAGCTGTAACACCATTACGATACAGTTTCATTGTAACGGCACAGTAGAACCGTTTCGGCACAGTAGAGCAGTAGAACCGTTACGACACAGTAAGGACGTTACGACACAGTTTAATTGCTACGACACATTAACACCGTTACAACAAAGTTACGCAGTAACACCATTACAACAAAGTAACACCATTACGACACAGTCACGCAGTAACGACACAGTAACACCGTTACGAATACCACGCAGTTACGACAAAGTTGTTATGACAGCATCACCGTTATGACACAGTTTCATTGTTACGTCACAGTAAAACTATCACAACACAGTACGGCCGTTATAGGACACATTCAGGCTAAAGTAGCGCCATGTTACGACACTGTTATATAATAGTGAAATGCCGTTACGACAAAGTAACACTGTTTTTTACCGTATATAACTTTTTGCTACGCTATATTTTTGAATACGCTGCATGTGCATAAACCTGCCTGGAAGGTGCCTAGTGTGGATATTTATACCTGATAAGATGCTTTGTACAATTTTAAAATATAAGATAGAGCTCAAGGTTGAATGATTAATACCGTCGAATAATTTTGAATTATTGAATAGTATATCAACAGCTTATGCTTGACCATTTTCACTATTTTACCTTTAAGTTTGCGTCTTACACTGAGCAGCTCGTTTACTTATTACTTATATGATAATCATAATTGCGTCCAAACTGCTGCGGATATCCGAGCAGTCCTAACTGCTGCGGATATCCGAGCAGTCCTAACTGCTGCGGATATCCGAGCAGTCCTAACTGCTGCGGATATCCGAGCAGTCCGAACTGCTGCGGAATTCCGAACTACAGCGGAATTCCGAGCAGTCCAAACAGCTGAAGAGTTCCGAGCAGTCCAAACAGCTGCGGAATTCCGAGCAGTCCGAACTGCTGCGGAATTCCGATCAGTCCTAACTGCTGCGGAATTCCGAGCAGTCCAAACAGCTGCGGAATTCCGAGCAGTCCAAACAGCTGCGGAATTCCGAGCAGTCCAAACTGCTGCGGAATTCCGAACAGTACAAACTGCTGCGAAATTCCGAGCAGTCCAAACTGCTGCGGATATCCGAGCAGTCCGAACTGCTGCGAAATTCCGAGCAGTCCAAACTGCTGCAGATATCCGAGCAGTCCTAACTGCTGCGGAATTCCGCAGCAGTTCGGACTGCTGCGAATATCCGAGCAGTCCAAACTGCTGCGGAATTCCGAGCAGTCCAAACTGCTGCGGAATTCCGAACTGCTGCGGAATTCCGAGCGGTCCACACAGCTGCGGTATATCGAGCAGTTCAAACTTTGTTCCGAGCAGTCCAAACTGCTGCGGAGATCCGAGCAGTCCTAACTGCTGCAGAATTCCGCAGCAGTTCGGACTGCTGCGAAATTCCGAGCAGTCCAAACTGCTGCGGAATTCCGAGCAGTCCAAACTGCTGCGGAATTCCGAGCAGTCAAAACTGCTGCGGAATTCCGAGCAGTCCAAACTGCTGCGGAATTCCGAGCAGTCCGAACTGCTGCGGAATTCCGAGCAGTCCGAACTGCTGCGGAATTCCGAGAAGTCCAAACAGCTGCGGAATTCCAAGCAGTCCGAACTGCTGCGGAATTCCGAGAAGTCCAAACAGCTGCGGAATTCCAAGCAGTCCGAACTGATGCGGAATTCCGAGCTGTCCGAACTGCTGCGGAATTCAGAGCAGTCCGAACTGCTGCGGAATTCCGAACTACTGCGGAATTCCGAGCAGTCCAAACTGCTGCGGAATTCCGAACTGCTGCGGAATTCCGAGCAGTCCAAACTGCTGCGGAATTCAGAGCAGTCCGAACTGCTGCGGAATTCCGAACTGCTGCGGAATTCCGAGCAGTCCACACAGCTGCGGAATTCCGAGCAGTCCACACAGCTGCGGAATTCCGAGCAGTCCAAACTGCTGCGGAATTCAGAGCAGTCCGAACTGCTGCGGAATTCCGAACTGCTGCGGAATTCCGAGCAGTCCACACAGCTGCGGAATTCCGAGCAGTCCACACAGCTGCGGAATTCCGAGCAGTCCGAACTGCTGCGGAATTCAGAGCAGTCCGAACTGCTGCGGAATTCCGAGCAGTCCAAACTGCTGCGGAATTCCGAGCAGTCCGAACTGCTGCGGAATTTCGAGCAGTCCAAACTGCTGCGGAATTCCGAGCAGTCCAAACTGCTGCGGAATTCCGAGCAGTCCGAACTGCTGCGGAATTCCGAACTGCTGCGGAATTCCGAGCAGTCCGAACTGCTGCGGAATTCCGAGCAGTCCAAACTGCTGCGGAGTTCCGAGCAGTCCAAACTGCTGCGGAATTCCGAGCAGTCTGAACTGCTGCGGAATTCCGAGCAGTCTGAACTGCTGCGAAATTCAGAGCAGTCCACACAGCTGCGGTATATCGAGCAGTCCACACAGCTGCGGTATATCGAGCAGTTCACACAGCTGCGGTATATCGAGCAGTTCACACTTTGTTCCACGTTTGTCAAAACTGCGATATTGCGACCATTTCACATGATGCCGCGGAACTCCGCATGCTAATAGTTCATGTCTGAATAAGTACAACTATGGTACATCAACATGCCTGCTTGAGATGACTTTAAGTTTACATTACCGAACAAAATTTATACATGTTATACTTATTATGTTCTGTCAAGCATATTAAACGTTATCATAATATGCCTGAGTAGTTTATATTTGTATTTGTAGTGTTCAGTGTATAGAATAGCATAATTGACGAGGCGCAGCCGAGTCTTATATGTACAATGTTGAGCAAAACGATGGCGTATTGTTATGTAATTAGGTGAGCAGAAGTTTTGTACTACACAAACATGCATAATAATATGCATGTGAAAAGTGATGAAATACAACAGTACAGTGTACAATGCGTGTTATTGTAGTAGTACGAAGCTAGATAATACATGTGTAATGATGCTTTGATTGAGATTTGATGTGCGTTTGGTGATCCAATATGTTGCTGATATAAATCCAATACATTTCATATCGCAATACTTAATGTAGCGTTTATAGTACTAAAGCTCCAGTTTCATGTTTAACTTTCATCACTGCGCTAGATTTGTAAAGTTTCAAAGTTGCCGCCTGACGCCTGACTTTAATATGCCAGTGTTGTGCGGGATGTTGTTATACTTGTGTGCATTACGTAAGGGCTGCTTTGAAATGTCGCCGAGCCCAGCGTCTGTATTATACGGACCTATGGCCCTTTTTAACAGTAACTGGTGAGCACATTTCGTCATTCCGAGTCAGAGTTGTCTATCTGTCATCTTAAGACGTTATCCATAGAATCAAAAGAGAAAATCCACGAGAACTGAAGGTCTCATGTCCGCCACATGCATATACATCACAAAAACTTTCGTCTTTGAGTTTTAAGAGTAGTACTAGTAAGTTCTTGAAGACGAGACGCGCCGAAATGGTACCATCATATTCCTGGCATACATGGTTCTTTAACTCCACCTAGAAATAATAGAATCCACCCCATCAGCGATGGAATCACATCACAGCTGCTGATAGATGCCATTGTCATACGCGCTTTATCGCTGTGAATATTCAATCGGGCGAGGAATTGTTTTGGAGCTAATATCATGTTCCCAGTGTCTCGTCGTTATTATCATGAATGTCAATCCATTCCATACTCCCTGATACAGTTGACATATTCCCATTATATTCCATAGGGCGTCAACTTTAACTGGTAGCACTAGCAGCTGTCAGAGGCAGTTGATATACGTTTGCAATTCGTCTTACACATGGCATACAATCTTTACTGCACTACCCAAGTCATAGTCATATTCGTACATTATCTACAATGCAGGTAGGTGTAATTCGTACATTATCTACAATGCAGGGAGGTGTAATGACATCACAAAGAGATCAGACAAATTAGAGCTTTTGACTGAATATGCATTCGAAGACACTATATGTCATATGACGCATGTAGAGCAATTATGGACCCTATTATAGAGTAATTATCCCGGAGATGCATGCTCATTACACACAAAGGGCTGCGTGTTATTGAAGTACATCGTCCAGTTCAACTTGATGAATGATGGCTCTCATTCTCGTTCAAGGAGTCTCAACTCTCATGATACGTTTTAATATTTTGCTTGTTTCAACCTGTATTGATACTATAACCTAACACGTCCTGTTTACAATCGCAATTGACAACAACTTGCTCAGTGATCAGTTTAACATAACGTGAGTTTGTTCAGTTTAACATAACGTGAGTTTGTTCAGTTTAACATAACGTGAGTTTGTTTTGACACCGGTCAAATTAGTTCATTCTATAAATGAGCCCTATTCTATTTCTCTGTTAGCATTCTATCGCCCATCATACCCCATGAAAGTTCACAGTAAGCATCGGAAACACCTTGTGCCTCTGGTGCTGTTGTGATCACGAGCGAAAGTTTTAAATTATAATTACAAGTTCTACAAACTTTATAAGATCAGAAGAATAATATCTTAAAATTCAATACTGTAATGCAAATCATATGAATATACAATGTTCTATAACGCAATTCAATTTCAGTTAAAAATTCATTATTCAAATGCGTACAGAAATGTAAGCTGCTTCCCACTATTCAGTATTTGCAACAAAACCAAAAGTAAAAATTTAACATTTGTCGATAAACATTGATAAGGGCATTGTCTATTGCCACTAAAACTCTATGCAATACAAAAACATCTCCAATTGCGGTTACTTGAGGACAAAAGAAAGTTCAATTCCAAATCTTCCCGGGAAAAAATGGTTTTATTTTCCGTTGTTTTCAAAAATTTGACTTTTTGTTCTTTGTCTCTTCACAAAGAAGTCTGCGAAATGGTGATTAGATTAAGAAAAATTAAGTCAAAAACTAAAACCCAAACATTGAAAGATGGGCTAACCGGACAAAAACTGAAAAGGTTAAATCTAATTTGTTTGTGATGAAAGTGGTTTTTTGCATCACCTCTGTTGTGTGAATTATGATTTCTAATGGCCTCCAAGGAATAGCAGATGCTCCTTTTGCTCAAAGAGTTTAAATTCGGCCCAGTTATTTAATCTTGGTCCACCCAACAGCTTATGCAGAGTCTTCTCTCGTGTATTTGACAGTTTCAGAGCTGCAGTTTCACTAGATCAGTTCTGCTCCCTTCGAAAAAGATCTTTCCTCATTCATTTGGGTTTTAGTTGGTCCAACTTTCCCCTAACAACCTTCCAAAGCTTAACACGAACCCATGAGTAAAACTGAAAACCGAGTTTATCATACAAACTAATAGTAGCCTCTCTTTAGCTTTGCTTAACTGTGGAATGCATCAGACAAAAAGGCTGTTTCAAAGGGGCATTTAACCCTGGTGTCACGACCTTTAGTGCGCGGAGTATAAGGACTTCCTTGGGTTTATTTCGTGTAACAGCGCGCAAATCTGCTTAACTAATAAGATGTTTTGGCATAAGAAGTACTTAAATTATGCGCTGTCACGTGCTGCAAAATGAAATGTACCCAAGCGCGTCTAAAACGCCGTCTCCTATGTCCCCTCAGGATGGGGTGTCGGTGTGTGAAAATGTACCTGATCAGCGGGGTGAGCATTACTCTCCTGTTGCTCCTGACATTCTACTCGAACAGCAGAGATCAGGGGGAGGATCACATCACACTTCAGGTTTGTATCACCTCGCACTTCAGGTTTGTATCATGTCACTTTGGTTTCATGGCCAACTCTCAAAAAATTTCTAATTCTACCCACTGGATTGTAAAAGAATAAAATTTTAGCCTGGATTGTATACTACCCATGATTCTTGTATTGTAAGTATATTTTTGTACAGATTCAATGTATACATTGTATATTCTACACTTAACTCACTACTCAGATTGCATTGTCCTTTCATGATGCTAAATATGAGTGTGATTTCCTCAATCTCCTCCTCAACCTCTCTCCCTACAACAGGTAGACCGTGATACAACCACCAACTACCTTCTTCCTGACCACAGTCCGAACACCGGACAGGACCCCTCCTCCTCTAATGACACCAGGAACACCCTCACAGAGGAAGACAAGGAAGCTGGCAGACTGCCAATAGACGTAGTCTACCTCTGGGTTAACGGATCAGATCCCCTGTTCGTCAGGAAGCTCAACCACTACAAATCAGTGTTTAACCACGGTGAGCCACTATCTGAGAGTGCGGTGGGAAGGTCTCGCTTCACAGATAACGGAGAACTCTTCTACTCGCTCCGATCACTCCACATGTACGCTCCCTGGATACGCCATGTCTACATCGTGTCATCTGACGGCCAGGTACCCTCCTGGCTGAACCTCACCAACCCCCGGGTAAGGATCATCCCTGACTCCACCCTCTTCCGGAACAAGAGCCACACCCCCACCTTCAGCTCCCCTGCTATCGAGCTCAACCTCCACAACATCCCCGGACTGTCAGACAACTTCCTTGAGTTTAACGATGACTGGTACCTGGGTCAGGCCGTGACACCCGCTGACTTTGTCTCCGCTATCGGGGCCTACAAGATCCGGCAAGCGTGGCTGTCCCCGACCTCCTGCAAACCCACTGATGACAACTATGGGAGGTCGCTGTGTCATGTTAACGAGGTGTACGATGGGGTCTACGGTAAAGCAGCGAGGAGAGTCATAGCTCACGCGCCTCACATGTTCAACCGACACATCATCGAGGACTTCCGAGCAAGGTTAGAGAGGGAACTTCACTTTGTATTGGCTCAAAATTTTAATGTGAAATTCGCAAATTAATTAAACTCTAGCAGCAAATTTTCACTCACTAAATGGTCAGGTAAAATCTGGCCATTCCACCAAAAATGCACTAGTTACCTAATCCAACCCCTGTTCGCAGTTTCCCGCACGAAGTGGAGTTCACATCCTCCCACCACTTCCGCAGCCCAACAGATTTCCAGTTCCAGTTCTCATATTTCTACTTCCTGATAAACGAGCCCAGATTCCGTAGTCTCGTGGGATCGCTGTCTGCGGCAGATACCGACGCAGACAGCAACGTTTCGTGGGAGGAAATGGACAAATTCCTTGCCAGTGATCCCAATAATCCCGTGTCTGAGGACACGGTTTTGGAGCTACGAGACGCATTTGCAGACTGTCATAAAAGACAGAAATAGGACGTTCATCAGTATACGTGATTTGGTGTCATGCAGTGATATTTCCTACAAACTTGATCAGAAGATTGCGAGGAAGCAGAAATACAAACACGAGTTAGTTCGAGGAGGAAGACGTGTTTTTCAGTCCCGTATCTAACGACATATCCGAACTTATCAGAACATTTAACCACGTCCGGACTTTCCCGGTTAAGTTCGTATCTCTGAACGATGACAGAAACCACAAGGAACGTAATGACAACGAGATTTCAGAGGTTTACACGAGCTTTTTAAAGGCGATGTTCCCTATTCCTAGCCCGTTCGAATTGCCCGAGGGCCAACGAAATGAATTTTACTACCTTGAAGATTTTAATTTATAACTTTTGTCCCCTTTCACACACCTTATTATCAGTATCGGTATTTATCCGTTTAACTTAATTTATATTTAATATTTGTGGACTTACCTATGAAAATATAATATTGATATTCAATAACTTTAAATGAAATGAAGACAGTAACATCCCGTGTAATAACTTTAAACTTTCAGCCTTAATAACTTCATCGCACTCATCAAATGTCTGAAACTGCAGTCCTGATAAACATTCCTAATAATAAAACATCATAACACGACGTGGACTTTGTCCCAGGATCATCTCCTCCTTGTAGACTTTCTGTGCTTTGGACTGGTCAGATGCCCCAATGTTTGACAAAGTCCGGGTTATCGTTGGGGACGGCTTGCGACGGACTTGAGTTATTGTCACCCTCCTACCTCCCGAGGGTTTCACAGGTTCCGGAGACTTAGACGGCCGAGTACCACTGTCCTGGCTCCGCGACGAACTGTCGGATTTACGGCGGGAGTGACTGCTGTCACGGCGCCGCGCAGCACTCCGCTTACCGGACAGGGAATCACTCGCGGTGACAGCACGAGACTCATCCACAAAATGACGAGCCACAACGTCGGACTGATCCGTATCCTTCTCATCGTCTCTGGTTCTGGAGTCACTCTGGCGGGTATCTTTATCCGAGTGACTGGAGCCCTGATCATCCTTGCCCCGTGATTCACTGCTCCTGCTCTTGTGACGGGATGTGTTGTGGTCCCTCCCTCGTTTCTCACTTTTAGAGCTGTGTCGGAGCGAGTATTTGTCTCGAGAGTGCCTCTTTCCGGGTGATTTTGCAGGACTTTTCCAGTGCTCCGACTCATGTGACTTCTCCCGTTGACTGTGGTCAGAATCACGAGAGTTCCGTGATGTTGACGATCGGTGGCGAGACCGGTGTTTACTGCTGTCTTTGGATTGCCTCGCTTCGTGAGATGATTTTCTTTTACGTTCAGAACTTCGCGGCTTTTCTTCACTTTTACGTTCAGAACTTCGCGGCTTTTCTTCACTTTTACGCTCCGAACTTCGCGGCTTTTCTTCACTTTTATGTTCAGAACTTCGCTGCTTTTCTTCACTTTTACGAGTTTTTGATTCCGAATGTTCAACATCCTCACTGTTGGTAACTTCTTTTCTTTCTGATTTCTTGGCCTTTTTCGACCGCCTTTTTTCTGAGTCGGAACATTTCTCAACAACCTCAGAGTGTTTTTCTTCCTTATGTTTTGCCCTTTTTGAAGTCTTATCTGATTGAGATGCTGACTTTGACTCAGATCTTGAATTTCTATCATTATCTTTGCCTTTAGACATTTCGGATTTTTGTTTATCCACATCATCCTGCTGAGTCTTGGCAACTTTAGGTGACTCACCTTTACCCTTGAATGGAGGTTTATCACTCTTTTCTCCTGGCGAAGAAGCTTCAGGTTTTGATTGGACAGCTGCTTTGATAGCATCTCTTCTTCTCTTAAGATCTTCCTTGCTACAACTGTACCTTTTACACCCGGGGGAGGTAGGGATGCCGTCAGGATCATCTTCTTCAGGGTCCAGCTCTCCTGGTTCTTTTTCGTTGTCTGATTCACAAGACCGCTTACGGTAGTTTGCCCTGGAGCAGCGTCTTTTACGAGACATCGCCAATGAATCAGACACCGGAGGGCTGGGGGTTGAGGTGATCTCTGTGCTTGGCGGCGATGTCTTCTCAGCCACATTCTGAGGTGGCTCACTTGGCGGCGTAGGGACACGAGGTGGAGGGTCAGTAGGGAGAGGAGGAGGAAGTGGTGGGGCCACATCGGGAGGCTTACTGAGCTCAGTGGGTGGCGTGGAGGCAGGTGAAATGGGTGACAGAACCGGCATGTTAGTTACACTCGATACACTGTTCCCAGAGGATTCTCTGCTTCGCTTTATGATGCGAGACACCCCAGCAACTACCGTCATGAGGTTTGCAGGGGTGAGGATATCAGTGCAGCTCACCAGGGCGTCTATAGCTGCAGATACAGGGGGTTCTGTTGATGTCGGAGACACCTTCGGTAAGGATGTCACTTTGTCAGACTTCAAAATGGCATCTACTGTGTCGGTAAGTCGTGTTTTCCGAGCCATTTTATCTGCCGACGAGGAACCAGAAGTCTTTCTGCTCCTCAGAAGTGGATTGGCTGGCACCTTCTGTTCACTGCTTTCCCCGCTCATTTCACTTCCTTCTCCCTGAGAAGAAGGGTGCCTCTTCTTGCTGAGTCTCGACATCAGAGTCTCGTCGAATATGATCAGTTTCTCAGGTTCAGGATGATAGAACAGCTTCCTCTGTTCCTCAGATATCCCATCCTCAGAAGTGTTGCTAGTGGTGGATGAGACCTTGGCATCGCAGTTACCAGGGACAGCTTCTGACTTGGATTCGGAAGTGTTTTCAGGATGCCCAGCCTCATTGGACGAAGTGACCGTTTCGTCCTGATGTTTCAGAGATTCAGCGGCTGGTTTATTTCCCTGGTATCTAGCTAGCCTTGGGTCTCGTGGAGGTTCTTTGGTATCCAATTTCGCGACATCTGGACCGGGGAAATCGAAAGGTGACTGATACACATTGCTGGGATTGGGAGTGGTTTTTCTCTCTGAATCTGCAGCTGCTGAGCAACCAGAGACTTCCCCTTTGCTCTGCATCACGGGAATCACAGCAGTGGCAGCACACGTCACCTCAGTCTTGATCGCTGATCGGTTCCGGGAAGCATCAACTTTCATTGGGGTGACCCCTGGCATGAGAAAAAGGGTCGAGGTGGGAGGGGCATCGGGTCCAAATTCAGGAAAAGCAGTTGACTGATTAGGATTGAATTTGTTATGGGATGTAGAACTGATCTCCACTGTTTCCCCCTGGATGGGGACATCAGATTGGACATTGCTCTGCGTTCCAACTCGCGACTTCACTTCATCAAGAAAGCTGTTCGGACTCAAAGACCCTTTAATGGAGCATTCCTGCAGGGTGAATTGCTGGTGATGTTGCTTCATGGGGTGGTTGACCTCGCCACCTTTCTCTGTGTTTGGTGGTATGTGTTGAGCATCCGGTACCTCTGGAGAGGATGAACTGAGCGAAGCAAAGGACTCGTTGCTCTTCATTCTGCCGCGAGTATTGTAGGGTGCTGGTCTGGCAATCGATTGGCCTTCATTTTTAGGTGATTTCAACACCAAGGGAGCTCGTATCTCGTCTATTCGGGTCGGGTGCATAAGTTGTTTGCTTGACACTGAAGACTGAGCGGTGGATGCCATTCCACGAGTGACATTAGGGAGCGGGTGACTTTGAGCAATAGGTGGTGTCACGTACATGCTGGTGTGATGTTGATTAGGATCCCTCGGAGGGGGAGGGGATGGTGTCATGGGAGAGGCTACTGCTTGACTTGACACGCAGGGTGACATAGTGGGTGTCACTGGGGAGGCTACTGTTTTCTTGGAGTCAGTGTTCCAAGTCATACGGTCTGATGTGCACGATCTGGTCAGCATGTCGGGTAAGTATGACGCCAGATGGGGGGCGAAGGTCGGGGGGTTCACCAGCTTGTCATTAGGGGGTGTTCTCAACTCTGTCTTGATAGCTTTCTTATTGCACATTATAGCAGCACGAGCCGAGGGGTAGGTGTTGTTGTTGTTATTGTAAGGGGGCTGGAGGGGAATATCTCTGACAAAGTGACTTGTGGTCTTCTAGAATGGACGGATTTACCTGGTGCCTCAATCATTGCCTTCTGATGAGTAGGCTTTTTGTAGCTTTGTCCTTGTTTTGAGAAGATGGCTGGTTGTTTCGGGGAAGATATCTGTAGGTTGAGGGACTTCTGGTTGTACCCTGGTGAAACTGAGGGGCTGCTATTCAGGGGGCCGGACAACACAGCAGATTTGCCAGGAGGAGGAGGGAAGGCGGACGGGAACTGGTAGTTCTGACTGGGAACCTCCTCATTGGAGTCTGTCTCTGAGTTAGAGGCTCCCTGATCGTAGCCCTTGCCATTGCCAAACGATCTGGCCTGAGCTGCGGATACCGCACTCAAGACATCCAGAGTGTTGTTTGGGTTGCCAGTGTACAACCCACTGGTGCTAGGACCCGGACTGCAGCTATCCTGGTTGGTGTCCATGGGCTCGGGTGTTTCAGGAGTTTTCCTGATTTTCTGAGGTGGTGGATGTTTCTTCCTCAGGTCCTGGACAGCATGCTGGACTCCCTGGAATGCTGAACGGGGCACCACGTTAGGGGTCACCAGGACCTGTTTGTTTTGTTGCGGCTCCAGACGTAAGTCCCACGGGTGTCCAGGTGGTAATCTATCGGGATTAGCTGGTGGCACATCTGGTTCTATCATCCTGGGTTTCAGCCTCGGATCACTGTTATCTGCAGATGAGGGTTCTGATGAGGGCGGAGGGTGAGTGGTCGGTTGCTTGGACGCTTTCCCGGTCATCTCGTTGTATTGCGACAACTTGATGGGGCGTTTCCTCTTCTCTGCAGAGGAAGCACTCGAAGACCTCTGCCTGGACTCCGGAGGTGGTGGTATCTCGCTGGTCCTAGGGTGAGGATGTTTGGAGGCATCAGACGAGTGCCGGGAATCACTGGATCTCATCGTAGGGTGTCGGGGTTCAGGCTTCCTCAGCTCCTGAATGTGAGGGTCGGCTTGCTGGGACCTGCCATGCTCCATAGGGTTGGTGTAGGGCATCGGAACCACCTTCATCAGACTTGGGATGGGTTGGGAGGAGGAGGAAGAAGGTTGGGGCAGTCTCTGACTTGACGAGGTCTGTTCTTGCAGCTTCATCAGTCGTGTTACTTCTGATTTCAAGCTAGTATTCGCCCGCTTTTCTACGTCGTAATATCTTTTAGCTTGCAGGTACTCAGCCTGCAATGAATGATTTCATTTTGACTTATTCTGGATTTCAGATATCTTTATCGAAACAGTCATAATTTTGGTTTCGAAAAAAGGAGATGAAAATAAAAAATAAGTTTTATATCAAGCGGCTGCTTGATTATTGAAATTACCTGTTGAGTATCTAGAAGATCCTTGAAAGTTTTCTTGTCAGCAGCATGAGCCATCTTGACGGCTTCCAACTCAGCCTTGAGCCGCTCTATCGCACTGTCCTTGGAATCTCGACCAGGTGTGTTCGAGACCTGGATGCTGGCATTGGCAGTGTTGGAGTGCGCGGGGGCACTGTGCGCGGCGGGAGCACTGTGCGCGGCTCCACTGTGCGCGGCGCCACTGCACGTGCAAACTTCTTTAGCGGGAGGGTGGTTCCTCAGGACTGACACACACTCCTTGACACCGTGGTACAACAGGTTCTTTATCTGAAGTTAGTACATAATGAGACAGGCTGCTCAAGGTGGTTTTAATCATGAAATCATGATCGCACAGAGCGCTATGTTTGAAGATAAATAGTTAATTATTGTAACGTGAGGCAAAAATGATATTGAAAATAGTAATAGTAGAAGAACCTGTAGCTTGTCCTCTTGATTCAGATGGTTCTTAGAGAGGTGACGAATCTCTTGTGTGTGCTTCAAACAGAATGATACCCTCTGAAAGATTATAACAAAACATGAGAAGAGATCACAAAAGATGAAGGAGAGACTTCATTTGAACCTTGAGGTATTCGAAAGCTTTTCACCGATTTGACTGATGCCATACCTCTGGAGATACGAAGTCCTCAGCTATCTTGATGCAGCTCTGTAAGTTTCTGACTTGATGTGGAGCCCCGGCTGGTATCATCACAGCGTCACCCTCGCACTGGGCAATAGGCCAACCCTTCACTCCGTACTCCTGCAAAGGAAAACATGGTGAGGGAATGCCGGAAAAATCTTCTTCTCTCGCTATCTTTCGCGAAACAACGCTTTATCATGTCATAATTTCTGTGATATTAGCCGGTGCGTGCATTGGACCAGTTCCCAGTTATTAGACAAAGAATCAGCTGAGATCACAAATTTTAATTTCAACATCCCCCACTGAGGTAAAAATTCACCTGCCATATCTGATAATACATCACACTCTTCTATGTACCTGGAAGAGTCGTTTCCTCATGTCCTTGTCCAGGTACATGGCCTGGTCGTGTATAGGATCGTGTCCCGTGGGTAGAGTTTGTCCGTTCTCATTCAGCACTTTGTGGATGAAGTGTCGGATCTTGTCGATGTCGTTGGGATGGAAGATGTGCCAGAGGGCTCCTAACTTACACCTGTCACGCCGAATACGGTCCAACTGCAAGGGGAAATGTGCTATTGAGGGTCGGCATGAAACGGAAGTGGGTAAAGGGAATGGGGATTGGGGACACGTATCCCGCAATCAATAATCAGTTAGGTACGCTTTAGGTACGTTTAGAATAGGCAATAGGCACATGAAATCTACAATCTACATTTTCATACTCTTTCTATTTGAATATTAAATGGCCATGAGAGACGATAACTCGATTACTGATCATAACTGCCTGTCATCGGTATCTTCACAAATCTCTCTCAACGTGTACACTTTGCGCTTCAAATAGGTGGACTCTGAAAAAAGCAGAATTTGAAGCTGCCATCCCAACCATAGCTGCCGACTCTTGGAAATCCTTTGGGAGGGCACTTTTTTGCCCCATTTGGGAGGGCAAATAGCGTTGAAGGGAGGGCAATTCCCGTGGGTGTATTTGAGAAAATATATGGCGACCTTTTTTTTTTTTTTTTTTGGACGTCGCCTGAAAATTGAATCCGAGATAGTGCTTATTAGGTAAATTTTCACATTTGTAGGTAGATTTTCAGAATTTTAGATTTTTCGGTAAACTATACATAAATTTTAAAGGATTAGTAGGTAAATTTTCAAAATTGGTTTGAGATAGTGCTTGATAGGTAAATTTTCAAAATTGATCCGAGATAGTGCTTGGTAGGTAAATTTTCAAAATGAGCCTTTTTTTTTTAGGGAACGACTAAAAATGTGATCCGAGATAGTGAATATTAGGTAAATTTTCAGAATTGGGAGTAAATAATCAGAATTATAGGTAAATTTTCAGATTTGCCCTCCAAAAAGGTGGGCAAGGTCCGAAAGGAGGGCAAATGGAGGGCATGGGAGGGCAGTTCGGCAGCTATGATCCCAACCCTTACCATCTATAAAAAGCAAAATTCAAGCAATCTTTCAATGATCCGAGTTTCTCAGGCTGTATCTGTGTATTTTCAATCAACCACTCACCTGAGTTGGTAGCTTTGACGTCATCGTCGTAGTTGATGACGACATCCTGCGACTCCCCAACGTACATGATGATGTTCACAGCGTCCGAGATGTCGATGTGAAGTACCGTGCTCCCCTCTGATTTGAAGAGGGGGTGAGATACTTGATTCGGTAGTGAGGGATGAATGAGAGAGGGTGGATTTATGAATTGAGATTGGGATTGCGGGTATTTTCGATCTGATTTCAGGACAAAACAGACTGCTGTGCAATCAAGATCTACACTTTTAAAGTTTTAGCGCCAATGCCATAGAACAGAAAAACATGCGAAATATCAAATATTTCACAAATCCCCCTAACTTTGCTAAAAGGATATTTTTACCGTTAGGGTTGTTAGCATTGCTGTACGCGATGTACATCTTGGGACCGAGGTCTGGGGTGCAGTATATGTTAGGCAGGTATCGTGCTATGTTGTACAGTCCATCCCGGTGAGTGTAGTTCTTCATGGGGAGCACCTTCATGAAATCCTCGTACCTAAAACACGTGAGTGTGATACACAAATAACTAATCTGGGAGATGTAACATGTGACCCCCACCAGTTGTGGCTTTGAGTGGGATACAATTTAAAAAGCCCAATTTCAAGAAATCAATTAACGAGATAAGGAGATAATACTTAATCAACATGCGATTTTACCACTGCGGTAGTTTTTCTTTGAAATCCCACGTTGTGGGCCAGTCCTTGAGTTTCAGCACCATAGGATCGCCGTTCTCATTCCTGAGCCTCTCGTTCACATCCTCGAAACCATCGAAGAAGTCTTTGAGGGAGATTCTGTGTACTTCGAGTGTGGTGGTGTTCACTACCCGTTCTCTCTCGTGTCCTGGAAAGGGAGGATATCAGTAGGGTCATGGGTCATAGTGGGACTCAGTTTGGTTCAAGCCCGGTGTGGGTAGGGATGGAAAGCTAATCGAAAGAATCAGCCATCAGGTGAACATGGCAAGGAAAGATCAATCCCCGTTCCCTGCCAAGAATAATCCGATCACAATGATGCTAATGTTTTTATATGAGCGCTTAGAGTATCGGGTTTCAGTGTATAAATAGCGTGACAGTGTAAGTCAACAAATACAGGGATGTACCTACTTACATGACACACATTGATCACTGAATACTGATTAGGTTATTAATGTTAATGTTATCGATTTTCCATGTATTTAACAATATGATTATCACAAAGATGCACACCAAAATAAATTGACTGCCATTTTTGGACGAAAGACATCAGTGTGTAATGTGTATTTATACCTACATTAAACATTTCTTATGAACATCTTGGATCCTAGTTCCTACCGAAGTGTTTGCTGAAGCTCTCCGGGGTCCAAAGACCGGAGTTAATGCCTCCCTGTAGCCCGTACACCACCACAGCATTGCCCTTCTGATGGAACTTCTGGAAAATGGGCGTATTCCGCGGGTCCTGCCCGTCTTTCAGGGCCAACACTTGACCGTTGCAGATCAAATCGTGAGGGGTCTCTGGAGGCGAGAGAATGGGTTGAAATGGGACTTCTGGGGAACAATGAGTGAAGGGGTTGCATGGGGAGAAAAGAAGCCTTAAACTTGAAGGGAGGGGGTACAGCTGAAAATTTATATCTGTAAGTGTGGCAGTTATAATGAAATTAGTTTTGGGTCAACCAATGAAAACATTGCGTATTAGCTCAAAACTCAGTATACGGGAGTATGGAATGTAAGAATGTAACTAACCGTCAGTTGGGCAGATTGTGAAAGGTAGGTTGGTAACACTGATACAGTGCATGTCTTTTATCGCTTCAACAGATCCACAAAGCAGTCTTACCGCTGGCAAATAGTTGTATTACATTCTTAATAATACCATGTCACTTCTTTATTACTACAACCGTTCTCACACAGATTTATTTCATACGAATTTTATGCAAGAATTCCGCGGCTATACTTCAGTCCTACATGAGATACCATACAATGCTCATAAACGTGGTATTGCAGCAGTTATTTGATTTAGCAATATTAGACTTATTTTAGGCAGACTGCCAAAGATGTCCCAAGGAGTTCATGGCTTTAGAAACTATACAAGTGATCATAGTTGAAATTAAAGGCCGATGGATAGTGCATGAAAGTACATGAAGAGCAATTTGTGCACTGTTATTCTAGCAATTTTATACCGAATCCACAAGATTTCAAAGGACTGCGACTCAAAAATTAGTTTATTTTCAATCCCAGCTAAAGTCCATTTCCTCATGATTGATATACAGAAATAGTGTCAGTAATAATTGATTAAGCAGTAAAACTAGTTACCTCTTGGTGGAATGGTCACACAAGTCTCTAGAGAAGTCAGATTATGGGCACTTCCATCACTACAGTCGACTAGACTTGCCGAAACATACCCTGGAACGTTCAAATTGTCAGATCCGCGAATTTTACCGCACCAACCTACACCATTATACTGGCGACGCGCGCGAAATTGTGTACTCTCACTGCAAATGGCCTGAAAAATAGTGTGCTTTTTTGCGCATTTGTTTATGCGCGGCGACATGAAACGATGTTCAGTGCACTGCGTAGCACAAATTGTATTTCATGAATACAATTGCGGTAAGGAACATCAATATTTGATTATTTGCCAATCCTACTTCGCAGACAATCTTGGAAATCCTTTCTGAAAATAGATTAGTGATGAAAAGACGTTAGAACTGTGGCTGTACCGATGGTAGCAGCCGCTTACTTTCATCCCACCGGTAGAGAACCAACCGTCATGGCTTCCATCCAACCACCATCGTCTTTCATGTCCATACCTATACACACCTCCCAAACATGTCCAGTCTCCAATGCTGTCTAATTTACACAGTCCTAGGGAGAGGAAGGATACTGGCATGCGTGCCCTTGTCCTGGCGTGCGACTCATGTTCAACTGTTAACATGATAGCAACTAGCCAGACCACGGTTATTTCTGCGTGTTTCTCCCTCTGACTTCCTCCATTTAACTGATGGTTATATGCAGGGTGCATTGGCCGTCTTTGCCATTACCAAAGACGGCACCAACAAGACACCCTTCCACCCACTCAACCTTTAACCCTCTTGTTGGGGGTCATTTAACCTGCTTTCTAACTTAGAGAGAGGGGGACAGGCAACTCTGGCGTGTGCACAGTATTTGTTAAAGTGTTAAGGAACAACTGTCCAGTGTCCGTACTGTCATAGAGTCTCAACCATAGCTTCATTGTCAAGGGGGGAGTAAAAAAATTCAGCCCGGGGAATTGGACCCAGGATGAAGCTATGGTCTCACTCAGGTGGTTCACAAAACTACTGAAATGTAATAAGAATTCATTAATATTAAATCGCTCCAAGAATAAAATATAGATTAGGTAGGAAATAACCTGCGAGTCTGTCCCTGTAACAATCCATGCAGATAACGTATCCACACCGGGGGCAAAACAAGTGAATGTTGAATAGAGTGGTCGAGCAGGTATCACATAACTCTCTCACGTTCTTCATTTGCTGCTTCATTCCTGGAGGAGAATTTACTTGTGCGCTGTACCAGTAATATATACTACATAATCATGATATTATGATATACATTTACAAGTTGAAAAGTCACCCCCACCTTGCAGCAGAAAACCATAAAACTATAAAAGTTGGCTGAAAATTACAGTTCACAGTTATGTTTGAGTTATCCCAGTTGTTATTTTTAGTTCACAGTTGACAGATATGCTTGAGCAATTCCAGTTGTTTATCATGGCCTTTAGAAATGTAAAACACAACAGAATAACAGATAATGCTAAACCAATACTCACGTATGTTAGGATCGTTCTCCAGTTCCCATAGCTCAGTCGTCATCATCTGGTTGAAGTGAGGTAAGCAGTGCCGTAGGATGTACTTTGCAGCCTCAACCTCCAGCTCAGCTACTGTGTTTTCTGAAAATATAGTCTAACTTTAGCTAACCCTGTGAACGTGTGGGGCACCAAATGTCATGGTTATGTCTGAGTCGTAAAATATCAGGCCTGATAATGAAATTATGGAATCCAAAACACGAAACTATTGGCACACGATCCCCGTTAGATTTGAACATTACTAAAATTGGAATATCATAGAAAGTGTACCAAATAATATATGGTAAATACACACTTGGGTGTGTATCACTACATTAATTCCACGAGCTAGGATGGAATTCATGCAATAAATGCACGAGCCATGAGTGCATTTATTGGAGTAATTGCACGAGCTTGCGAGTGCAATTACGATGGTAATTTACACACCGGAAGTGTGTATTTACTGTATTATTACTCCTGCCGTATACGCATCAATCAAAGTAGACGGTTTGAAACTTTAAGTATTCGAACTCAATGTTTTATGAAGAATGGGTACACTATTTCATAATTGAAACAGGCGAGAATTTTGGGACAATCAGAATCACATCATCATCGTATCAGTCAATTCAGAATAAGTTCAAAAGTCCAAATGATACAACCAGCGCCTCAGCATTGATACATACTGTTAGTGTATGACGTAGTGTATATATGTACTTTACAAAAATTTTGTTATGATCTTTCGTTGCCATAAAAAACATGACTCATGAAAGTTAAGTACTCAATCGAAAACAAAACAATTCACACCACAAACATTAATAACGACTACAATCTTATGCGGATCTCGTATAGAATCTGGCCTTAAAGAAAAACACGATCACATTTGAATGTAGTCAGCTAAATCTTTAGAATGTATCAAAATTTATGTATGTACCTCAGTTGAACAAAAGCATTGCACCATAATCATTATCTTCATCCTGATCTTAAATAAGAAACGAATACGACTGATAGAAATGACGGCGCACAGAAATAATGCAAATGAAATTGATAAACGGAGCAATACACCATATATGGCGCCACAATCTCTGCGTTATATCTAAGACTAGATAAATAAACATTGAAAACATGGATGGAGTTATCGCCTGTCTGGGTGGCGCTTTCATTTAGGTATATAACTATGTTCCTTTTATCTATTTTATCTTTAATCTTGTGTTGCCCTATAGTAACGCTTAGACATTTCTTATTTTATATATTGTGCTCCTATTTACTTTATCTTGTGCTACCGAATGTACCATTTAAAATATATCATATATCGTACCGAACATATTGTGCCCTTATCGCTATTTTATCTTGTTTACAGTATATATACTGCAGTTAAGAATAAATTATATCGAATCGTTTTATATGAAAAGTGCGATAACAGATATCATGGGAGCTTATTATTCTCAATTTACATCCTCACAGAAATAGCAAATAGGATAGGATCGTGAGAATGGCCGTTTCAGAAAATTTGTAGTAATTCAACAGTAGTAATTCAACAGTTGGGAATAGTAATTCAACACTTGGAATAGTAATTCAACAGTTGAGTGTATAGTAATTACAACAGTTGAACAACTGCTGGGTACGGTGATATTATGATTAATTTTTCTCAAAATTCCAAAAGTAATTACACTTGGCAGGGTAATAATAATAATAAACGTCGACTCACTGGAAGGATTCAGCTGTTGATGTTCACAGACTGACAACTCTCAAAGTCGAATACCATCAGCCTACTCTCCTTCTTTCACCAGTTCCTGAAGAGGAGGAACCTGCAGGTTTCTCTGTCCATTTCCCGGGTTGGTGGAGGAGGAGGCACAGTCCAGACAGAGAGGGATCCAGTTCAGGTACTGGGAACACCGAGGTTCTGCATAAAGGGAACCCCTCACTCTCCTTTGGTTACTTCCTCGAAGCGCACCTGAGGAGGACATGGTGTCATTTAGGATACTGAGAAATTGGATTAATGTACAGGTTACTAGGTATTGGGGTGATCTGTAATGAAAATAGAGGCTACATTAGATACGGCTCGTTAATTAATTTATGAGAAAGGTATAAAACAAGTTTCAATAACTAAATGCAAACTTATAGCAAACAGATTTCGAGGCATATTGTACATTGTACAAAAAGCACAGAAGAACTGATCAATTATTGCCTGATGAACTGACCTGTCAATTTATTAATTATCCGAGACCTGTTGTTTCATGAAAGTTGAATCCTTAGACGATCTGATCTGAACACCTCAAAATTTAACTCCTGTACTTGGAACATGTCATAGGGATGAGACTTGACTCACTGAGACAGAGATATCAGAGCCATCCCAATAGAAACAGCATTCAGGTACGAAGGAATTCGAATGCAGAAGCTTGAACACCAGAACCATAACTATCAGCAAGATTATTCCCCATCAACGCTTTCTGCAACTTGCAGATGCTACGAATACTATTCAAGGCATGGCAGTCAGAAGATGTCGTACAACTTGTAAGAAGGGATGTAAGGTCTTCTTCTCAACAGGTCCTCGGTTAGGGATGAACCCGAAGCATTCTCTGAGACCAAGGCATTGGATCTTCTTGTAGTGCATGTAAATCTCTCCCTTGGATGTAAAGGAGTCGAAACAAAAGCAACATTTGTAGGGGTTTACTCTCGGTATTTTGGACAGAATAAAATTATAGAGCTTCGAATGGCATTTTGGGTCCACAGTTTCAGTGACCAAGAGCAAGTTACCTTCATTCAAAGTAGGATACTGGTCCCTGATAAAGGCAACTGTTCGCTTGTACGCATTGATAAGCTCATTCTTAATGACATCCCCATCAACCTGATCAGCTGCTTTTGCAGTGCAGAGCATGTCTTGAAGGATCCTGCACTCAAAGGTAGCAATGTGATACCGCACATCATCAATTGACAGGAACACGATGTCACACAGCAAACATGTTTTGGAGGCTGCAATCTTGTCAGCAATAGCGATCTGATTGGTAAGAAATGCAGGTGATGTACCATACATGAGTTTAAATGACTCTGGAGTACTTTCATACCGAGGGTATATCTTCAGAGTTGCGTTGATTGATTCTTTGACTTCCTTCTTCAAAGCAGGAGATATAATAGCTTGTTTGTCAATATCACAGATACCAGCCCTGTTGATAATGTGGCTGTATTGACACTGAATAAACCGCTTCAATTCGAACAAGTCTGTGACAGTGAATGAAGCTTGGATCATCCCTCGGTTATCTTTCTTACACACCATCTTCCTGTGAAAGAGGAGATAAGACTTAAGCTCTGGACAAAAGTTCTCAGCAGGCTCTTCAAACCAAAGATGACGATCAATCAGTTCAGCGGCAACGTTGCAAGCATTACATATGTTAAGGTTGGAGCTTTCATCGAAAGTAAACATTTCCCTGAGCCCAAGCTTTGAGTTGCTTGAAGTTGCTCAGCAGCATTGTTGTTTTCGCTGAAATATTTCTTCATGTTTGACGAGGAAATAACAGCCCTGGGGTCCTGCTCGAATATGGAGGAGTAAACTTTGATGATATCCAGCATCTTATCAGTTTTACCCATATTCCCAGTGCTGCACTTCTTCCACTCGTTCTTCACGAGGTTTATCACAAACATTATTGTAGGGCACTTGAAGAAAAGCAGGTGGAGTAGAAGGTGGTCAGCAGACTTCAGATCCATGAAACAGAAGGAACAAGTAGAAGATTCATTGCCAATGACAAATGAAATCAGATTGCTGTGCTTGGCATAATTTTGAGGAGAGTTTACAAGGAAGTCTTCAAACTCTTCATGATCGAAGAAGGCACTTGACTTCGATTTTGTTGATGCTTTAAACAAGAACAGGACTTTTCGAATGTGATGAACGAAGTCAAAACTGACAGATCTATTGTTGTTAATCACTATTCTTGTGGGTGCAGGGCAAGGCTTGAAGAGATGGTTAAACTTGTAAACTTCATCCATCAAACACAAGAAATTCTTGAGATATGCACAAGCACCAAGGGCCAGGTGATTGTTAAGGTTGATAAAGTTGGCATCAGACTCATCTAGACCACAAAGTGGACAGACAGATCCATTTTTCTTCTTTACAACTTTCTTTGCCCAGGCAAAGAATTCTTGGAAGATACTTGCTTCTTCTACAGTTAATTCTTCTTTAAGTTGTAAAGACTCTTGTTCTGCTCCGTCAAACAGTACCTTTTTAACTTTCTCTGTAATGTCAAGATTTAAGAACTTTTCGATCACCAGAGTTATGTACTCACTGATATGATCTTTTGTAAGATTTATAGTCAAGTCGCCCCTCAGTATTGCCTGCTTGATAATGTAAGAACAGTGTTGGGTTACAATATTCAAGGGAGTCTGAACGTCCCACTCACAATAGTCAATAAGACTGTAGATCTGGTTACACACTGGTCTGATACTTTTGCATGATATGTAAACGATATGTTTTAGCAAATTCTTCTCATTATTGAAGACTGTCGTGCAGAAGGGACATTCAGTGGAGTTTTGTCTCCCACTCAAAACTTCTTCTGCCCAGTTCTGTTGGTGCTCTTCTATTTTCAGGGCAACTGCAGCATCTTTGGGTGTTTTATAGAACTGAAGAGTGAAGTTATTATCCAGTGATTTGAAATAAACCGCATTTTCCAGCAGCTTACATGCAAGATCGTCAGTTAGTATTGACTGTTGAAGCATCATTTTCCTGGGAACTTTCTGGAATTGCATAAAACTTTGGAAGCAAACTGTCACTCTTCTCATTTCTTCAACATTACCAGGGGACTTCCAGACATTCTTCATGTGTGATTTCATATCTCTGTAGAATTTCAAGAGAAATGGACACAACGCAAAAGAAATGTGATGCTTTAGTACGGCTGGGTTCTTTATTGGAGCATAACATAATGGACATTCGGATGCCCTTTGAATGATGTTGTCAGTAATGCTTTCCATGTACATGAGAATAAGAGGAGCTTTATCTTCTTTGAGAAACCTTAGATCATTGAAATCATGCTCAAATCCCATGGCATAGTAATTTAGAAGACAATAGTAGTACAGGAAGGTCCATGATGTTCCAACCTTTTGAGATGTTGCATGAATATATGGCTGATTATGAAATAAAAGGAATGATCTAAAAACAACACACGCATCAAATAAATGTCTTTTGTCTAAATAGATGTCAGTATCTGCTGTTTCAGTGTTCTTTACCTGGTCACCACAGAACATACAAACACCTTTCAGGGCAGGGACACTATTCCTGTGGAAGTACTTCTTTGAAAATATGTCTTTGGCGACTTCTGGGCTCACATTCTTCTCTTTCAAACTGTCAGGCTTGATGGAACCATTTTCAATGGGGTGACAAGAATTTATGCCGACTACACACTCAACGAATATTGATTTGAATGAAGTACATGTAGATACAAAATGATTACTGAGTGACTTTTCTGAACCAAATCTTTGATCACACAGGAGGCAAGTGTTGGTCGTGTCAGAGTGCTGTTTTAGCCATCTCCAACACTCATCAACAACAAAATCCATGAATGAGCCATGATTATCCTTTGAGTCACTGTTCATTAGTTCAACCTTCTCCTTGAAAGTACGACAAATTGATTTAAGTGAGGCAATTATAGTTGATTTCGTAGCTTGTTTTTCTTTGTTGCTGTTCTTCTCACGCATTGCCTCAATTGTACCGATTTCTGACATGAATTTCCATCCACTTGTTTGACATGAGCTATCTTTCAGTTCAATCTTAGGCTTCCTGGACCGACCTTTCAATGCTGCTTTTTGAACAACTTGGGCATCAAGTTGAGGTGGTAACACCGGAATATCAACCTTAGTTGCAGTTCTTTGCTGTTTGGTGACCTGCTTAGACTTACTTGCGATAGCTCTTTTACCTGCTCCTCTTTTGGTAGATTTTGATGGAGCTGGTTTGATAGGTGCAGGTTTTATGGGCACAGGACTGAGTATGCTTGCTTGATACTGAGGTATTGTTGCAAACAGAGTTTTACCCTTGTTACCCTGGGTAGATGGTTGCAAGGGCTGCAGTTCATGGTGCTGATTAGGAAGGTTTCTGTTTGGTTGAGTAAGATTAATTAACGTTGGCAATGAACTAGAAGATAATGTGGACGGTCTGCCATGTCCATCCACACCAGTCCTATCATTGGCTGAATTTACAATGAAAACAGGGTTAGAAAGAGTGAATGGGGGAACAGCATAGAATGGAACACCTTCTTGTGGAGGATTATTATTCTTTACACTTTCATCACTTTCCATGTCATCGTTTCTAGTTTGATGAGAAACAGTTACAAATAAGGTTATTTCGATAAAACATCTTTGTAGAATTAAAGTTATTGATCATGATGGTGCTACAATTTAACCTTATAAAAGCAATATTCAAGATGGATTTCGGTGGTTACATTTCTTTTAGATACTCAGTCTAATTAAAATTCTCAAAATTTAGAATTTTATTATCATAATTCACACATGTAATGACTTCATAGGCAGTAACAGACATATTGAACTTGTTTACAACCAATGACTTCTATTATTTCTATGACATGAGCATCTAACAACTGTGATGCCAAAGTATCTGTGTCTGCATTGCCAAAGATTTTCTTATTCCTAAATTCCAAGACAATTTGTAATCTCATGCCCATGACCGATTGCAATTTAGTCAAGGGACAAAGGTTAAAGATAATTCAAATAATCACTTAACTATAATCACAGTTTTAAAGGTGAATTACTAATTATGAAAATAGTTGGACATGATATAAATATATTAACAGGCTCTGTAGGCAGGGGTGTAGCCACATTTTTGAAAGGGGCGGCGAGTTACATTTAAAACCTGTTTAATGTTTTACTTTGCTGGCTCAAAGCTCTCATTTTATCAAAATGAAAAAAATATTCGTATCACCTGTTCAAGGGAGGCAGCCGCCTGTGTCGCCTCCCCTGGCTATGCCTCTGTCTGTAGGTATGATCTAGGAATAAAAACATCATACACAGTTTCCTGTATACTTGGCTGAGTGGACAGTGTAGTTATCTGATTGTGTAGCTACTCTGATTGTTAAATTGCAGAGTAGCTACACAAAAATTTGAATACCGACTAAAAAGCAACAACTTTCAGCAAAATTTTTCTAAATTTTTCATTGATGATGGATGAAGTTTACAAGTTTAACCATCTCTTCAAGCCATGCCCCTGCAACCCACAAAATTGTGATAACAACAATAGATCTGTCAGTTTTGACTTTGTTCATCACATTCGAAAAGTCCTGTTCTTGTTTAAAGCATCAACAAAATCGAAGTCAAGTGCCTTCTTCGATCATGAAGAGTTTGAAGACTTCCTTGTAAACTCTCCTCAAAATTATACCCAACACAACAATCTGATTTCATTTGTCATTGGCAATGAATCTTCGACTTGTTCCTTCTGTTTCATGGATCTGAAGTCTGCTGACCACCTTCTGCTCCACCTGCTTTTCTTCAAGTGCCCCACTATAATGTTTGTAATAAACCTCGTGAAGAACGAGTGGAAGAAGTGCAGCACTGGGAATATGGGTAAAACTGATAAGATGCTGGATATCATCAAAGTTTACTCCTCCATATTCGAGCAGGACCCCAGGGCTGTTATTTCCTCGTCAAACATGAAGAAATATTTCAGCGAAAACAATAATGCTGCAATGCTGAGCAACTTCAAGCAACTCAAAGCTTGGGCTCAGGAAATGTTTACTTTCGATGAAAGCTCCAACCTTAACATATGTAATGCTTGCAACGTTGCCGCTGAACTGATTGATCGTCATCTTTGGTTTGAAGAGCCTGCTGAGAACTTCTGTCCAGAGCTAAAGTCTTATCTTCTCTTCCACAGGAAGATGGTGTGTAAGAAAGATAACCGAGGGATGATCCAAGCTTCATTCACTGTCACAGACTTGTTCGAATTGAAGCGGTTTATTCAGTGTCAATACAGCCACATTATCAACAGGGCTGGCATCTGTGATATTGACAAACAAGCTATCATATCTCCTGCTTTGAAGAAGGAAGTCAAAGAATCAATCAACGCAACTCTGAAAATATACCCTCGGTATGAAAGTACCCCAGAGTCATTTAAACTCATGTATGGTACATCACCTGCATTTCTTACCAATCAGATAGCTATTGCTGACAAGATCGCTGCCTCCAAAACATGTTTGCTGTGTGACATCGTGTTCCTGTCAATTGATGATGTACGGTATCACATCGCTACGTTTGAGTGTAGGATGCTTCAAGACATGCTCTGCACTGCAAAAGCAGCTGATCAGGTTGATGGTGATGTTATCAAGAATGAACTTATCAATGCGTACAAGCGAACAGTTGCCTTTATCAGGGACCAGTACCCTACTTTGAATGAAGGTAACTTGCTCTTGGTCACTGAAACTGTGGACCCAGAATGCCATTCGAAGCTCTATAACTTTATCCTGTCCAAAATACCGAGAGTAAACCCCTACAAGTGTTGCTTTTGTTTTGACTCCTTTACATCCAAGGGAGAGATTTACATGCACTACAAGAAGATCCAATGCCTTGGTCTCAGAGAATGCTTCGGGTTCATCCCTAACCGAGGACCTGTTGAGAAGAAGACCTTACATCCCTTCTTACAAGTTGTGTACGACATCTTCTCTGACTGCTATGCCTTGAATAGTATTCGTAGCATCTGCAAGTTGCAGAAAGCGTTGATGGGAGTCAATAATCTTGCTGATAGTTATGAGTTTTGGTGCTCGAGCTTCTGCGACTCCTTCGTTCCTGAGTGCTGTTTCTGTGGGATCGCTCTGATCTCTGTCTCGGTGATCAAGTCTCATCCTATGACATGTTCCAAGTTACGGGAGTTAAATTTTGAGGTGTTCAGATCAGATCGTCTGAAGGATTCAACTTTCATGAAGCAGCAAGGTCTCGGATCGTGTAAATTAACAGGTCAGTTCATCAGGCAATAATTGATCAATTAATCTGTGCTTTGTACAATGTACAATATGCACTCGAAATCTGTTTTGCTATAAAGTTGCATTTAGTTATTGAAAGCGGTTTATACCTTTCTCATAATTAATTAACGAACCGTATCTAATGTAGCCTCTATTTCATTACAGATCCACCCCAATACCTAGTAACCTGTACAGTAATCCAATTTCTCAGTATCCCTAATGACACCATGTCCTCCTCAGGTGCCTTGCCTCGAGAAGTAACTAAGGAGAGTGAGGGGGTTCCCTTTATGCAGAGGTACCGGTGTTCTCAGTACCTGAACTGGATCCCTCTCTGTCTGGACTGTGCCTCCTCCTCCACCAACCCGGGGGAAATGGACGAGGAAACCTGCAGGTTCCTCCTCTTCCGGAGACTGGTGAAGAAGGAGAGTAGACTGATGGTATTCGACTTTGAGAGTTGCCAGTCTGTAGCTAACATCAACAGCTGGACTCCCTCCAGTGAGTCGGCGTTTTATTATTATTATTACCCTGCAGTGTAATTACTTTTGGAATTTTTGAGAAAAATTAATCATGTAATATCACCGTACCGAGCAGTTGAATTACTGTTCAAGTGTGTAATTACTATACCTCAACTGTTGAATTACTATTCAAGTGTTGAATTACTATTCCCAACTGTTGAATTACTACTGTTGAATTACTACAAATTTTCTGAAACGGCCATTCTCACGATCCTATCCTATTTGCTATTTCTGTGAGGATGTAAATTGGAGAATAATAAGCTCCCATGATATCTGTTATCGCACTTTTCATATAAAAACGATTCGATATAATTTATTCTAACCGTATACAGTATATATACTGTAAAACAAGATAAAATAGCGATAAGGAGCACAATATGTTCGGTACGATATATGATATATTTTAAATGGTACATTCGGTAGCACAAGATAAAGTAAATAGGAGCACAATATATAAAATAAGAAATGTCTAAGCGTTACTATAGGGCAACACAAGATTAAAGATAAAATAGATAAAAGGAACACTTAGTTATATACCTAAATGGCGCCACCCAGACGGGCTTGATAACTCCATCCGTGTTTCAATGTTTATTTATCTAGTCTTAGAGATATAACGCAGACTTGTGGCGCCATATATATGGTGTATTGCTCCGTTTTATCAATTTCATTTGCATTATTTCTGTGCGCCGTCATTTCTATCAGTCAGTATTCGTTTCTTATTTAAGATCGGGATGAAGATAATGATTATGGTGCAATGCTTATTGTTCAACTGAGGAGTACATACATAAATTTTGATACATTCTAAAGATTTAGCTGACTACATTCAAATGTGATCGTGTTTTTCTTTAAGGCCAGATTCTATACGAGATCCGCATAAGATTGTAGTCGTTATTAATGTTTGTGGTGTGAATTGTTTTGTTTTCGATTGAGTACTTAACTTTCATGAGTCATGTTTTTTATGGCAACGAAAGATCATAACAAAATTTTTGTAAAGTACATATATATACACTACGTCATACACTAACAGTATGTATCAATGCTGGGCGCTGGTTGTATCATTTGGACTTTTGAACTTATTCGCTGAATTGACCCCGATACGATGATGATGTGATTCTGATTGTCCAAAATTCTCGCATGTTTCAATTATGAAATAGTGTACCCATTCTTCATAAAACATTGAGTTCGAATACTTAAGTTTCAAACCGTCTACTTTGATTGATGCGTATACGGCAGGGTAATAATACAGTAAATACACACTTGGGTGTGTAAATTACCATCGTAATTGCACTCGCAAGCTCGTGCAATTACTCCAATAAATGCACTCGCAAGCTCGTGCATTTATTGCATGAATTCCACTCGCAAGCTCGTGGAATTAATGTGGTAATTACACACCCAAGTGTGTATTTACCGTATATTATTTGGCACACTTACTATGATATTCCAATTTTAATAATGTTTAAATCTAACGGGGATCCTGGGCCAATACTTTCGTGTTTTGGATTCCATAATTTCATTATCAGGCCTGATATTTTACGACTCAGACACTTAACCATGACATTTGGTGCCCCACACGTTCACAGGGTTAGCTAAAGTTAGACTATATTTTCAGAAAACACAGTAGCTGAGCTGGAGGTTGAGGCTGCAAAGTACATCCTACGGCACTGCTTACCTCACTTCAACCAGATGATGACGACTGAGCTATGGGAACTGGAGAACGATCCTAACATACGTGTGTATTGGTTTATCATTATCTGGTATTCTGTTGTGTTTTACATTTCGAGTGGCTATGATAAACAACTGGAATTACTCAAGCATAACTGTGAAATTCTAAGATTAACAACTGGAATAACTCAAGCATAACTGTGAACTGTAACTTTAGCCAACTTTTAAAGTTTTATGGTTTTCTGCTGCAGAGGGGGGGGGCGACTTTCCAATTATAAAAGCTTTCTCTGTAAATGTACAATGTACACACTACATAGAATATCATGATTATGTAGTATGTACTGGTACAGTGCACAAAGGCACAAGTAAATTCTCCTCCAGGAATGAAGCAGCAAATGAAGAACGTTAGAGAGTTATGTGATACTTGCTCGACCACCCTATTCAACATTCACCTGTTTTGCCCCCGGTGCGGCTACGTTATCTGCATGGATTGTTACAGGGACAGACTCGCAGGTTATTTCCTACCTAGTTTTTTTTCTTTGATTTGTATAGCGATTTAATAATAATGAATTCTTATTACATTTTATATTGTAATTTTGTGAACCACCTGAGCGACTCACTATGAAGTACGGCCACTTGTGTCTTATCACTTGAACAAGCACTGTGTACACGCCAGAGTTGCCTGTCCCCCTGTCTCTAAGTTAGAAAGCAGGTTAGATGATCCCTAACAAGGGTGGTAAAGGTTAAGTAGGTGGAAGGATGTCTTTTGGTGCCGTCTTTGGTGATGGAAAAGACGGCCAATGCACCCTGCATATAACCATCAGTCCAATGGGGGAGGTCAGAGAGAGGAATCCGAAGAAATAAGCGTGGTCCGGCTAACATGAGTCGCACGCCAGGACGAGGCCTCGCATGCCAGTATCCTTCCTCACCCCCAGGACTGTGTAAATTATACTGCATGGGAGACTGAACATGTTGGGGAGATATTTACAGATACGGGCATGAAAGACGATGGTGGTTGGATGGAAGCCATGACGGTTGGTTCTCTACCGGTGGGATGAAAGTAAGCTGCTCGATAGCGGCTGCTACCATCGGTACCGCCGCAGTTCTAACCCCTTTTCATCACTAATCTATTTTCAGATAGGATTTCCAAGATTTTCTGCGAAGTAGGATTGGCAAATAATCAAATATTGATGTTCCTTACCGCAATTGTATTCATGAAATACAATTTGTGTTACGCAAAGTACTGAACATCGTTTCATGTCGCCGCGCATAAACAAAATGCGCAAAAAAGCACACTATTTTTTCAGGCCATTTGCGGTGAGAGTACACAATTTCGCGCGCGTCGCCAGTATAATGGTGTAGGTTGGTGCGGTAAAATTGCGGATCTGACAATTTGAACGTTGCAGGGTATGTTTCGGCAAGTCTAGTCGACTGTAGTGATGGAAGTGCCCATAATCTGACTTCTCTAGAGACTTGTGTGACCATTCCACCAAGAGGTAACTAGTTTGACTGCTTTACCAACTATTACTGACACTATTTCTGTATATCAATCATGAGGAAATGGACTTTAGCTGGGATTGAAAATAAACTAATTTTTGAGTCGCAGTCCTTTGAAGTCTTGTGAATTTGGTATAAAATTGCTAGAATAACAGTGCACAAATTGCTCTTCATGTACTTTCATGCACTATCCATCGCCCTTTAATTTCAACTATGATCACTTGTAATAGTTTCTAAAGCCATGAACACCTTGGGATATTTTTGGCAGTCTGCCTGAAATAAGTCTAATATTGCTAAATCAAATAACTGCTGCAATACCACGTTTATGAGCATTGTATGGTATCTCATGGTGACTGAAGTATAGCCGCGGAATTCTTTATAAAATTCGTATGAAATAAATCTGTGTGAGAACGGTTGTAGTAATAAAGAAGTGATGGTGGTATTATTAAGAATGTAATACAACTATTTGCCAGCGGTAAGACTGCTTTGTGATCTGTTTAAAGGATAAAGACATGCACTGTATCAGTGTTACCAACCTACCTTTCACAATCTGCCCAACTGACGGTTAAGCTACATTCTCATTCCATACTCCTGCATACTGGAGTTTTGAGCCAATGCAATGTTTTCATTGGGTTGACCCCAAAACAATTTTTTATAACTCCATTACAGATATAAA